>JAGFBZ010000663.1:0-570134 GCA_018398805.1 Hirundichthys speculiger
CTTTCATGCTCTAGATTGTTTGGCTTCAGCCTTCTTCAGATCTCAAACACAATGGTTGTGATGCTCCGAAGTTCTCAAACCGCCCCACTGAGCATGGCTCTGATGGTGTGGTTTAGGTCAAAACGAAACGCAAAAAACTCACTGTTTTGTTTGCAAAAATAATATTTTAACTCAAAATGTTACCTCTTATTTGAAATTGCCTACAAATTTTGATTTTTAAAAATAATCTTTTCTCTTATAAAATAAAAAAATTCAAAATCTAATATAAAATAAGTTTGGTAAACAAGTTTGGTAATGCGCCTGAAGTTCGCATGTCCATCGAATTCATCATGATCTGCAGGGTGCAAGCACTTATTGTTGCACTTGCAACCCTCCCACCCAGTGGGCCTCTGAACTGCCTGACTCTCACCTTTGAGAGACTCTGACAGTATTCATGATTTCAGCTGAAGAATATTAGTCTCAACCACTATTTTATGCATTACTTTTAAACATTATTTTATTTTGATACATATTATTGCATGTCAAATCACATGATTTGTGTTAAATCAAAATGAAAATAAATGCATGTTATAAATTCAATTTATATAAAATTTCTCAATTTTTTTAAATAAATTATAAGACTTCACAGTTGACCAACAAGATTTACTTGTCTTTTTTTACTGAAGTGTAGCTTAACAATTTTGTCAAGTTTCCCTCCTCCCCCGTTCTTGGGTCGGCCTGCTCAGACACTGCACTTTATGCTTTCAGACACAGGCAGTACAGCATTTATCAGCCTAAATTCAAAAAGTGGTCATTAGACAAATTCAACAAACTCATTTCAACCGCTTGCATCGACATTCATGACATTCATTAGTTTGGTCCCTACCCACATTTGAGCAAAGGTGAGGGTAGGGAGAAAGATTGACCGATAAACAGAGAACTTCACCTTTTGGCTCAGCTCTCTCTTCACCACAAAGACCAGTACTGAGTCCGCACCACAGCCGACTGGACCAATCTGTAGATCTCCTGCTCAATTCTTCCATCACTTGTGAACAAGACCCCTGAGATACTTAAATCCTCGACTTGAGGCAGAACCTCAGTCCCAACTGGAGAAGACCTTCCACCCTTTTAGACTAAGAACCATGGTCTCAGATCTGGAGGTGCAGATTCCCATCCCTGCTGCTTCACAATTGACTGGTTGATATCCAGTGAGAGTTGAAGATCTCACCCTATAGTGCCGACAGGACCACATCATCTGCAAGAAGCAGACGAAATCCTGAAACCACAGAACTGGAACCCTCCACTTCTGACTGTGCGTAGAAATTCTGTCCATAAAAGGTATTACAGAATTGGTGACAAGATTGTCCTTACGAAATCCAACTTACTGAAAAAACAATCAGACTACAACGGCAATGCAGACCAACTCTCATTCCATTTGTATGGGGATTGACAGCCCGTAACAGGCAGTACCCATATCCTGGAGTACCCTTCACAGACACAGTCAAATGTCTTCTCAAGTCCACCAAAACACAGTGGATGGTAGGACAATTCCCATGCTCCTTCAGGACCCTAGTGGGTTTAGAGATGGTCTAGTGTTTAACCGCAGGGTCAGAACCCACATTGCCCTCAACAATCAATGGGACTCTCTTCTCCAGCATCCTGCATAGACCTGACCAGGAGGCTGAGAAGAGTGATTCCCTATACGGAACCACCTTCCAGTCCTCCTTCATTAAAAGGGGACCATCACCCCTGTATGCCAACCAGAGGACTGGCCTAATGCCACGAAATGTTGCAGAGACAATCAGCCGAGAGGTCCAACAAAATCACCCTTAAGGAAAAGGGGGATTCATCAACTCGTGGAGCCCTGACCATGCAAACTTTCTTACTTACCTCAGCAAACCTCATCTCCATAATGGATGCTCCACCCAAAAGTCCAAATGCTCAGCCTCCTTTAGGAAGAGTGTTGGTGGATTGAGAAGTTAAGCACTTAGGTGGAGTGGGAACAAGGTATGTTCAGTTTTGTGATTAATATATAATAATGTGATTTCGTTTACTTCAGTCATATTTCCCAAGTTGTGACGCTGTGTGATGAGCATCCAAACTGTTAAACACAATATCTGTGATCCGGTGCATGTCAGAACATCCGTTAAATGTATTATGCATGGCTCCTTTGTTACATTGTTCTGTAGCTCTTGTAGGATTCTGGAGGGAACCTATGATAGGCTGATTATATGCTAGGAAGGAGAAGAGGTGAACAAATAAAGGGCTTCTGGAAACATCAGTATGCTTCATCAGTCTGCAGCTGGGGTCACTACACCAGCATTAATGTGGCCTGTCCTCAGATTGCCACGACTGTGGGTTACAGTACTTTCAAACAGGCACACACAAATTACTTTGTTTCAGAAAGATCACTAAAATGATTTAAAATTAACTACATTATATGTGAGCAGCTGGTGGCTTAAGCCTGATTTATACTCGAACGTCAGGTTGTCTGCGTCACTACGCAGATGATGCAGATGCCCCCCAACCTACGCCGACACTACGCAGACACACCGGTTGCACCTACCCAAAATTGTAGGTAGACGCAGACAGTGTCGCAGAGAGGAGAGAAAGGAGGCCTCTGATTGGCAATTCTACATCCCTGTAGAAAGAGCGCTTTGAAGAAAGAGGAAGTACCCACATCTGTACGATTCTGGTTCTCCACACTACAAAGACAGCACATATTCTAGTAATTCATGGAGGGAGATTGCGATGAATGTGGGTCGGATACGGCCGAGACGGCGAGGAAGTGGCAAAACACAAGAGATAAGTTTAGTAAGTTTAGCTAGTTGTGATTGTCCATCTTGCGTTGTGGCATAACATAGCGGAGGACGCGCGAGTATAAATCAAAAGTGACGGCGGCATCTCTGCGACAAGCTGACGGTGCTGCAAGAGTAACCGGCCCTTTAGTGATCAGCACTGTTCCTCACAGCAAGAAAGTTCCTGCTTCGAACCTCGGCAGGGGCCTTCTTTGTGGAGTTTGCATGTTCTCCCTGTGCTTGCGTGGGTTTCCTCGGGTCTCTGGCTTCCTCCCACGGTCCAAAGACATGCATGTCAGGTTACTGGTGGTTCTAAATTCCCCCTAGGAGTGATTGTGAGAATGTGTGGTGTTTGTCTATATGCGACCCTGGGATGGAACTGGCGGCCTTTTGCTCCTCAAATCTCTCTTTCCATCTCTTCATGATAGGCTTGCTTATTCAGTGCAGGATCTGTGGAGACTACCTCACTCTCTAAATAAAAAACAAGGCTAGACCCTGGACATATCACAGTACAATGCATGGCCACATATAGAAAAACAGGCATGCACACTTACCAGTCAATAGAATCACCAGTTTACCTGACATGCTTGTTTCTGGACTGAAGAGGGAAGTTAAAGTACCCAGAAAAAAAATTATTTAAGAATGGAGAAAACATTCAAACCCAGACAGAAAGGCCCATGCACTATGAATCCTTCCACAATTTGGGGGTCAGAGGTCAACCAGGGACTCTAGATTTGGTTACATACTCTAACTCTCTTTTCAAAATGGTATATCTGTATCCTTCACATACAGTGTCACATGGCATGGGAAAATATTTTATGGAGGCACTGATAAATGCCAGAATACATTTAAGAACATTCACACATTAATTCAGATCATGATTGTCTGATCTACCTGATTTTCATTTTTAGCAACGTTATACCATCTCTAGATATGGTCCCCATGCTGGCATAATTGTTTATTTTATGTATTTTTGAGGGTTCAAATGCTAAAAACTGAATCCACTGCTTGCACATCAGCTCCAGAATGGCCTACAGAGCAAGACAGTTTCTGTAGAACAAGAGAAGCAAGGGGGAGGGGCAGCACAGGGAACAAAAAGATTAATATGGACATTAATACAGGAAAGGAAAGAGGGGGGGGGTTTAGCGGGAAGGAGAGGGCTGGGAGAAGGAGGGACTAGGGCAGAAGGGAAGGGGGAGAGCAAGGAGGAGAGAGAGATAGAGCGATAAGAGAATAGACAGAGAGAGAGAGAGAGAGAGAGAGATGAGAGAGAGGATAGACAGACAGAGAGAGGAGAGAGAATACTAGAGCGAATTATAGATAATTCTATATATAGATATATATATATATATATATATAGTAGGATATATATATATCATATAGATATATATATATATATATATATATTATATATTATATATATATATATATATATCTATATAGTATATACTCTCTATTATAGTATTCTGATCAGATTTTAATAAAGTTGGTATGGCTAAAATTCGAATACAGATTGTAATTTTCCCCCCAAATCTCAGTATCTTTAAATTCCAAATCTTGCATTTTCCCAGTTTTGGTTATTGTTTTAGACAAATGGTAATAATTATGAATGAAAAGTATTTTCAACAATCATGGTAAGAGATTTTATTCTTTGCTGATACAACTAAAATATCATACAGTAGAAATGTTAGTAAATCTATTGTAACAACTGAAAAATATATATATATAACTGTAGTTTTGTTTTGAATGTGCAGTCTGCATTACTTTTAATCTTGTTCCTCTGCAGGCCCCACTTCATGTTCTCATGTGTGAAAAGAGCCAATCACAAAATTCCGAGCCTTAGCCAATGAGAAAAATTGGATTGTGTCTCCGCCCCCTAAAGGATATTTTACTTGCACTGACAGTGTGGGCTGCACACACATTTCAGGCTTTACTCTTTCAATGTGGACCCTTTCTGAAATTAATACAGATCATTCATTAGGCCAAAAGGAGCCTATTCCCGCATTTTTCTTGTGTGGACCGGGCAAAAGGTCCTCACAAACAAAAATGGCCACACAAAAAAGGTCGTCCGTCAAGGGTTGGTCCACACAGGAATAGCGAGACAAGAGCACACACACACACACACACACACACACACACACACACACACACACACTTGCCTAGTCTTTTAAGCTTGAAACAGGAGTCCATTTCATAGTTTTAATAGAGTCACACACATATATATGGGATTTCACAATGATCTAATTTTATCTCTGTCATTTGGGCAAGTCCACTGGATTCAGAAGCCATGAAAACATAGGGTTAGATACAAATAACATGTTTCTATGATAAATAATGAAGGAGTTAGGCGATTTTTATGTTTTTTTTCTGGCCATGGACGGCATCTTGAAAATAACACCTTTCGGGTGGTCAAACTTTGGTAAACTTTTAGTATGTTATTCAGGACACCTAACACTACAAAAAACAATTGAGAAACCTTTTGTGTCAATTTTTTTAGGGTAAGGGGCTTTTTTTTTTCATAACTGCCCTCGCCTAATATAAAGGGTAGACTCTCTTCTTTCATCAGGAAAAAAAAGTTTGTTTCTACCTTCTTCCAATCTTAAGTTATCAGCAGTAGAACAAGGGGAAGTTTCACCAAAATCACTCATTTCTGACCAAACAAATGAGAAAACTGCCTTTTTGTGAAGAGCCGCAAAACAATGACTTAAACACAAATATTTTTTGTTTTACTGACACTTCAAACATCTGAACAGTGGTTTCCTTCTATAGAACCAAAGAAAAAAAGGCAGAAGGTTTTTGATGACAAAAATAATTATTTATTTACACATATATAAAACATTATATAACACATTTTGACATTTGAAACAATGAACAAATATTTACAAATATCCAATTCAGGTATGCATTGTGTGTGTGTGGTGTGTGTGTGTGTGTGTGTATAGGTGTGTGCGTGTGTATAGTGTGTGCGTGTGTATAGGTGTGTGTGTGTGTGTGTGTTCCCACCCCTAAACAAAACTTTTCTTTGTGCGGTACACGGTGTAACACTCCCCTGCGTGCAACGGAACACAACAAGACCTGCTGCGCTGACCCCTGAAATATGGTGTTGCGACAACTTCCTCCACACTCCAATACAGTTCAAGGTTTGGCTTTCTTACGTAGCCTGTTAGGAACGTGAGTCCAAAGAAGGCCTTCAGTTCTGGGACCGACACTGGTTTCCAGGCATTACCTCGGCTGTGTGGCAGACTGTCAGGGTGCGCTTCAAAGTACTGACGAGCGTAGATGTTGGTCTGGTCTGCAATGTGCTGCAGCAGCTCGTCAGTGATGAAAAGCTCCAAAAAGTCCGCCGGCAGGTCTGAGACCAGCTCTGCAGCAGCTTTCCTGGGTCCAGGGGAGGCAGTGAAGGAGAACCTGTGGGGCTCCTAGGCCTCTTCACGCCAGACGGAGTCCTCCTGACACCTGGATGCACAACCTATAAATTACAGAAAAATATACAATCAGCATAAATATATTTTTGATGTTGCTGCAGTGTGGAGATATCCCCCCCTCTCCCCCCCTCCTTTTTACACTCACCTTTCTTTGTTGCACTGCCAACAGGTGTGGAACTACGACCTCCTCTGCTGGCTCCTCTGCTGGGTGCAGGAGCTGAAAATTTTTTCAAGAAAATATACAATTTTGATATCAAGATTTCAAAAGGTTCTAACTTGAAAGCAGTTTGAGATAAAAGTATACTGTTAATGAGAAATATCTTCAGATCGTCTCCACAATAACCAACAGGCTCATCAAAATTTATTTTCTACTTTTGATAATATTCCTACTCTCTCAAGAACTCAGTCGCCGCCACCATCATCACTGTGATTTCCTGGTTCGCCATCAGCGGCGTTTTTTCACCGGCTGCTCCCTCTGTTTCTGTTCCATCCCTGCTACATTTTTCCATATTATGAGCCCCCCTGATACCTCGACCTGCTTGGCGATCACACAATGCCTTTATCCTGAGTCACGCTGAGCAGAATCAGCTCTGCATTTCTCCCTCTGATCCGCCATAATAATATAAGTACAATAATAATAACGCCACCACCAAAACGGTTCTCAGATGACAGACACACATGTCCACCATCTTCTGGTGTCACGCTGGGTCGCGCTGTGCAGAATCAGCTCTGCATTTCTTCCTGATCCGCCGCGGTCTCTGCGCTGCGCGTCTGTGCTGCAAGGTTTTTTCAAACTAATTTTATACAAGAAAATTTGAATAACACCACCACCAAAATGTTCTCAGATGACAGACACACATATCCACCATCTTCTGGTGTCACGCTGGGTCGCGCTGAGCAGAATCAGCTCTGCATTTCTCCCTCTGATCCGCTGCGGTGCCGCGGTCTCTGCGCCGCGCGTCTGTGCTGCACAGTTTTTTCAAAATAATTTTATACAAGAAAATTTGAATAACGCCACCACCAAAATGGTTCTCAGATTACAGACACATGTCCACCATCTCCTGGTGTAATAAAGTAATAACTAGATGCTGGATATTCCAGTAAATGTACTGGTGGGAGAACATGGCGCTCACGTAACATGGACGGTTAGAAACAGGTGCGGGGAGGGAACGAAGCAAAAAGGAAAAGAAATACTTCTTACCGCTCTCTGGTCTTTCTGGTGACGAGTCTGTGCTGTAGTCTCTGCTACTCTCAGCAGATGCAACTGGCAGCCATTCGTCCGACGAATCTCCGTCGAAGTCGGAACTTTCTCCGGAGCAGGGCTCCAGCAGCACGGGCAGAGCCTGCCATGAGTGTAGCCAAAGTCCGCTTGGACCGGGTTGCTCCTCCGCTGCTTCCACTCCTCTCCTCTCCGATCCTCCACCACCGCCATCACCTCCATGATCCTTCCTCCCTTCACTCCTCGAGCCACCACCACCACCGACACACTGCTCGAGTGTGAGCTGCTTCTGCTGCTTCTTGTACGTCTTCCTACCACGATTCGCCATCTTCTCCTCAGACAAATCTGCCTTGTGGCAGACTTTATAGGAAGTGTGGATGCTGCCATCTAGAGGATCTAAACACTAACTACGATGCTTAGAACTCTGATATTCACAGAGAAACTCCGCCAGAGTGTTTCCTAGCAACCCCCGTTCAAAAACATATTTTGCGCAATTGACGCCTATAGACGTCAATGGCAGTGAACGTTCGGATTTGAATTGACGTCTATAGACGTCAATGGCAGTGAATGAGTTAATATTTAATTGTCCGGTTTACGTGATCCTGAAATGGCTTTGTGCGGCAGTTCAGGTAGCATGGCGGCGCTGGAATCACATATTATAATATTTGTAATAGTGTGGAAATCTAAATGAAAACTCAGCTAAACAAAACTTGGATGAACCAAAGCCTCTCCAACTCTGCGACTGACATCAGGCTTTTTCTCCTCAGATCATGACGAGCACAGAATCTTCTGATGCTCATTTCCACCATTGCAGGATACCCAGGATGATATTTTAATCTAGAAGTAATATTCTTAAAAATGGGGTGTCGTTTTATAATCGAGGGATAGACTTTCTGTTGTCATTTTCTCTCTGTCCTACATCCTCTCTCTGTCCTGTCTCCCCTCTTTTCTTTCTCTACCTGGCTGGCCTTCGGCAGGAAGGTCCCCCCATATGAGCCAGGTCCTGCTCAAGGTTTCTTCCTCTTAAAGTGGAGTTTTTCCTTGCCACTGTTTGGTATAAAGGTTTTTTTTCTCCCTACGTGGGAGTTTTTTTTAACATGCCATTATCATTTATCATTGATTGGATTTAATGATATAATCTTAGTTAATGATATTTGCTCGGGGGTCATGATCTGGGTCTCTGTAAAGCGCCTAGAGACAATTGTCATTGTAACAGACGCTATATAAATAAAATTGAATTGAATTGAATTGAATTACACATCTGTGCCACTAGATGGAGCCGCACTGAAGTAACCAGCTAGAGAACAGCAGGACAGTGAACACATGGAGCAGATCTGATGTAAAATGGAGGAATGATGCGATCGTCTTGAACAAATGGATTTAAAAGTTTTGTTGCAGTCCAGAATTTTTTTTTCAGACAGAATTGTTAATATTGCTACCTGAGTTGCTACCCGAACTGTAAAGTACACTGATTTTTACCGTTCTCCATGTGTGTTTTAGCTTTTGCGCATATTTACCTGCCAATTCTCTGCTGGCTCCACAGCAGCCAGTAACAGACTTTTCAAAACAAAAGCACGTGAGCAACATGCGTTAACGCGCGATAAAATAAATGTTGCGTTAATAAATGAATGCGTTAAAGCGATAATAACGCGTTAACTTTCCCATCCCTAAAAAAAATACATCAATAACAATGTACTTATGTAGCGCCTTTCTAGTCCAGAAACCACTCGAGGCAATTTTACAAAAAGCATCAAGGGACAAGAGTGGTACAAAAACAAAAAGAATACTGACTTGGGTATCCTTCCACAAGCTTCACATAATCATTTGCCAGAAATCTGGTGTTAACCTGCAGGGTAACATTTTTTTTGGTTTAACTTCTAGATGCAAGTGACGTGTGGTTGTTAGCCCAGGATTGGTGTGATATACTATTTCGCCAACCCCTGACATGCAAATTTGGTGTTCCTGTGCCAAGTGAGGACTGGCTCCAGCTACTACTTTTACTTTCTACTTTGATTGCCATCACCTGGAGTGCAGGGCTTAAAGTAAAAAAAAAGTCCTGGGCCTGAACTTTTTTCGGGGTTGCCGCACTGTCGGAAACTTTTTGGCATTGTGCTTGGTATTATACAAGATGACCAACAATCTAAATGTGAATTTTAGAAAGTAAAGGTTAGGGGTGTAACGGTACACAAAACCCTCGGTTTGGTACGTACCTCGGTTTTGAGGTCACGGTTCGATTCATTTTCGGTACAGTAAGAAAACAAAATGCAAAATATAAATGTGCTAGTTGTTTATTACACACTTTTGTGCTTTTTAACAATAGGAACATTAGCCTATACAAAGCTAGAATTTTGCTCAAAAATATAAATACAATATTCTGAAATGTAGATATTTTGAAAAACAAAATAAAAATAACATTGGCTCAGACTTTTTCTTAAAGAAAATATCCATCTGATGTGCAAAATTGAACAGTTGCAACACTGAACAGTTGCAAGTTGTTGCTCAGATTAAATAACATGAATAAGGCTCAGACTGTGTCTTTAAAAACAAATCATTTTATTTTTTCATAAAGTCTCGGTATGATTTTCTGGCCAAAATATGGACGAGAAGGTAACGAGTTTTTTTTTTTTTTTGTACTGCATGCCACGTGATTTCTCTTCCCAATCGAACTATTTACATATCAACAAACTTTTTTGTTGCTGTAGAATTTGCTTTTATTTTTATGCATATTTATAATAACAACAATAGTAATAATAATAAGAACAATATTATTATTATTATTATTATTACTGAGGGACGTGGAGAGGAGGGAAAAAGCTCGAGTTGTCTCGCGCGGGGGGCGGGGTGTTTGTGTGCACGCGTGTCGCCTCGCCTGTGTGTGTGGTGACACGCGCCCAGTCCCGGCAGAGAGAGAGGGAGAGAGGGAGAGAGAGAGAGAGAGAGAGAAACGCGGCTCGCGTGGCAGACAGCAGCCAAGTGACTCACGCGCATTCAAACCGCTCTCAAAATCACCAGAAAAAGTAGCTAGATCTATCGCTAGTCACTTTTTACAAATTAAGTCGCTAAGGGGGTCTGGAAAGTCACTAGATATAGCGACAAAGTCCCTAAGTTGGCAACACTGGTTTGTTGTCTCGTGTGCGCGCAACTGCGCATGTGCGGCTGCAGCGCTCTGCTCCACAACATGCGGTCCTCTACCTAATATGTCCGTGTGGAAACTCGTTCGGTACGCCTCCGTTCTGAACTGAGCCCTCCGTACCGAACAGTTCAATACAAATACATGTACCGTTACACCCCTATTAAAGGTTATTAAATTATAAGTGAAAACATGTAAACTCAGTCAAGCCCATTAATCTGATTATTTTTAACAACTACAGTGATCCCTTGCCACTTTGTGGTTTAAGTCCCGCTGTTTTAGTTATTCGCGAATTTTTTCAGAAATATATAATATAATTTAAAAAATGTTTTTTAAATCGTGGATACATCAGGATTTTGTGCACGTTTTCTCACAGTGAAGAAATGCTGTGAGCCAGCCTGGCCCCTTTAAGAAGGTGGCCTTATGGGTAATGATGTGGCCTTATGGGTAATGTAGTGTGTGTTGTGGGATGGCAGAATGAAAACGGGGTTAGATGTAAAGTGTAGTGCGCATCAACAGCAGCCCAGCGTGTATAGATTTACATTCTCTGTTAACTGACAGGAGCCCAACAATACAACCTGTGTGATGTTACAAGTTCCTGCAGTGCCAGAATAAAGTGCTCGTTCCATGCAGAGAAAACTGGACTTTTTCTTTTGTTGTTGTTAGCGTGTTAGCCACTAATTACGAGCCAAAAATAGCACAATACCAGCAGTGTCTTTACTACGGTTCAGAGACCAGAGGCTGTGAAGGTAACAGAAAGACCACAGTTGAGCCTTTGTCTTGTTTCGCTGCAGTGTCTCGATACTTTTTGGGGTTTTTAAACATATTTTAAACACATTATTGAGGCTTGGGGGGCTCCGGCTCTAGTTTGCGGATTTTGATTTATGCGGGGGGGGGTCTTAATTAACCGTGAAAAATAAGGGATCACTGTACTTAAAGGTGGGGTAGGTGTTTGAAAAACGGTTCCAGCAACCCAACTCAAGTGAAATTTTGAAAATATACACTCCCTCCCTCCTCCCAAAGGCTCCCCCTCCTCCTCTTCAGCCCACCCCTCGAAACCACGCCTTCACATGATTCATAACTACATGAACCGCAGGGAGGGAGGGAGGGGTGGGTGGGAGTGCATTGATATTTGATGGACGTATTATGCAGCCAATCAAAATAGTGATGATCACTATTTTGATTGGTCAGAGTTTTTCTCTGATTATACCCTCTAGACTGGACCAAAACGTTTAGTTTTTTTTTGCAAACATTTTATTTCAGTGGGTGCAATGGGAATGTGAAAAGGTTTTCAGGCAATATTGTAAAAAGTGTTGCAAAAAAACACCTACTCCACCTTTAATTGAGTAAAGGGCAATTTGTACAACAAAAAAAAAAAAAAACAAAAACAAATTGCAACTCCATAATTTTTGTTCAAAACAAAGGCAAATTAAGTTATAGGAAATACAGTGCCTTGCAAATGTATTCGGCCCTCTTGAACTTTTCAACTTTTTGCCACATTTCAGGCTTCAGACAAAGATTTTAGGTCAAGAATCAACAACAACTTAGATGGGCAGCCTTGGCACATAAAAGCGCCAGTTTTCATTTGTCGAAAACTGAATGATGACAACTCTACTTTCATTCTCGATCACGAACATCTGGGCCACTGGTATCCGCGGGCCATAGCAACCAGTCCGAAGGGGCAAACAATCGCTCACTGTTGCTGGCGAAGCCGATGCATTTTGCATTTTGTGCCTGTTTTTTCTGATTTCGTGCAGTTTACAATAGCGGGAAAGATGGTGAAGAACTGTTGTGTGTTCAACTGCACCAACAATGTTGTCGCCAGTCGCTTTTGTCATTTTATGTGATTCCTAGCGAGGCTACTGAGCCTGAAAGAAGAAAAAAATAGCTGCACGCTATTAACAGAGCAGACGAAGATACTCGAGGGAAATTATGGGTGCCCAAATCAGACTACGCGTATGTTTGTTCAGCACACTTTGTAACAGGTAAGAAATCATATTTTTTTAAGATATTTTAGTTTTTAATTTCTATGTTTAGATCTAATATTTTGACGTGTTTGGGGAGGCCCCCTTATAGATCGTTGAGGTCCGGTAAAAAAAAAAAAAAAAAAATGCTAGGTCTGTCTGATGGGGCTGCTGACCCAAGTGACTGTCGAGAGACTCCATAATATATCTACTAGGGACCTGGAACAGTGACTCGAGGTGTACAGAACGTTTGGAGGGGGCAATTTTTATGTCCTTTCCCAAGGGAAAGGTAATAATTTAGTAAAAGTAATATGATTTAGCAGCAGGGAGGGTGATGAATGAAAACATATCTCCGTTAGCATTAGCTCTGGTCCACAGTGTCAATGATTTCTCTACTATGGACCAGAGCTCGCTAGCCAGCTATAAGCCTACCTCGTTGTCTACCAATATATATGGCCCTGGATATTTATTTTGTTAGGTATAAGGTGAGGCTAGTGATGTTAACGTCACTTTATTAATTATATTAATACAATGCTGCGACTGTTTGATGTTAACATAGCTCTGGTGTTGGACCGGAGCTAATGCTAACAGAGAACTCATCACCTTCCCTGCTGCTAAATCATATAATTACTTTTACTAAACGGTGGTTAAATCAATCATCTAATAAACAAAGTAAACTTACCTTTGAGTAAATGTAGGTGTGCTTTGAAACTTTTCCCACGTTCAGTTGCTTGTGTGAACGAACACATAACTGAACATACAACGTGCATTCTCCAGCGTTTGTTTTGGTTTGGGAAAGGAAATAAAAATGCCTCCTCCAAACGTTCTGGACACTTCGAGTCACTGTTGCAGGTCCCCAGCAGCAATATTTCACCATGGCGTTATTATAGTATAATATTAACACTGATGATACACATCGGAAAAATAGCGAATTAGCTAATCCAATTTGGCTTTATACCTCGCTCCAATGTTGTTTGCCCCTTCGCCCTGTAACCAAGGCCGATAGCATGGCTCGTGACGTCACGCCGATATCGAGAATTCAGGACAGTTAACTTCACGAGACTTTTTACCTACCCAAACACAATTCAGCTTCTCTAGACAAGCCTGCAACATTAATATGAAGTTCAGCAACTGACTCAAAATAAAAATGCGGCTTCAGATTTAAGTGACCGGAGTCGGATTGAAAATAAAAACTATTTCAAACAATAAAAGTTTTAAATTGCATACATTTCCTAAACCATCGTTTTCCTCAACGACTTGATAAAATAGGGCGTCAGACTCAGCAGATGTAACTACAGCAGCCGTCAGTGCCACCAGAACCAGCCAGGTTTCTTTCAACGAACTTTAATGAACGCACGTGCATCCAGAGAGCAAAACGATACCCCGATACACTTCTTTAATATAGGTACATTAAAAAAAAAAAAAAAAAACTCCTATTTTATCAGTAACGAAAACGAGTTTTTTCAGTGTGCGGAGAAAATGGATTTGTGGAAAACTTACCAGGGGCCTCTACTGGGACGCAGGTTCAACATATCCAGAGTGTTTTCAGACGGCCCGGCTTAAGTCAAGTCGACTGGGCTAAAGATGGCGGCTTTTTGTCGGTACGTCCTTTCAGTCTGTCTGCGTTCAGATGTTGGCGCTCAGTAGCTGCTTTCAAAATAAAAGCATCCTTCTTCTGTATGTCTCATGCACATCTAAATACAAAATTATCATATATAATAATTAAATTTTAAAATATCGTCAGGCTCACAATATCAGCGTTAATAAGTGTTAATCCAAATTCAGACTGTAAACACCACATCACGCTGTTGCAAATCAACTCTACGTGTTATGGAATTTCAAAATTAAAGTCCTCTCTGACTGTGAAATTTCTGTTCTCACTAACCAATTTCACTCCATTATAATGCAACACCTTACAGTTCCATTGAGGGAAATACGAAAGTATTTTGTTAATTGATTTATAAATCAATGCCCTTTGAAATACTGTGTTGGGGTTGTCTTTCTAAAATCAGACTGTTATTGCAAGTAAAATCCTTGATTTTACAGACCAAAAAATAATACCACACAGCCTCAGGTTGTCGCTTGTTGACTAATGTTGAAATGAGAATTTCTGTTTTAAAAATCCATGCTTGGGCCGTATATTGTTGCTACAGTTGTAAATACATATGCTGTATTGTATACCAAATATATGTTTTGCATTCTCAACACTATCTGTAATGCAGGACAGTAATGACTCTCCATGTCAACATGGTGGAACATAAACCTTTCAATTTAAATCCTGAGATTCTGCTGCAATACTAAGAACCAAAGAAAGCCTTGTGATATTAAGCATGTTGGTGTCAGATGGGAATGCAACACCAGAATTCTCTGAAATTGTATAAATCACATCATGTGGTGGTAAAACGTCATTTTAAATTTAAGAAGGTCTGAATGTATTTTCTTTTAATATCAGTGTGGAAAATACAGCTGCAGTTTTAATTTAAACTTTAAGCCTTCATATTTTGTGAGCAAAAATCTGAAGTTGTGAGCTTCTATTCTGAACCAAAATTGGTTTGTGGAAACTATAATTTTCCTTGCAGTAACAGTCAGGATTTAGAGGGTGGAATTTCAAAGGGGTTTTATTTTGACATTGAATGGGGGAATGCTTTCATGTTTTATTTGAATGCTTTTATATCGTCCTTTGTGCCACCAAGGAAAGCATTTATTCAGAAGTATTTTCAAGTGAAATAGGTATGTGGAAACAGGAGGCTGGATACAAATAATGATTTGAATTTTAAGGGAATTAAACTTATATATGAAAGTTTACAGTGCTTTAATTATTGTTATTATTTTACATTTAAAGCGACATTAAACATATATTTTGCCAGTGAAAACCTGAGAAAGTGTGCAGTTATTCTGAAGTGTCTGTGAAATCAAGGACTTGATTGCATATTTATTAGCCACTGGGGACTTTATTCAAATCTAATGGTTGCAAAGTAACTTCTAAATTTTAACTAGTTAATAGGGGTTTTGTGATGGTTGTATGCAACATTACTGAAGCTTAAAAATAGAAGATTGTAGCTACTGGATCTATAAGAGGTGCTAAACCCAGGTCCCACGTAGGTGTTAATATTATCATCACTTATATTGAAAAATATAATATGCAACTCTAATTGTGGATATAGATCAAATTAAAATGATCATTTACTTTTTTTTTTAAATTAAATTACACATGTTAAAGTTTCATTGAGCTTCAAATCAAACTCTAAACAGACTGATAGAAGTGTCAAACAAACATAGTTCCATACAAAGATCTTTCAGTTTTAAAACTAGATCAAATGAGAACAGAATGAATGGCTCTGACTAAAATCTATGTGTTTAAGCTGATGTAAAGGGCTGGCTGAAGGAGGGCGGTGGGATGGATGAACGGACAGATGGATGAGGGTTTTTTTTTTCTTTTGGTCAATCATTAATAAACAGGTTTAGCTCAGTCCTCTGTAAATATGATGAATGCATCAATGGCCTCATTAGCTCTGCCCTCCCTCAGTACAGCTTCTTTAGTCTGCAGTTGTCCTGTCCTCTTCACCACCAACACAAGAAGAGATTGTGGTTCCATTTTTAACCCTGATAGCAACTGGCCACAATGCCAAACTTAACGCTGGTGATCTTCTTCATGGCTGCTTGGACTTGTGAGAAAGAAGGAGATGGATTAAACAACAGCGTCTAAGGACTTTTGGTCTGCCACACACTTCAGAAGGATCTGATCTGTTCCCAGAAGACCAGCTCACTTTTAATTCAGTCTTTTTTTCATGTATTTTGTTTTTTTAATGTTTCGTTACCTTTTTTCCCCCTAACAACATGCAGATGAAAGGCAGCAGTGAAAGTTCAGCCAGAGACAGCTCATTTCCTCTTCACTCATTTAACAGAACTTTGTGCAGCTCACCAAAGGAAGTGCTTTCAGATTTAAGCGGGGAAACACATTTTCAACAGGAGAACGATTCTGGAATCAAATCAGGTAAACCAGAAAACACACGTCACTTAATGTGCTTTTGTTACATCCCATGTTATATTCTGTCTTCTACCTTGTCTCATTTTAGCGAATATATTTTTTTCACTCAAGCCTTTAAATTCAGATGCATTTGGGTGGATGGGTCTGATTTAAGCTCAGGTAAAAGCAGTGATGCACATCAACCACACGGTGGAGCCACCGTCTCACTGGACTGATAGGGAGGTCACATTTACTTTGCAGAGTTTACTGACTCACTAATATGGGCTAATTGATTGGTCTTTGCAGCTCTGCTGTTTCTAAATTCTGTGATATTCTTATAATTGTCAAGGACTAAGCCAATTAAGAATCTAGACAATGACGTTTGTTCAAAATAAGGCCTTGAGAATCTTGCTTTACAAATCAAATAATGGTAATGTTTTAAACAAAGGAATCTGGATTCTGGTTCTGTTCAGCTTGTGTTTAAATGCATCCTGCTGAAGGAGGTAGATCAGAGCAGCATTTCATGGCCTTTCTGCAGTTCCAGTATTGTTCTGTTTGCTCACAAGGTTTGTTTTTCTCTGAAAAGCACTGGAACAGAAAATCTGAGAACTTGAAATTTTGCAGTACACTTCACCTCTGTTGAGATAGCAAAAAAAGAGAAAATCCGAGGTTCTTCACTAGCAAATATTTAGACTACTACCTACACATCCACTCTACCATGATGTATGTATCAAAGTCATTTCTGAAAATGCAATTGTTAAGAGAAACAAGTTTTATTTTAATTATAATGTTTGTTGTTGTTTAGCATTTCATCATCTGCTTGTAACGATGAGGTTGATACAAGCTTCTCTCTATCTTGTTGACTTGTATCATCTCTTACCGGTATGCATATCAAACTACTGCAGAGTTTTCTGCTCAGCTAATTTTTCTTCCAGTTAACATCTCCTTTAATTTGTTTTTTTTTTTCATTTTTCTGTGCTGTCATGAATTCTCACATGATGAAGTTTAGGAACTGTCTTAAAAGGTTTTTGCTGTCTACCTAAGTTGACTTTATTGTATTATGGGATGGGTACGGAGCAAGATAATGGATTATTAGTAATCAAGTCAGTAAAATGACAGACAAATGAAGACAGAACTTAGTTTCTTTAATAGAAAAAATGATCTTTTCCTTCTTATTGAAAACAAAAAACAAAAAGCAAAAAAACAAAAATCCTTTCATTTATTATTGGATTACAGTGATGTGCATGCTTCTGTTCTGTTTCTTAAATCCTTGGATGCGGTTTGTCAGCCTACACACTTATAGCTGTTGTCATTTACTGTGTGCTGAGGCCCCCTCCATCTCAGAAAGGCCTCAGAGATACCGAGTTTTATGTATCTACAGTCTTTCCCTCCGCTTTAAACGTTTGCCTTTACCAATCCCATGACTGGATTACGCAACAGCTGCTGGCTGTTTATATGGGACAGTAAATAGAGTTTTAATGAGTGCTGCTGCAGCCGGAGTGACTTGCTTTCTAAACACTGATTCATTTTTTACCCTTAATGTAGTTTATGTTTTTTTTTTTTTTTTTTTTTTTTTTTTATCTTATTTGATTGTACTTCCAGATTTTATTCTTTGTTTTCAAACCAGGTAACTGAATTATTCAAAATTGCTCATATTATTTATTTATTTCTGATCTTTCTTCTTGTTCAGGCTGCTTATTTGTTTGTCTCCATCTTCAGTTTTGTTTCCACACCTCAGCGTCCTCTGAGCTTAAATAGATGTATGACAGTAGTTAAGGTCTGTTAGTTCTGGGAGCATCAATAAAAACCGGAGCATTTCAGAGCTGTTTTCAGACGGTTTGTCATTGCTCTGTTGGGATTTGCTGCAGTGATGATTTTAATAGCTTTTGCAATTATAGTATGACATTGAAGCTGTTTAGGTTCGTCTACTTTCTTTCTGTGCTTTAGCTTGTCGGGGGGGTTCAATCATTAGAAAAATGCACTCTTTGTGGCAGAAAAGAAATTGAAACATTCCCAATGAGCAAAATAAGTCAGCGTGGAATTACAGCGTGCACCTTTGAAAAGCTCCTGCACGCTTCAGAAAATAATGTTCCAATATTTGATTCTTTTGAACATTACCCACATCATGGATTGTTTACTGTGCGAGCACACCAAAGAAAAGTATATAAGTTAAGAGATAAATAAAAGCAGATAATCCTCTCAAGGTTAGAAAAAAAAATGATTTGCTGGCATTTAGACAAAAAATAATAGCTGCAGAGTTTACAAGAAACCATGAAGAATTCTCAAGGAGCTTATTTAGAAACATTAAAACTGAAATAAATTACAGAATTACTCATTAAATAGTGCAGAGGCAATTGTACTCTGTTTTTTTTTTCCAGGAAAGGAAGAAAATCAAGTTCTCCTTTTACATCAGTTGTACCATTTGTTAATATTCTTGCTTGATAAATGATCCATTACTGTACCATACAACAACTTTTGTGTCTAGACTCATCTGCAAAGTCTTCTAAAGCAAGACTGTCTCCATGTTGGCACACATGAACAGTCATGTCCATGACCATGCAAATGCAGTGACACACATGCAAGAATGGGGGTGCAAAGGCCAGGAGTCAAACCCACAACCACTGCAGCCGTTGTATATGGGCCGCCTGCCCATATACAACGGCACAGTTGTATATGGGCAGTCCAACATCTAGTTGTGTATCTGAATCACATGAAAGACTTAATTAACACAATACTCTAATTTGTTTGGCACTAGTGGCCTTTATTCACACAGTGAAGAGTGACAGGAAAGGGGGCAGAGAGAACGAGGAAGACCTGCTGCAAAGGGCTGCATGGAGGACTGCAGCCTCTGCAAATGGGCCACCTCCCCAACCACTGCACCACCAGGCAGCCCTCAATACTCTAAATTTGTCAGCTGACACTATCCCAAACCATCTGAACTCTGAAACTTTCCCATAGCTTACTCGTACAGTGATCCCTTGCCACTTCGCGGTTTGAGTACCGCGGTTTTAGTGGTTCGTGGATTTTTTTCAGAAATATATAATATAATTTAAAACATTTTTTAAAATCGCGGAAACATCACAGAATATTTTGTCCGCGTTCTCTCATAGTGAAGAAATGCTGTGAGCCAGCCTGGCCCCTTTAAGAAGGTGGCCTTATGGGTAATGTAGTGTGTGTTGTGGGACGGCAGAAGAAAATGGGGTTAGATGAAAAGTGTAGTGAGCATCAACAGCAGCCCAGCGTGTATACAATAGCAGCAGTTTGTTTATTACGGTTCAGAGACCAGAGGCGGTGAAGTTAACAGAAAGACCACAGTTGAGCCTTTGTCTTGTTTCACTGCAGTGTCTCGCTACTTTTTGGGGTTTTTTAAACATATTTTAAACACATTATTTAGGCTCGAGGGGCTCCGGCTCCAGATCGTGGATTTTGATTGTCGGGGGGCGCCAGTCCCCATTAACCGTGAAAAATAAGGGATCACTGTATTCTGAATAAAATCGCTCATTTTATGATGTGTTGATTTAGTAATAAGAAAATGTTATGTATTAGTTTATCATATGAGAACTGAACTGTTTATGTTTTTACAACTACAATAATGCATTAGAACTTATCTGGTTTATCATCATTTACACAGTTTGCGTCAAACTTCATTTTTGTTAGCTTCATTTGTTAACTTCATTTTTCAAGCAAGCTATTCTTTTCTTTTGAGCTACTTTTTTTTTAGTTTGAATAAGTTATTAGTTGTTTACGTTTCATTTCATCTGCTGAAACAAATATTTTCCAGTATGAAGTTTTTTGAAAAAATCTAGCTTTCATTAATAATGTGCCTTGTAAAAAAAGATGATTTAAGAGTAGTACAGACAGCTGTACTACTGCAGCATGTAAGCTCAGAGCTCTGCTGTTGACCAACCTGAGCAGATAAAGCATCACGACACGAGACCTAATTGTTGCCATGTCCTTGTTGTTGCTGTGGAAACACAAGACAACTCCTTATCTACCTCCTCTAGTCTCACCTGAGCATCTGCTCCTTCTAAGACAAATGTCCTGATACCTACAGTAAAGCTGTGTGTTTCCCTGCCTTTTTATTGAAGCCATAGGCTAAAAGCTACGCACACATGCAAACTGTAGGCTGCTGCTATAAGACCGTTTAAAGGACACCACTCATCATCAAACTATTTTGTCTCCATCAGAAGCAGAAGATGACAATGAGACACCATCATCTGAAGAAGATCATGAGTTGGTGGACTCAGACCTCAAAATTAAGCAGGGCATCAGTTCTTCAAGGAAAACCATCAGTCAGCTCATCAAGGACAAGAAGAAACAGACCCAGCTCACTCTGCAATGGTAAAAGCAGTCGCATTAGTGAGTTTTTAAAAAGCTAAATGTTTCCCCATGTATGCCTTATGTATTATTTCAGCTGCCATGCTCTGTTAATATATGCACAACACAATATGGGCTCTATCTTAAGCAAGATCTTACTTGAAAGTTAAAGAATACAATGGCATTTCTGGATCTTCTTTATATCTGCTTTGTATTTGTAGTTTTAACTTGCAACTCTGGCAGCTAACTGTGTTTCCTTAAAATAGTTGTCAGACGTTGTGTTGTTTGAGCGTCTAGTTTTTAATTCTAAATTACAATTCAGCCCTTTGCCTTGTGTACAGCGATACAGCGATACAATGACACAATGACACAGTGATTATAGGCAGGGCAAGTTTATTTGTAAAGCAGAATTCGTACACATGGCAATTCAAAGTGCTTTACAGATGCATAAAATCACAAGAAGGCAAATAGAATCATTCCACACAAGCATAAAAATAATCATTAATACATTAAATTAAAAATCAATTAAAAAAAAATTAATTAAATAAGTGAAATGAATGTTGAGAAACATTGTTTTCAAATAGTTGGACTATGTATAAGCCTTTCAGTTGTTTTGTTCCATTCTTCCTGAAAACACTTCCTCAGGTGTGGACCAGTCACCGATTGTCATGCATGGGTTTCCTACACGTTTTCTCTTGGTTAGAACTGCAGGCCGGCCAGTCCCGGACCTGGGTGGTGTTTTTCAGCCATGCCTCTGTGATGTGTGCAGAATGGTGTTTTGCATTGTTTTGTCGAGGAAACTCCATGTCCCTCTGTAATGAGGTGCTTGACTGCTTACTCACATATTGTATCAGCTACTGATGAACGATGCGTCTTCATTCATGACTGTCTGAGAGACTGGAGCTTCAAAAACTGAAATTCCTCCAGATTCTTGGAATCATTTATTGATATTATGAACTGTAGAAGGAATATGCACACCCCTTAGAAAAGATCCCTTTTTCTTGAAGGAAATTTTCAGTTTAAAACTTCAATGACTTTCTTGGATATCTTTTGACAAAGTGTAAATCATCTGTTCATCTTTCCTTCTCCAAGACTCAGTCAGTCATAGATACAGTTTTTGTTGTAAATCATGATTACAATCATCTGGTGACATCACCCATTTGAAATAACATTCTTATTTTTTTCACCTCTTCACCTCCTGACCAGCATGAAGTGGTTTCAGTATCGTTTCACTGGGATGAATTACAGGCCTCAGATGCAAAAGTGGATTTATATTAAAGTTGATGAGAAGTTGATGGGCTTATACTTTTCACTGTCTGACAAGAAATACACAAGTATAATAAAGTAAATTTAGGAATCATTAAATTATCTTTTTTTTAAAACAATCTTCGTTTTTGTATTGTTTTTTTTTCATTTGAGGTTGAATTACACTTAAGTGTGAAACACATGCTATTTTCTGCAAATTTGTTCATTTCTGTCTCATTGTCAGTTGACATGTTTTTATTTATCTATTTATTTTTTACCATATAACATGAAGTTTTCCAGTGAGCCTCTTCCTGTTATTTACACACCAGTGTTGAGCAGCTTCTCCCAACTTGATTGTTTGTATGGAGCACCTGTATGCAACGTGAAACATTTAGATCAGTGATTCCCAAAGTGTGGGCCGCGGCCCCCTGGTGGGCCGTCGCGGTACTGCAGGTGGGCCGTGAGAGTTCATTAAAATTAAACAAATGTTTTAAATCCTCGATTTTTTTAAAAAATATATGTTTTTAATTACTGTAAAATACTCATGAGATGATTTAAAAAAAAAACATTAAAAAGTAATAAAACAAACCAGTTAAGAGTTATCCTACTGCTGTCTTAACTTAATATGACAAGTGTCACCTCATTTGTTGAACCCTTACATTAATATCAGACCATAGTTTCTAGTCCTGTATGTTGATCACAGTTGTGATTTAAGGTTTGGGTGGGCCGCAGAGATTTTTCACATTTCAAATTGGGCCTTTGTGTTCTGAAGTTTGGGAACAGCTGATTTAGATGAAACTGATTGGGTTACTTGTTTAGGATTATCAGGACAGAGCTTGGCTGTCTTTTAGAAGCCTCTAAACATTCAACCTTCCATTTTTATACCCATGTCATCCTGTTCAGGATTGCTGGGGACTAAAGTCTATCCAAGGTGATCTGGTGATAAGCATCTCCCATCTGAACATTTTCATTAACAAACCCATCTGTACAACTTGTGTGTTCACATATATTTTTAGTACTTCTGAACAGGCCCACCAACAGGGGGACAATGGTCAGTTGTCCCCGGACTGCCCAGAACTA
This sequence comes from Hirundichthys speculiger, assembly GCA_018398805.1. Taxonomy (NCBI): domain Eukaryota; kingdom Metazoa; phylum Chordata; class Actinopteri; order Beloniformes; family Exocoetidae; genus Hirundichthys; species Hirundichthys speculiger. Next base: position 23,125 of record JAGFBZ010000663.1, read on the forward strand.
AACCTTCCAGTCATTAAATTTTTGACAGCAATCATTTTTCTGAATAGGCCTTTTGTAGAAGAAATATCTGAGTTACATAAAACTTTTTTTTAATTTTCTTTCTTCCTAATTGTTCTTGAAATGTTAAACTGCTTTAACATGTGAATTTCCCTCTGTGGGATCAGTAAGGTTTGATCTCATCTTATCTTATCTTATTTTATCTTATCTGATCTTATCTTATCTTAAACAGTGATCAAGAACACCCCCATCCCCAACACAAAAGTGGTTTGACATCTGACACAACATTTGGCTTTGTTTGGGTTCTTCTTTTAGCCCGCTTGAGTAAAATATCAGAATGCCCGGTCAGCAGAAAAGAAAAGAGAAGAGAAAAGTAGAGGCTTGAGGGATTGTATGACAAAATATTGAAAAAGAAAAAAACAAAGATGATGGTGAGGCTCTAATGAGTTCAGTGGTGGAGGAAACGCCATCCAGTAACGTAAGTAAGAAACCAAGCGGTGGTTAATGTTTACGAGCCTCGTAGCGCTACTTAACTGGTAGCAGAGCAGGAGAGCTGGAGGAGGAGGGTTGCTCAGGTGACAGTCACAGTGATGGAGAGACAGGAGGAGGACGTATCAGCTCTTTAGATGAGCGTGATGCCCATCAGACCAGGATGAATTAGAGACTGATCAGCCGCTTCATTTCAGCGATCCTGCATTATGGCCAGCCTCTGATGGTAAAACAAACATCTTTCTCAGAGAGGGCAAAGAAATTGCCAGCAGATGTAGAGAGCAGGGAATTCAAAATGTATTTAACGCAGGCCTACTCCATATCCCACAATGGAGAGAAAAAAAAAACAAACTGATAAATCTCTATCAATTTTTTACTGTATGTTATCCAGTCCTGGATAATACTACCTCCAGAGTCATAATCTTTAGCAGAGGATTAGGTTACTTACTGTCCAAAGGTTACAAAACCATTTCATGAAGAGGTTATTTTACTTTTTTTTTGGAAATAATTTATTTGTTCTCGTCAAATTCCGTTGGAACAACACACTCTGACAGGTGGCTTGACATTTTTTTTGGCAGCGTCCCACCGTCCCACCGACAGTGGGACGTTCCAGTAATCACTTTAATCCTTTCCAAGTGAAGACAGTCATCAGTTCATTTGTCTCTTTGGAAAACATCTCATACTTTCACATAATTGGCTGATTCTGCCTCCAGCGTCTTTTTTTTTCTTTTTACAATTTATCCTTTAAGCCCATGAATATATTTTTCAATTTCCTCATTTTCAAAGCACTTTTAATCACTGCATCGTGAATGTGAACTATTTATGGTGTTAACTTATACAGCACCCTTTTAACTCTAATCATTAATTGATCCAGAGCTGACCTTCTGGTGGTACTATCCACTAATCAACAGCTGTCCATGGGTCTGGAACACCCTCCATCATCAATGGTTTTTCTTCAACATAATCAGTAGCACAAAAGATAATTAGCGTCAAAATATAATAGTGGAACAAATACACACCTGATCAAAATTTTAAGACCAGTTGAACATTTGCAGGAATATACATGTTGCACTGTTGGAGCTCTAAGTGGTAAAAGGCTCTAAGTGGTTTCAAAATGTAGAAAAAAAAAAAAAAAAAAAGAAAAAAAAAAAAGAAATAGGAGTGAGACAAAAATATTTGAGTAAGCAATTTATTGTAAACAACACTTAAACGAGAATAGGCTGTTCTTCAGCAGATCAAAAGTTTAAGACTATGGGTCCGATCTGCCGCCAAACCTTCAAAAGCCGCGATTAAGGGATAGCGGGTAGCGGGAGGGGGGGTTCCCCTGCAAAGAACGCAATCTTCCACCTCCCGAAACCCGCGATTTTACCTGCGTTTACCGCTATATTATGCATGGGAGTGGTTAGGGCGTTCCACCTGTTAAACCAATCAGTGCGTCAGTAGCCATTGCCTTTAAGAGCATGTTGCGCTACCCACCACCTGCAAACCGCTATGGAGCGTCTTTTCATCCAAATGAATTCAATTCAATTCAATTCAATTTTATTTGTATAGCGACTGTTACAATGTCAATTCTCTAGGCACTTTACAGAGACCCAGGGCATGACCCCTGAGAAAATATAATGAACTAAAAATATAATATTGAATCCTAAACAAGGATAATGGCAGGTAAAAAACTCCCACAGAGGGAGAAAAAACAGCACAACAAACCACAGGAAAGAAAAGAAAATGGAGCACAGTTACAGTAACAAGGTGCCCCCAATTAATTATGGAATGAGCTGGAGGGGAGGGAGGGAGAAGAGCAGTGGAGACACCACTCAGCAGATCATGTTGGCGTCCCCCTGCAGCGTAGGCCTATAGCAGCATAGCTATGACGAAGCTGTGATTAGGACGAGCTACTCTAGTCTGAGCTACTACAGCTATGGCTATAACTATTACCCCCTACACACTATAGTTTAGACTAACTGTAGGCTTTACTGAACAGAAATGTTTTCAGATCCAGATTGGAGCAGCTCTCGTGTGCAGCACGTCTGGGACTCTGCTGTAGCGCTTCCTCTTCTTCCTTCCTCCTCCTCCTTCCTCCTCCTCCTCCTCTGCACTGATATATACATATAAATATTTTTACACAGACAATTCCTATCAGCTACCTGAAAGCCCCAGATAGTTGGTGTCCTCCCAGTAAACATGCTCTGGCAGAGCTACAGGAACATATTCTCAGCAGGGGATGCTGGGAGTCTGAGACAGCTGTGCCTCTTGAAGCAGCTGATGTGGCTTTTAAAATACTGCAGAACAAATCATTGGATGTGCATTTAAAGATCACAAACAATTAATGTTCCTGTTCCTCCTCAACCACCAACAGTTTCAGACATATCGGAAATAAATTCCTGCATACAACCTTTTCCAGCTTGACACCAGAGCCAGAGCTCTATTTGATGATCTGACCTGTTTAAAAACAGAAGTGACTGTGATGTCGGCCATGACGGATTTTAGGGGAAATGTCCCAAAGATCTCCTTGGTTTCCTCCACAGCAGACATCTGGATGAGATCATGCCACAGCTGTACAGACTGACGTGTCTGGCTGTGACTATTCCCACATCCACCACAATGGCTGACCAGACATCCTCTGACCTCAAGGGAATAAAAACATCTGCAAGTAATACGGTGATGCGTTTGTGTGACCGCTTGTGCGTCCACATGTGACCAGGTGGACGCACATTTATGCCATTTGGACGCGCTCTTTTCTGCGCCGACATGCGGGTTGTGCTTTCCGCAAACTTGGTATCTTGCAATTACGGGTAGCGGGTAGCACCCATTGCCACACCTACAATGTGAGTAAGGGAGTCGGCGTAGCGGGTAGCGGCTTTGGGGAAGCAGAAGATTACATTAGCGGTTAACGTAGGTCCCTAAACCCGCAATTTGCAGGTAGCGGCTAGCAGCTAGCGGGAGGTGTAAGATCGTTGCTTATAGCTCAAAGAAACCCTGAAAACCCCCTAAAATAGAAATAAAAGTTTCAAATAAGGACTCAGTAATTAGTAGCTCCACCGCTCTTGTTGAAAACTTCAAAAATTCTTTTTGGCATATTTGATGTGAGTGTTTCCAGGAGGCTGGTGGGAATGTTGCGCCAAGTAATGAAGATGGCTTCATGGAGGGCATCCACGGTCTGGAACTGATGTCCATGTTTGTACACTTCCCTTGCCATCCATCCCCAAATGTTCTCAACTGGATTTAGATCAGAGGGACACACAGGATGGTCCAAAAGAGTGACGTTATTCCTCTGGAAGAAGTCCTTTGTCAAGCAGACGCTGTGAACTGCAGCATTGTCCTGTTGAAGAACCCAGTCAGTACCACACAGACGGGGGCCCTCAGTCATGAGGGATGCCCCCTGCAACATCTCCACACAGCCAGCTGCCGTTTGACGCTTCTGCACGACCTGAAGCTCCATCGTTCCATTGAAGGAAAAGGCGCCCAGATCATGATGGTGACAGTGCTGCGCCTCAGGTGGGATCTCCTCGTCACGCCAGTAATGTTGAAAGCCATCAGGACCGTCAAGGTTGAAATTTTTTCTCATTAGAGAATAAAACTTTCTTCCAACTTTCAGTGTCTCATGTTTGGTGCTTTCTTGCAAAGTCCAAACAGGTTATTTTCTGGCATTGAAGAAAACGAGGCCTTTGAAGACGTTTTCTGTTCTTAAAGCTCTTCTCTCTCAGATGCCATCTGATGGTTACTGGGCTGGAGTCGGCACCAGTAACGGCCTTTGTTTGGGTTGCGGATCGTCCCATGTCTTGATGGACAGACAATCGGGTCCTCTGGCTCAGCACCAGTGAAATTATTTTGGGTTTACCACTTGACTTTTTTGTTCCATAACCATCAGCATCTTATAAGAAATTCAAAATGACTGTCTTACTGCGTCCCACCTCAGCAGCGATGGCGCGTTGTGATGCAGCTCAACAATCCGACCACATCCAATAAGTGAAATATTTTTTTTCCCTGTGCCATCAGGAGGTCATTACAGTGTGAATGCCTGACAGGCAGTGACATTGAATTCACATTTTTGTGCAGATTTCAGCTTTTAAAGGCTGTGGTCTTAAACTGGACATGAACAGCCTATTTCAGTTTAACTGTTGTTTGCAATAGATTGCTTACTCAGATATTTTTTTCTCTCATTCCCATTTCTTCTTTTTGCATTTTGAAACAGTATTTAGAAACCTTTTAAGGTAAAGCTTGTGGTTGTCTGGAGTGCGTGAGTGGGTCGGTCTTCATGACTCTGACTTCTGTTCAATGGTCTCTTTGGTTGGCAGCGTGTTTTTCTATTGCGTCTCCGTCTTCTTCAGCTTGGTTTTGTCAAAAGTTGTGACAGCGCAAAACGTAAATTCTTGCATTTTTTTTGACTGCTGTTAAAATTTAGATTATTTGTGAATCTTGAACATCTTAATAAGTTTTTCCACCGCTGTAGGTCCATGTTCTTGCTGAGATGAGCATTGTTTCACATAAAACATACATAGATAGGTGCCAGTATACAACAATACTGGAAAAATGCTGTACACATAAATGCAAGCACATTCATTGCACATTAATAATCTTTACAATTAACCCATTTTGAAAAAAAAGTTGAGGTTGTTTGGGTATCTGGTAGGGATGTCGCCTGGATACTTTCCCAGAGAGGTATTTTCAGCATAGACTCTGCAAATTTATTTTAAGGAACATTTTTCTGAAGTTATTACAGCCTTTTTAGGGGCAGTTTGTGGCAGATTGGTGAACCTCTGCCCATCTTCTAAACCCAGTCATGTTACTGACCTGTTGCCAGTTAATTTTAATTAGATATCAAATAATTTGTTTTTGATTTAAGCCTATTATTTTCCTGGTCTTTTGTTGCCTCTGTTCCAATGTTTTTTGAGATGTGTTGCTGCCATCAAAGTAAAAAAATGAGCTAATATTTTCCATGAATTGCCTAATTAAATGTTTCAGTTTCAATATCTGGTATCTTCTTTATGTTCTATTGGGAATAAAACATTTGGGTTAATGACATTTGCAGATCATTGCATTCTGTTTTACACAGCATCCCAATTTTTTTTTAATTATTTATAAATTTTCCCTGTAAAGTGTAAAAATGTGTGACAGTATTAACATTTACTGTGTTTAGTGGGGATTTCCTGTATTATTTTTAACAGCTAAATGAGTGATTTGTGTCCCTACAGGCTGGAGGAGAACTACATAGTGTGTGAAGGAGTGTGTTTGCCCCGATGTATCCTCTATGCTCACTATCTGGACTTTTGCAGAAAAGAGAAACTTGAACCGGCCTGTGCTGCTACTTTTGGAAAGGTCTGTTTATTTTCTTGGCTAGAATGTAAAATCAGAGTCTTTTGGGTCTTTTAATGAGTTCTCATGTTTTGATGCATTAGATTAGACATCAGTGTCTCCAGACAAATTAAACTCTTTCTTTTTGGGTTTGTTGTCCATTTAAGGTTATAACAGCTGTCTGTATGTTAGCTGTATACCCGTAGAAAATACATACTGTAGTGAGCAGGGGTAAGTTCATATCACTCTAAAACCTCTTACATCCTTTTCTTTACAGACAATCCGACAGAAGTTTCCTCTCCTAACTACAAGGAGATTGGGCACCAGAGGACACTCCAAGTACACTTATCAACATGACAACGAACTAACAAGTCTTTTTGTTGTTCTTACAGCTTGATCTCTATCTCATATTATTATCTTGTCATTTCACAGATATCATTACTACGGGATTGGCATCAAAGAGAGCAGTGCTTACTATCACTCCGTGTACTCTGGTAAAGGTTTGACCAGGTAGCATTAATCACTTAAAAATAAATATGTTACATCTGCCCTCCTTTATTCCTCCTATCTCTTCTCCTCAAAATTTGACCAAAAGCTACAAACCAGAAGTGTATTACATTATCTAGCTTTGTCATAAATAGCATCTCACATTGAGAGGGATTTCATTTTAATGACTCATAACACTTTTGCCCTTTTGAACAGTTAACTTTTTTTTCTTAGTTTGAATTGAAAATCTGTTTTGTTTTGTTCACAGATTTTCAGGGAACAAGCTCAAGAATGAGGTAATTTCCAGTGTTATGGACAGTAACACAACATTCAAAATTAATTAATTAATAAATATAAGTTGTTCTTAGGGATGCACGATAACTGTTTTTTAAAACCGATAATCTATAACTTTCAGCTCCTAGACGCCGATAACGATACCGATAACGATACCGATAACACACACACACATACCTAAGATCATTACATCAATACTATGAACAAAATCAAAAATTTTTTAATGGAGATATTTAATTTTTTCCAATGAAAAACTATTGGCAAGCCTCCCAAACATTTTCTTAAAGCTATCAAACAAACCAATTTGATATCTCACATCAACTTAAATAAGGTTCATTACTGACTGATATAAAAAATAAAGGCTCCTTGAACTGATGGAAATACATGCATCAGAATTACTAACTGAAAAAGATTAACATTTAAAGGATTTGGCTTGTGGTTCCATTTAAATAATACCTTAAATTAAAGTAAATGAGGTTCAGTAGTTTTTGTTTTTTATTTTTAATCTATTATTTATTTTTAATCTCATGGAAGCTTTAGATGAGAGGAATGAAGGAGAGGAGAGACTGCTGCTGGATTGCGCATGTTAGCATTAGCTTCCGTTAGCTCACATTAGCGCAATTTCAAAATTCCATGGAAGCGATTGTTATGTTGTAGGTAGCTGATCAGGTTTTACGTATTAAAGCTTGTGCTTCCCTCCTCGTAGAATTCACTCGGAGGATTCTTCACAAATAACCACCAAACTATCTTCTTCTGAAACTTTAACAAAGTTCCACGCAGCCATGTTTGTTGTGATCAGCGCTGTGCAGCAGGCTGCATTCAAGGCGTAACATAAATTCCGACGTTTCCATGTTTGCTAGTCGTTCTTTCAGCCTTTTCTATTTTTTCTTTTTTTATGTGTAACATGAGGGAAAATACTGCGAATATCAATTCAAGTCCGCAACTACCAAAATTATGACCGAGTTAACGAGTTGTTTTCTGGCATGAGGGGGTATTCTTGATTTTCCTTATTGAGTAATCGTTTTTCTGATTATGCCGACGTTACTTGAACATAACATTCACTCCCGGTCATTCAAGGTTCAGAGGGAGCGAGGCACTGCCGTGTTGACAGAAATATATGTTATTGGGGCTATTCGTCGTCATATCGGACTTATCGGGATGACAACATAATTTCCTGTTATCAGGCCCGATAGTTATCCTGCACCCCTAGTTGTTCTGATTTAAAATTCTGAATTGAATAATAGTAGACTACATCCAGACTAAACGGTCCTCCAGAAGTTTTTACTGGCAAACCTGAAATCATGTTTCACTGAATCCAGCTGTCTCCCAAGGACCAGCCATGAATCTGACCGCACATCACTGATATATGTATATATATATTTTTTTTTTGTTGGGTGTGAAATCAATTTTGAACATCTTAGATTTGATTTAATGGAGGCTGTAATGAGGCTGCAGGGTTAATTACAATCCTAGAGGGCAGTGACGTGTGGTGAGATTCATGGCTGGTGAGGCACTGACTTCATCAGTCAGATTTACAAGCATATGAACCCTAAGATTCACCATTTGATTGGCAGCAGTTAACTCTTTATGTTTAAAACCTCCTATCGTCATTCACATATAAATGCTTTACACATATACAAACTGTAGCGCACAAAAAAGCACATTTAATTAAAAAAAAAAGTTATTATGGTCTTACCTTTACTTATAAATTAAGTCCATGCACCGCTCCTAGTAAGAGCGGCGCATGAAGAATCCCTGTGCTCACTAGTGCCCCCTAACATGAGGCAGGAGAAGTGCGTGCCTCACCCCGTGCCTCTTCTCAGCCGTTTTATGATCGCGCCGGCACAAGAAACACATTACACACATATAGTTGCTGTTCATTATATAAATCAGCTAAACTATAGAAACTTATTTCATCTAGCAAACATGTTTGAACATTTTAATAGTGACATACAAAGAGATGGCGATCTGGTCTCACTACATAGCATGGCAGCACAGTTAGCCGAGTCATTGTGCAATCCATGGTGAGGCTTAGCGGGGTGCTGCCTCACCGCCCGCATCTTCTCAGTATTTGAATGGTAAATGTGAAAATTCGGATATTTTGAATAAAAAATAATCTAAAAATGGTGAAGTTAAATGGAAAATTACTTTATAGTACAAATCAATTGATAAATATAAAATATATATATTTTTTTTCATTTCTTTCTTTCCATGATGGCAGGTGAGGCACGGCCTCCCCTTCCTCACCTGACCGCACGTCACTGCTAGAGGGCTAGTTTCCAGTGAATTTAGATGTGAATCAGCTACAGCAGTGATTCCCAAAGTGTGGGCCGCGGCCCCCTGGTGGGCTGTCGCAGTACTGCAGGTGGGCCGTGAGAGGTCATTAAAATTAAACAAATGTGTTTTAAATCCTCAATCTTTTTTAAATATGTTTTTAATTACTGTAAAATATTAATGATATGATTTAAAAACATTAAGAGGTAACAAAACAAACCGGTTAAGTGTTATACTACCGTCATCTTAACTAAGGGGTGGGCAAATCCAGTCCTGGAGGGCCGGTGTCCTGCAAATCTTAGATGTTTCCCTCCTTCAGCACAACTGATTCAAATTAATGGATCACCATCAGTTTGTCATCAAGATCTGTTAACGAGCCATTCATTTGAATCAGGTGTGCTGAAGGAGAGAAATATCTAAGACTTGCAGGACACCGGCCCTCCAGGACTGGATTTGCCCACCTCTGTCTTAACTTAATATGACAAGTGTCACCTTATTTGTTGAGCCCTTACAGTAATGTCAGAATATAGGTTCTAGTCCTGGATGTTGATTTTTCACATTTCAGATTTGGCCTTGGTGTTCTGAAGTTTGGGAACGGATGAGTTACAGGTTAAACTTAGCACAGTTAAGTTAGCCACGTGCTAACCAACAGTGCAATAGGGCCATTATAGCTCAATAAAAAATATTATGAAAACATACCAGATATAAACATCATACGTGTTAAAAGGAGTCAAAGATATTTGTTTTTGGGATGATAACAGAAGGCCAGCTCAGTAGTTACACTACAAGCTGTGGAGCAGCCTCATGTTTTTTCTGTCACCCCTCATGTAATAACTGCTTTTATCAATAAAGTTGAGTTGATGCCGGACAGTGGTGGATCTTAACCAGCTCTGTTCTTTAAGCGTATGACACACCTCATTTGTCAGACCAACAGTCGTTTCAACTTGTATCTTAAATTCACTGAATCAGGTACATTTATGGAATTAATTTAAAATTAATTACCTCAAGACAGCAAGTTTTACACTTTCAAGGCAATATTTTGCTGTTCATTCAACCTGAATTAGAATAATCAACATCTCCATAACTCCTGGAGCATCATTAAGATTAGCCAAAGCAAACTAAGACTTACTTTGTTGTGTTTTTCAGGGTGGCTTTACCAGGAAATACTCTTTGAGTTCTAAAACTGGGACTTTGCTGCCAGACTTCCCCAGTGCTCAACACCTTAATCTGCAAGAAAATATCTTCAGAGAGAAGGTTGCTGATCAATCACTGAAAATTTGATATCAGAGTTTATGCGTTAACTGTAAATAAAAGAGCATCTTAGATGCCACACGATGCAAGACACAAGCAATAGCTGTAAAATATTCAGTTGATCTGGGGACAATTGGCTGTTTTAATATAATTTCATGTCAAATATTTTTTTTTCTCTTTCAGGTGGACACTCTGATCATGATGTATAAAACACATTGTCAGTGTGTCTTAGACAACGCCATTAATGTTAACTTTGAGGAGGTGATCATATCTGTTCCATGGTTGTATTTTATTAAATATTTTAAAGTTTCTATGTACACTGAGTCTGACAACTCTTCTTTTTGTTTTAGATTCAGAATTTTCTGCTCCATTTCTGGCAGGGGATGCCTGACCACCTGCTGCCGCTGCTGGAAAACCCCGTTATAGTTAACATCTTCTGTGTCTGTGACTCCATTCTTTATAAGGTTGTCAAGAAAAAAACTTTCTTCCTATTTTTCAGTCTCACACATTTTATTAGATGCAGTTGTTTGGAAGCTTATGATGACTCAAAGTCACAAGTTTATAGTTTATAGTTGTTTATTCTAATTTTTCACACATCAGCTATTTAGGAGCAGCTAAACATTTGCAGTTGTGGAATGACGTCATTCTTCGGTTTAGGCAGCTGAAAGTAAACCGGTGGGGGGGTTACTCTTCTTAAAACAAAACCATCTCACCCTTTTCTTTAGCAAATCAGTGAGATGAAAACATGAATCATTTTGTTAATGTGAATGTGTTATTTGAATTTGAATTAATATATTAAATTTTCGTTATGCCTGCATAATGCCCATAAAGAGACTTGAAACCTGAAAACTTGAAATATATATTAGAATGTGATACACAGATTCATCAGATTATTGTGGAGGAATTTTGACCTGTTCTTTACTTATATGCACGGGTCATTTAAAGTCAAACTGGAGCCTTTCAGTCAATGTTTAGGTCCAGACTGTAACTGGACAGTTGCAGCTCTGTTCATCCTCATTCTTTTCTGTTTTATTGAAACTAGTTTTTGCACCTCAGATAGTCAGCCTCACTTTTGAGGCTAAATGCTTTGCTACAGAGTCCACGGGCGACCTAATGACAGTAAGTTGCCCAGGTCCCGTAGCTTTGAAACAAGCCCAAACTATTGCCGCAGTGGTGCATCGTTGGTGTGAAGTTTTTTTTTGAGGTTTTGCTTTTTTGCCAAATGTGGCACTGAGCATTTTTGGCAAACATTGTCCCTTTTGACCTTGTTCTGTCCAAAGGATATTGTTTGCTATCCAGAACTCTTGTCATTTGTCATTGTGCATCTTTGCAAACCTAACCAGAGCCGTCATGTTCTTTTAAGAGAGGATTTGATTTTTCTCCTGGTAATGTTTCTGCAGAGTCTAAGCTGCAGCTCTTGGAGGTTTTCTCTGAGCATCATATGCTCTCACATTGGAGTGAACTCTCTGGCATGTACACAGGAAAGACTGCATACATGTACTGTTTTGGATGTGCTCCATTAGTGCATACTCTTTTTTCTGGAGAAAGTTGTTTTTTTTTTTTTTAAATCTTGTCCTGTTATCTGTTTTCTTTGATACTTCCTCTCGTTCATATGACCGGATCTTTATGTGACTGAGACGCGAGAGTGTTGATTTGTTGTAATAATATATCTTTTATTTTCTTAGGTTTTAACAGATGTTTTGATTCCTGCCACAATGCAGGAGATGCCTCAAAGGTTTGTTGTTTGTACTTCACCTCATGTTTCCTCCGTGTCAAAATATTGTACTTACTGTATGTAACATGTAAAACTTTCAATCAGCCTATCCAGATTTTTTCTTTACCTTAGTGCAGTGGTACGCATACTGCCAGTGGTACGCGAGCACTCTCTGGTGGTACACTGGGGAACGTCATGACTTTCCACATTTTTTCCACAATTTCACTTTTCTTTGTTTAAAAAAAAATCGGAAACATACAATGCATTATAAATACAACGTTTCAAATGAAATTCAGGTAACAATAAATAACTAAACTAAGGAATAAACATTTCTCCAGTGTGTAAAGCTAATTGAGAAGGCATATATGGCTATATTTTTAAAGTTGGTCATCATGGTGGTACTCAGAGAGCTGAATAGTTTCTCAGGCGGTACGCAGGATTAAAAGTTTGAGAACCGCTGCCTTAGTGAGATAAAAGTGTAGCTTACATACTCATATTTGCAGTGTGATTTTAAAAAGATTAAATTCATAAATCTCTACATTTAACATTTTTTTCCAGTCTGTTGGCAGATATAAGAAACTTTGCAAAACACTGGGAGCACTGGTTAGCCTCGTCTCTAGAAAACCTCCCAGAATGCCTTGCAGCTAAAAAGCTCCCCATTGCGCGTCGCTTTGTTTCCTCCCTGAAGAGACAGACCTCCTTCTTACACTTGGCACAGGTAAATCTTTACTTTTGTAAATCAAATTGCAGTCTAATATGCTAAATGAAGTATGATAATAATGTGCATCACCCCTTCATCTTTGCAGATAGCACGTCCAGCGCTCTTTGACCAGACTGTGGTGACCAGTATGGTTCTGGATATTGACAATGTGGATCTTAGCAGCATCAGCTCTCAGCCTCTTCTCAGCTTAATGAACACAGGAGAGCAGGATTCAGACATCTATTCTGAGTGTAAGGCTCCCTGACCACTGAGCTCATGTTTACGTCGCTCAAAAATAATTTCATATTAATAATGGTGTCATAGTTTTTAATAGAAGAGAAAATCAATATACTGCTACAAATCGAAAAGGATGTCTCTGTCAGGCTTTTTTACAATCTTTGTTACTTCAGTGTTAATAGGTTTATTTGTTCTTTCTCTGGTGAGAGATGAATCTGTGACAAAAAAAAAACACATTTGTGAAGGAGGGTTCTTAACTTTTATTTGTATCTGTGCAGTTGCAAGGCAACACCTGCTTCAATGTGAATGAAACAAACTTTTAAAGAAACTCAACTAAGAGTCACAAGTTAGTGTATTAAAGCCTCACAATCAGCGCATTAAAATAATGAATAAAAAAGGTCACATTTGGGGTGGATAGTGAAAAAGAAATGCAAAGGATGAAATGTCTAGAATATTGATTATGAAAAATTATGAGAATATTTCTAAAATCAAAAAGTCTAAAATACAAATATTTACATAAAGTTTTTTTTAAAACTCTGATTTGCCACTTTTTGTAAGTCAGGCCTTGTATAATTAGATAATGTCTCATCTACATATTCAAATATCTAATTCATTTTCAGTTTCATAAAAAAGCTGTTATTGTTTAATGGGAATCTTCTTCTTGAATAAGCTTAGAAAGAGCTGCTTCCATAAACACAAACCTCCCATGATGCACTGGGCACTTTCCTCACCCATCTCTCTTGACTCTAAATGTATGCTGTGATTGTTTTTTGCTTTTTCATATTTACCCCTGGCACAGCATTTTTGTGTTTGATGTGGCACCTTAGCAAGCTACATTTATATGAATGTGATTATAATAAAACAGACAATAATCTGGATTTATTTGGGTTATAAATAGATCTTAACTAGATTGCAGTAAACGTTTTTTAAAGGACATATATAGTAAACATGTTTTAGTGCCTTTTCAGATGACTTTTGTTTGGAACTGAAGTATAACATATCTAATTTAATTGGAACTGAATATGGTTCAATAAAAAAAAAAAAAAAAAAAAAAAATTCTGGTGCCCAGTATTCTTCCTTTAACAAATTAGGAAAATGTCTTTTATATGTTTAAGGAAAAAATGATCATTGGAATATTTTAATGTGAAACCTCGTCTCTCACAAGGACGACTGGATTTACTGAGAAAGTTCACAAACCTGAAAATAAAAGTTGGCAGTTTTGTTGTGAAAATTAATGTCAGTTTGTGCTGGATTAGATTGTGCCCTTCTTTTAAAAGTCTTAAAAGAATGTTAAAAGCACAGAAAAAACACACTAGATAATGTTAATATTTTAAGTGGAGGGAATTTAAAAGGTTAAAATAATTTGCCATCCCCTCATCCCCCGCATGATTAAAAAAATAAAGATAAAAATAAGAAAAAGAAAAAAAGCCTTGGCTGGTAAAAAATTTAGCAGAATTTCCATGAAATAGTGACAGTTTTTCTCTCCAGATGACTCCATCACTATCTTTCAAGAGCTGAAGGAGCTGCTGAGGAAAAATGCCACCGTGGAGTCGTTCATGGAGTGGTTGGACTCTGTCGTGGAGCATAAAGTCATTAAGGTAGCAACTGTGTTAACTCTGCTATATCTGGGGTTGTGTCATATTTCTACACACTGTTTGTACACTATTTTGCATATGAGCAGCTTTTGTTTGTGCCGTCGTGTCTTGATCAGCCAGGTAAGCAGAGCGGCCGGTCTGTGAAGAAGCGAGCGCAGGACTTCCTCCTCAGGTGGAGCTTCTTCGGTGCCAGAGTGATGCACAACCTTACACTCAACAACGCCACCAGCTTTGGTAAGAAAATGTAAAGAAATTATGATGTGACGCCTCTTATGATGCATTTCAGAAACGCATGAGAATCTGGCCAAAGATTATAATTAAAGGAATTCTGTTGGAATTCTTAGTTTTCCATTTCCTCGAAATCCAGGTTGAGGAGTCACACCTTGATCATCTTCAAATCAGAAGATCAGTGATTTGACCCCCCCCCCCCCCCCCCCAGTCCTATGTTGCCCCTAATATGCCTCCTAAACGTTCATTAGTGCGCTTATCTTCAGAATTTACAGAAAGAAATTAGTACTGAATATATAAATGTAATGAGGAGAGGCTCAAAAACTGTAAATCTAAATTTGAAATTGACAACCTGTTTAAAATAGTTAAAAAAAAAAAAAGGATCCAGTCATTATTGAGTCACTTCTATTATTTCCAGTCCAAACATCCAACAGAACCACCTGCTCGGTCAGTACTGTCTTGGATCAGCATGGTAACTTTACTGTTCTCACATTTGGTTCTCTCTTTTTATAAAAGATCTACTCTCATGCCTAGGAGACTTAAAAAAATGCTCTTCATTGTTTGATTATTATTATATTTGGTAATTTGATTATTGATTTGATTATATTGTACTAGATTAACACAATACTCATCCCTCTTGATTCTATAACATCTATACGGTTGATTTCACCAAGAAGAAGCTTTACTGCTGGTGATGAAAAAACACAGTCCTCTAAAACAGTTTTGCATTAATGCTTACATTTCACTCAGTGATTCCTTTTGGTACGCTACCTTCAACAGACTGAAGTCTTTTGTCTGTCATTATTGTTCATGTGGAAATTCAAAGGTGTTATTCAGAATCCCAGAAAAAAAAACCAGATCAAAACTGGGTTTATTCACACTTCTATGTACAGGAAGGACACAGAGCAAAATTCAGTTTAGCCTGTTTTATATAAACAACCCAAACAAGGACGACAACATCCATTCCATTGAAGCCAAAGAAAGAAGTGACTCTTAAAACTCTATCCTGAAAACAAACAATGTTCAGATATCACCTTCACTTCAGTTTGAGTTTGTTTTTGTTTGCATTATGATGCTGTTCTTTACCAGTAAAGGGAATATTTAAGGGGCCCCGGCATATTATTCATGCACAGTAATATTAATGGTACTTCTCTAAATATCCACTGATTTTAATTTCAGAAAAGCAAAAACAATCAAGAATATTTTTTCATGTAAGAAAAAAACACATCACCTCACGTGAGCAGATGTGACGATGGAAAAAGAACTCAGAGGTTTTATGAATAACAACATCATAAAATCCTCTGGTCCTTAACAGGTCTTAAAGCAAAAAACAAAACAAAACAAAAGAAAAAGAAAATAAGAAAAGCTCCTATAAAACAAAATCGGTAGTTATATATTTATGAGAAACCAAGTAAATTTTAGAAGTAGAGCCCATGAACGCTCCTCCTTTTGTGTTTATTGGCAACAGCTGTACAGATGCCTGTACAAACAGTCCTTATTATACACTTTAGCTTTAGCTTACACATTATCTTGGTTTTTTTGCATCCATTGGTTTGTATCCATATTATCACTTAAGTAGAATGACATTTTTGAGTTTTATCAGGGGCTTAAAATGCGGTTTATATGAACATAACTTCATTAATTACCATTTTGCTGCAAACACATATTTTGTTCTAACTCAAAATTGCATTTGATTCTCATTCCTAATAAAAGTTTATTCTCCTTACCATCTGATAATATACCTAATGATGTTTTATCTTGTTAGACCGACTATGGGGCTTTTTTTCCTTTTTTTTTTTGCAAAAAATTGGCCTCAGCCATAGACAAAGTCTGGATTTTAACTTATCAACTTCTCTCACAAAGTAATTTATTTTCTCACAAACTGTTTGTGTCATTAGCTTAATTCACTAGTTTTGATCTTTTCTAATATCACAGATAAACATATCGGCAGTAATCAAGCACAATCACCTGTACACAGGCCGGAGAAATTCAGTTTACTCTGAAAGATGATAAAACATGTTGTTCTGTACTCTTTTCAAGTCAAACATATGAGAAGAGGGCGATGGGAAATGTAACTTAAACAAAAAGGGTCCTGCCATATATCACATGTAATCATTTGCCATTTTAGAATAGTTACACACTCAAGATTTTGTTAATGTATGGTTTGTATGATTTGCGCATTTACACGACTAATGCATCTTTGTTTGTCTTTTTTAAAATAATATAGTTACAAACCTTTTTAAATTATTTATTCCAACCCAAATTATTCTATTCTGACTTATAGCCCTTAGTAGCCCCACAAAGCTGTTAGACCTCATGCGTATAATGGAAGAGCACCTTTCAAGAAGCAGAGATATGCTGAAACAAGCCCCGCCCACACAGACGCATGCAGGTCTGATACCAGTCAGCTGAAACAGATCGCTACAACAGCATCATAAATTGTAATGGCCAGACTTGCCTTGATTACACAGGGTTTTATCTGTGGTTGGTGTGCTCTCTGATCAAACACATGCTCACTGGCCACATGTGTGTGAATAAACACTGACCATGTGGTGCGTTCGGCTCTCTGTGACGTCCTGCTGAAGCTCAAATACAAACCCGAGGCTCTGCAGGTCAAACACAGAGCAGCTTGGTCCAGTTGGTCAAACAAGAAATGCCAAGTGAGAGTTCAGCTGGAAGCAGAGTCGAGTATTATTTAAGTATCATTTACTCAGGTTTTGACGTTGACAGGTTCCTTCCATTTGATCAGGATGCTGTTAGATGAATACATTTTACTGGCTCTGGAAACTCAGTTCAACAACGAAAAAGAACAGGATCTGCAGAACTTGTTGGACAAATACATGAAAAACTCAGGTAACGAGCATCACTACACACTGACAGCTGAATTAACTCAAATCACTAGAGTAATTAACAACACATCCAATCATATTGGCTTATACCAACAAATGTTGAAGGACCCTAATATGAGCTGTTTTGGAGAAATGTGCAAGACCACAATGAGTGTCTAAACTTATTTGTTTATTTTAAGGCAAGTTTATAAGTTGTATTGACACATTGTTACACTTAAACATATGAAAAGTAACACAAAGGAAGCTAAGCTTGCTCTTTGTTATACAGTGATTACTTGCCACTTCGCGGTTTGAGTACCGCGGTTTTAGTGGTTCGCGGATTTTTTTCAGAAATATATAATATAATTTAAATCATTTTTTAAAAATCACGGAAACATCACATGATGTTGTGCGCATTCTCTCACAGTGAAGAAATGCTGTGAGCCAGCCTGGCCCCTTAAAGAAGGTAGCCTTATGGGTAATGGTGTGGCCTTATGGGTAATGTAGTTTGTGTGTCGTGGGACGGTAGAATGAAAACGGGGTTAGATGAAAAGTGCAGTGAGCATCAACAGCAGCCCAGCGTGCAGTGACGTGCAGTGAGATTCATGGCTGGTGAGGCACTGACTTCATCAGTCAGATTTACAAGCATATGAATCCTCCAGAACAACTTATTCACCATTTGATTGGCAGCAGTTAACTGTTTATGTTTAAAACCTCCTATCGTCATTCACATATAAATGCTTTACACATACAAACTGTAGCGCACAAAAAAGCATATTTAATTTAAAAAAAAAAGTTATTATGGTCTTACCTTTACTTATAAATGAAGTCCATGCACCGCTCCTAGTAAGAGCGGCGCATGAAGAAGAATCCCTGTGCTCACTAGTGCCCCCTAACGTGAGGCAGGAGAAGTGCGTGCCTCACCCCGTGCCTCTTCTCAGCCGTTTTATGATCGCGCCGGCACAAGAAACACATTACACACATATAGTTGCTGTTCATTATATAAATCAGCTAAACTATGGAAACTTATTTCATCTAGCAAACATGTTTGAACATTTTAATAGTGACATACAAAGAGACAGCGATCTGGTCTCACTACATAGCATGGCAACACAGTTAGCCGAGTCATTGTGCAATCCATGGTGAGGCTCAGCGGGGTGCTGCCTCACCGCCCGCATCTTCTCAGTATTTGAATGGTAAATGTGAAAATTCGGCGATTTTGAATAAAAAAATAATCTAAAAATGGTGAAGTTAAATAGAAAATTACTTTATAGTACAAATCAATTGATAAATATAAAATATATATATATTTTTTCATTTCTTTCTTTCCATGATGGCAGGTGAGGCTCAGCCTCCCCTGCCTCACCTGACTGCACGTCACTGCCAGCGTGTATAGATTTACAATCTCTGTTAACCGACAGGAGCCCAACAATACAACCTGTGTGATGTTACAAGTTCCTGCAGTGCCAGAATTAAGTGCTCATTCCATGCAGCGAAAACTGGACTTTTTGTTTTGTTATTAGCATGTTAGCCGCTAATTACGAGCCAAAAATAGCACAATACCAGCAGTTTGTTTACTACGGTTCAGAGACCAGAGGCTGTGAAGGTAACAGAAAGACCACAGTTGAGCCTTTGTTTTGTTTCGCTGCAGTGCCTCGATACTTTTTGGGTTTTTTTTTAAACATTTTAAACACATTATTGAGGCTCGGTGAGCTCCGGTTCCAGATCACGGATTTTGATTGTCGCGGGGGGGCGCCGGTCCGCATTAACCACGAAAAATAAGGGATCACTGTATTTGAGCTCACAAGAGATTATCCACCTTACTAAACTATTCAAGTCATTCAAGCTTAGGTTTTGGTTAAAATTGCATCCTTTAAATGATGTGGTCAGACTTACTAATCCTATTAAAGCATCTACAAAAACCTGATGATGGAAAATGACCATATATTGTGTTTCTATGTGCCTTACAGATGCCAGTAAAGCAACGTTCACGGCCTCGCCTAGTTCCTGCTTCCTAGCCAATCGTAACAAGGCTCCTCCTCCCGGTGACCAACAGGTGAACGAGTCTCTGGGAGAACACGCTTACCTGTCCATGTCCACCAATCAGCACCAGAACCTGGACGCCAAAGGTGTTCTCTACCAGGGAGACAACACTTCTGGGTTCACAGTTTCAGGTAAAAGAAAAAACAGTTATCATGTTGAGTCGCCATTTACTTAGAAGCAGAATACTGAGGGTGAAATTAAAAGCCTCATAACAAACGTGAAACACTGTTTTAGAAGCTGATATTTAAACGTGTTTTCAAATGTGAGGAGAAACATAATTTCAGCTGGAGCAGAAGAAACGCTAATAAAAACAGTGGCTTGTTTTTATATTTTAGGAGAAGATAACCGAAGACTTTAGCCAAAAAGTCTTTTAAGTCTTGAGTCTTTTTCCATGTTGTTTCATGTTGTAATTACAAAGCCTATAAATATGATTCCAGAAACAAGGCCCTTCTTTCTAGAAAGAACATTGCAGCATAGATTAGGTTTGCAAAGTTGCATCTGTACAAAGCAAAGGACATCTGGACCAATGTGCTTCAAGTAGACAAGACCAAAGTGAAGATGTTTGGCCACTATGCGCAGTTTGCAACAAATACAAAACATCAGTGCAAACATCCCATACTCTCGAGCACAGTGATGGATTTCCAGCTTGATTTCCACTCAGACTCTGGGCATCTGGCACTTATTGAGGCAGTCAGGAGTTACTCTGTACAAACATATCCAGACTGGTGAAGTAGTGATGGCTTAGCAGAGAAAAATGATGACGATAAACAAACTGTGGTGCCAGTTCTGAATGGGACACTTGGGACGATGAGTTTCAAAGTGGGGAACTGACTCCCAAAGATGTTGGAAATCTTTGTCTGGCTTCAAGGCCTCAGACTGCACCAAATTCTGATAGGAGAGGCTCAAAAAATGTAAGAGTACAAAGATTAAGATCCAAACATCTGAAATTAGACAGACAGCCCAAGAAGGAAACAACCACATACTGTAGTTTAGTCACAACAACTTAACCCTGTCTGTGCCGTGTCAGAAAGGCTGTCATTCTGAAACTGAAATAATAGCATACCTATTCCTGTTGAGACTGTAACTACAATCAGCTGGGGCAACCAGACTACCATGAAAATGTGACATTCACACTCAAACGGGGCTTTGTAGGCATGAAATAAGATGAGATCAATTGTACTTTATTAATCCCGAAATTGGGAAATTATAGGGCAGCAGCAGCATGACATAGAGACAGAAAAGAAACTTAACTCAGTATGAAACTTAAAAATATAAAATAAAATAGAAGTATGAAAAAAAAAATTTAATAGAAAAATAAGTAGTATCCAAAAAAATGTCTACACATGTCTATACATATTACATCTATTTAAATTAATGATTGAGTCAGACATTAAAAGTGATGTGCAAATGGATCAGTGTGCAAATGAATTAAAAGTCAACAGTGCCAGTCGTGATCAAAGTGAGTTATTGTTCAGGATGACAGCAGGAAAGATTCCCCGTATCTGTCCGAAGGCATGCGCCCTTCTCTGCTACAGCTTTAACGTCGACAGGATCACCACTGTGTAGCTGTATCAGGAACAGTGTTGCCAACTTAGCGACTTTGTCGCTATATCTAGCGACTTTCCAGACCCCCCTAGCGACTTCATTTGTAAAAAGCGACTAGCGACAAATCTAGCGACTTCTTCTGGTGATTTAGCGACTCACGCGCACTCAAACCGCTAGGTTTGAAGCCATCACTTGGCTGCTGTCTGCCTCACAAGCCCCGCTTCTCTCTCTCTTTCTCTGTCTCTGACGGGCACAGTGCACAGCCACAAACGCTCCCCGCGCGAGACACCTCGAGCTCCCCCCCCCCCCCACCCCCCCCCCCCCCCCCCCCCCCCCACCCCCCTCCCCCCCCCCCCCCCCCACCCCCCCCCACCTCGTCGACCGTCCGACCGTCCCCGTCAGTGTCCGTCCGTCGCATCTAGCGCCTTCTAGCGACTTCCGGGACAGCCTCTAGCGACTTTTCTCATTGGAGAGTTGGCAACAGTGATCAGGAAAGATCCCCCGTATCTGTCAGGAGGCATGCGCCTTTCTCTGCTACAACTTCCTCCAGTTAATCCAGGCGATGTCGACAGGATCACCACCGTGTAGCTGTAGCAGGAAAGATTCCCCGTACCTGTCCGGAGGCATGCACCTTCCTCTGCTACAGCTTTAACGTCAACAGGATCACCACCGTGTAGCTGTAGCAGGAAAGATTCCCCATATCTGTCAAGAGGCATGCGCCTTTCTCTGCTACAGCTTTAACGTCGACAGGATCACAACCGTGTAGCTGTAGCAGGAAAGATTCCCCGTACCTATCCGAAGTTATGCGCCTCTCTCTGCTACAGCTTTAACATCGACAGGATCACCACCGTGTAGCTGTAGCAGAAAAGATTCCCCGTACCTGTCCGGAGGCATGCACCTTCCTCTGCTACAGCTTTAATGTCGACAGAATCACCACCGTGTAGCTGTAACAGGAAAGATTCCCCGTATCTGTCCGAAGGCATGCGCCTTTCTCTGCTACAGCTTTAACGTCAACAGGATCACCACCGTGTAGCTGTAGCAGGAAAGATTCCCCATACCTATCCGAAGGCATGCGCCTCTCTCTGCTACAGCTTTAACGTCGACAGGATCACCACCGTGTAGCTGTAGCAGAAAATATTCCCCGTACCTGTCCGGAGGCATGCACCTTCCTCTGCTAGAGCTTTAATGTTAACAGGATCACCACCGTGTAGCTGTAGCAGGAAAGATTCACCGTACCTATCCGAAGGAAAAAGTATTAAACACATGAAAAGTTGGGGGGCTGAAAAGAGCATGGAAAACCAAGACTCAGCTGAAATCATCCGGTATTTAGAAAGCAATCCTGCCTCTTAATATCAGCTGATTCAGTCCCAACTGATGGCCTGTAAAATGTCGTCTCACCAGAAACATCTCATGATGAGTAAAAACAAAGAGCTCCACACCTTCATACCGATGGCACCGGTTACAGGAGGATTTCTAAACTTCTGAATGTTCCACTGAGCACTTTTGGGGCCATTATCTGGAAGTGGAAAGAATATCATTTCTCCATAAATGACCGTGACCAGGTACTGGAGTACTGGTCACTCTCCTCTCTCCTCTGACAGAGGAGAGAAAACAATTATCAGAGGAGTTGTCCAAGAGCCAAGGACTAGTGGAGAGCTGAATAAAGACCTGGAATTAGCAGGTACAAGTCATGGACTCAACCTCCATGGGCTGTATGCACAATAACACACAACACTCCACTACTGAATAAAAAACATTTTGAAACTCATTTATAATTTGCTGCACAACTTTTGGACAAACCTGTACAATACTGGGAGAATATAGACTGGTCATGTTTGGAGGACAAATGGCACTGCACGTCGCTACAAAAACACCACACCAACTGGGAAGTTTGGAGCGGGAACTTCACAGCGTGGGGTTTCATATAATTAAAGTATGGATAAATGGAAAAAGGGCAGTGAGAAATCCTTGTGAAAAATCTGCTGTCATCTCCCAGGATGATGAAGATGAAATGAGATGAGGGAGGATATTTAAGCAAGATAATAATCCCAAGCACACATCCAAGGAAACTCTCGACTGGCTTCAGAGGAAGAAAATAAAGCTGCTCGAACGGCCCAGTCGCCTGACTGGAATTCATCTGAACATCTAGGAAAAGAACTAAACAATGGGCCAAAATCATACTTGAATAATGTGTGAGGCTACTTTCTCCAAACAGGAGACATCTTGAATTATCAAATACACTTCAGTAAGTGTGCTTAATACTTTTTTCTCTGTGTCATTTCACATTATCATTACACATAATTTATGGACGTCTGTGGTTTGATTTCTATGCATGTGTGGATCACAAGGGATGTTACTGACATCTGGTGAAAGTTTCATCTCTATAGCACATTTAGAAATACATGTACTGAGAAAAATTAGTGATGTGTTCAATACTGATTTTACCCTCTGTATGTCTGCAACTGCAGCTAAAGCCAAACTAACTGCACTGAGCTAGTGGGAAAAACCTGTGTGTGTGTGTGTGTGTGTGTGCGCGCGCGGAAAGTGGGGAACACAGTAAAACTGAACTACAATCAGTTAAAAAATATAAACTCAGTTGAGGTGTCATCATCACAATCAGAGCTGGATTTAAAGTAATGAGTTAGTCAACTCTCTAATCAGATTTCAGGAAAAGGGCCTATGATGGACAAGCAGGGACAGCATTAAATGCATCATAGTACATGTAAGAGAACATCAATTAACCTTTTTATCATGCTACATAAACAAGGAATCACATTTTCAAAAACAACAACAAAAAAAAGACAATCAAAATAGTCAATACTTGTTTAACATCGTCAACAACACAGAAGACCAGTAACCAGACATCAATCAAGACTATATGTCAGATCCAGGATGGTTACAAGTGTCTGAAATGTAGGTGAAGCATTTAACTCCAGCAAAATGGAAAAACTTAAACTTAGTTTAAAACCAGGCAGTTTTTTTTTTAGGGCGACGTTACAAAAACTCAAAGTTATCCCTGAAATGTATCTCAGGACTCATTGTTACTTTTCTTCCTCCACACTCAGGCGTTCAGGCTGATTTCTGTCAGAGCAGCGGCCCCCTCATGACCCCCCCCATCTCTCCAGCCACGTTAGTGCACCGAAGTTCAGTCATCAACCAGGGCCCCATGGCAGGGAGGCCCCTGTCCTCTTCCTCCAAATGCTCCTCCTCATCCTCCTGCCTGTCTTCTCTGGGTGTAATGACCCAGCCCGGTGCATGCCCCCCGTACCCAGAGACCCTGTACCATTGTTATTTCCCATCAGCCAGTGGCTCTTCAGCTCCCAACTATCAGACTGCTCTCAGGTCAGATTCTGTCATTAATGCTTATAATATTTATAATACTTGTATTTAATATCTGTAATTCTTATTTATATAAGAAATGAGAACATATGTTTTGGGGTACCAAAGTTTGCCACTAAGCTCTATCTGACTTTCACAAAAACATTGTACAGTACCAAACTGTCTGTCTTTGGCTTAGACTGGAGTGATCTGGCTCTCATCAGTTTGTTTTACCGTTATTTTATGTTGTGTTTCAGGTCTCAGATGCAGAATCAGAGTCTGACTCCAGCTCAGTCTCAGGCTTCATCTGTGGCCTGCCACTTCCCCCGCTATCCCTCCATCCCTCCATCCCCCATCACTGACCCACACCAGACCAAACCAATGTTCTACAACCATCCTTCTGCATCAGTCAGTCACTCATCCAGCAGCTCTAACTGCTCCCTGACTCCTTACAGCTCTACAGCGCGGCCCTCATCCAGCTACACTCCCGGTTCAGATTCAGTTCAGACTGAGCAGGGTCTGGACCCACAGATGGCGACCCAGATCCTGGACTCTGCTGCAGGCTATGGTTTTGTGGGGACTGGACTGAATCTCACTGGCGGCGGCTGTCAGGCACAAACATACTCAGTACACAACGGTAAGTCAATCTCAGATCAATGTTAACATCTTCAAATGTTTCCAGATCATTATAGGATATTAAGAAACTTTATTTTAGGTTGCATATACAGATTGCAAGTTTTTGACAAATTTAATTTAATTTAATCTAATTTAATTTAGAGTAAATGTATGATGTATGACGGATTGAGCTAACATAGACAAATCTAATCCTAGGAAAATATGTATTTGACACACATGACAATTTGTTATTCTGTGAAAATGTTTTTGGAAGCTTCTGTTGGCAAGAATTCAAAAATTAAGCATCACATTTTTTGTATATTTAATTATATGTAAATAACACAAATCCAATGACATCTGCAAATGCAATGACATTTTTTTCATCCTTAAAAAGACTCAAGCATGTTTTTAAATTAGCAAATATTCTCTAGCCTTTCTTTGTTTGGTTGTAAATAAACATATATAAATAATTTTTATATTTAGTTATTTTTTTTCCAAAATATTGAAAAACACATTGTTTTTCAACAAAAAACTTTATACAGAATTACTGGCATGGATAATACACACTGCTCAAAAAAATTAAAGGAACACTTTGAAAATACATCAGATCTCAATGGGAAAAAAAAATCATGCCGTTTATTTATACTGATATGGACTGGGTGATGTGTTAGGAACAAAAGGATGCCACATCATTTGATGGAAATGAAAATTATCAACCTACAGAGGGCTGAATTCAAAGACACCCCAAAAATTACAGTGAAAAAATGATGTGGCAGGCTAGTCCATTTAGCTGAAATTTCATTGCAGCAACTCAAAATGGTATTCAGTAATCTGTAATGCCCCCACGTG
This sequence comes from Hirundichthys speculiger, assembly GCA_018398805.1. Taxonomy (NCBI): domain Eukaryota; kingdom Metazoa; phylum Chordata; class Actinopteri; order Beloniformes; family Exocoetidae; genus Hirundichthys; species Hirundichthys speculiger. Next base: position 48,880 of record JAGFBZ010000663.1, read on the forward strand.
CGTGTATGCATGCCTGACAATGTCGGGGCATGCTCCTAATGAGACGATGGATGGCGTCCTGGGGTATCTCCTCCCAGATCTGGACCAGGGCATCACTGAGCTCCTGAACAATCTGAGGTGCAACCTGGCGGCATCGGATAGATGGAAACATAATGTCCCAGAGGTGTTCTATTGGATCAGGGGAGCGTGGGGGCCAATCAATGGGATCAATTCCTTCATCCTCCAGGAACTGCCTGCATACTCTCACCACATGAGGCCGGGCATTGTCGTGCACCAGGAGGAACCCAGGACCCACTGCACCAGCATAGGGTCTGACAATGGGTGCAAGGATTTCATCCCCATACCTAATGGCAGTCAGGGTGCCGTTGTCTAGCCTGTATAGGTCTGTGGTCCCTCCATGGATATGCCTCCCCAGACCATCACTGACCCACCACCAAACCGGTCATGCTGAACGATGTTACAGGCAGCATAATGTTCTCCACGGCTTCTCCAGACCCTTTCACGTCTGTCACATGTGCTCAGGGTGAACCTGCTCTCATCTGTGAAAAGCACAGGGCGCCAGTGGCGGACTTGCCAATGCCGGTGTTCTGTGGCAAATGCCAATCGAGCTCCACGGTGCCGGGCAGTGAGCACAGGGCCCACTAGAGGACGTCAGGCCCTCAGACCACCCTCAAGAAGTCTGTTTCTGATTGTTTGGTCAGAGACATTCACACCAGTGGCCTGCTGGAGGTCATTTTGTAGGGCTCTGGCAGTGCTCCTCCTGCTCCTCCTTGCACAAAGGAGCAAATAGCGTTCCTGCTGATGGGTTGTAGACCTTCTACGGCCCTGTCCAGCTCTCCTGGAGTAACTGCCTGTCACCTGGAATCTCCTCCATGCTCTTGAGATTGTGGGAGACACAGCAAACCTTCTGGCAATGGCACGTATTGATGTGCCATCCTGGAGGAGTTGGACTGCCTGTGCAACCTCTGTAGGGTCCAGGTATCGCCTCACACTAACAGTAGTGACACCTGTGCAACCTCTGTAGGGTCCAGGTAGCGCCTCATGCTAACAGTAGTGACAGTGACCCTAGCCAAATGCAAAACTGGTGAAAAAGAGTCAGAAAAGATGAGGAGGGGAAAAAAATGTCAGTGGCCTCCACCTGTAAAACTATTCCTGTTTTGATGGTCGTCTCGTTGTTGCCCCTCTAGTGCACCTGTTGTTATTTTCATTAACACCAAAGCAGCTGAAACTGATTAACAACCCCTGCTGCTACTTACCTGACCAAATCAATATCCCAGAAGTTTAACTGACTTGATGCTACACTCTGATTACAAAGTGTTCCTATAATTTTTTTGAGTAGTGTATTTCCAACCGATGAAAGGTCAGTTTTCATTGACTTGATTCTTCTGTTCCTCACTGTTTTTAGTTACTAGCTTTTTCTTGTAGAGTAGACATATGGGGTAGATTTAAAAAAAGAAAATAAACAGTGAAGGTGCCAGAATGCATTTCCAGTGTTTAGAAACTGATCTGGCACAACATTAAGCTCACTTACAAGTGATCTGAATAATTCTGGTAATCTCATTTCAACTTCCAGCTATCAAGGGGTTGAATATATTAGGCCACGAGTGAACAGTTACTTGTTGAAGTCAGTGGATATGAGTGTTAGTACCCATCAAATAAAAAGATAAAGAACAATCTGAAAGCCAGTAATGGCCAGCTCTGTGCTCCCATATAAGAAACAGAAATTGCTGAAAACCTTCATGTTAGCTTGATAAAGGTTGTAGTATACTGTATGCTGCCCCTGGATATACAGGCATTAGGGCGGAACCATGGAGTAATGAAAGCAGTCCGTTTTGTATCATGACTTGTCTCATTTTATTATATATTATATTATTTATATTTTTTTATTACCTGATCCTGACATTTATGTGAATGTTACGCTGTGATGCAAAGTCATGTGAAAAAGAAAGCACTCCTTCTTTCAGTTCTACAACTTTAGGTAAACTGTATGGATATGTTTTTTTTTCTAAATCACTTGGTCCAATGTCAGGCCTTAAAAATTGTGTAGATGTAATTATGTAAGGCCTGGTGACAAATAACACATAGTAGAATGTGCCATTATTGACTTTAGACAGTCTAAGCCAGAAACCAGGTGAGGAACACCTGGGTGACTCCATGAGTCTGCAAACCAAGTTTGAATGCTAACCTTCTGCCATTATGTTGGATAGATGGTATGATGAGTTTTTGTTATGTTGTGTTTGGTTTTCATCTAATGTGGTGTTGTGAATTGTTATTTATTTATTCATATTCTTTATTCAACCAGGTGTGAGTCTCATTGATGTTAAAATCTCTTTTTGAAGAGAGACCTGGCCAAACATTGTGGCCAAACATCTCCACGATGGGCTCACCTCTGCAGAGGACATCGTTTCAGATGTCTTGCAGTTTGCTCAGATATTATTTTGCCGCTGTTAGCCATGCTAGCTTGTTCTTTTTAGAGAGAAAAAGATTTCTTTTGGCGGGCCTTTCAAAGAAGTTAGACTTGTTTCAGTATGTTTCTAATTGTTCTTTAATGAACATTATACCGTGTTAACTGAAGAGTCTGAGATGTAACTCTTCTTTCCTGGAGCCTCACGCAGTCTGACCCTAACCTAACCCTAACCCTAACCTCACCCTAACCTAACCCTAACCCTTTCTGGAACAACCACTCACTATAGAATGATTCTGCTACTTACTCTACTCTATGGAAACAATAAGGATGAATTTAAAGTTTTATTAAACTGTAAAGCGCCTAGAGACAATTGTCATTGTAACAGACGCTATATAAATAAAATTGAATTGAATTGAATTGAAAATTGAATTAAACAACGACAACAGTATAGTCATGGGTTTCCATTCATTTTAGGTTGTGTTTATCTAATTTTAAGACTTTATAAGGAACAGATTATTTTTCTAATGTCCTAATAAAAAACTTTTACAGCTGACTGAGGGGGTACTTTCTACTTCACACTATTTGTACTGTGTGTTTTAACATTGTTGCAGACCACCCCACCCCCCTCCCTGGTAGCAGAATCCTTTGATTCTTTGAGCAATGCATCTTGCCTTCAAAAATAATTTTAAAGGATGACAAATGACTTAAGGCGTTCCCTTGACTTACAAATTATCTAAATTTCAGTCAACCTGAGTAATCATGGTAATACAAATTTGATCTATCAAGGATACATCCCTCAAAATCCAAGACTTGAAGGACCCGTGAAAGTTTTTAGGCTTGATACACCTTCACTTCCTGAAGAGATGGAGCTGTTTTGACAGCTCTAATAGGACTCTAGAGGACTCTAATAGGACTCTAGACTCTAGAGTCCCATTAGAGTCCTCTAGAGTCTAGAGGACTCTAATGGGACTCTAGAGGACTCTAATAGGACTCTAGAGGACTATAGAGGACTCTAATAGGACTCTAGACTCTAGAGTCCCATTAGAGTCCTCTAGAGTCTAGAGGACTCTAATGGGACTCTAGGACTCTAGAGGACTCTAATAGGACTCTAGAGGACTCTAATGGGACTCTAGAGACTCTAATAGGACTCTAGACTCCAGAGTCCTATTAGAGTCTCTAGAGTCCCATTAGAGTCCTCTAGAGTCTAGAGGACTCTAATGGGACTCTAGAGGACTCTAATAGGACTCTAGAGGACTCTAATGGGACTTTAGAGGACTCTAATGGGACTCTAGAGGACTCTAGAGGACACTAATGGGACTCTAAAGGGCTCTAATAGGACTCTAGAGGACTCTAATGGGACTCTAGAGGACTCTAAAGGGACTCTAAAGGACTCTAATGGGACTCTAGAGGACTCTAAAGGGACTCTAGAGGACTCTAATGGGACTCTAGAGGACTCTAATGGGACTCTAGAGGACTGTAGAGGACTCTAGAGGACTCTAAGAGGACTCTAATGGGACTCTAGGGGACTCTAAAGGGACTCTAGAGGACTCTAATAGGGACTCTAATGGGACTCTAGAGGACTCTAAAGGGACTCTAGAGGACTCTAATGGGACTCTAGAGGACTCTAATGGGACTCTAATAGGACTCTAGAGGACTCTAATGGGACTCTAGAGGACTCTAATGGGACTCTAGAGCAGCGGTTCCCAAACTTTTTCAGCCGCGCACCCCCTTCTATGTCTCAACCGGGTTGACGCACCCCCGATCCCCCACCCCTTAAAAAAAACGCAACAAGCTTTATTATAGCCATATTAAAGTCGCCATGTTTATTCATGCTAAAATGACCAGAACACACATATAACATAATAATCACAATCACAACAATGCGCTCTCGCATTTAAATTAAACTGAAACACTGTAACACAGTTCCAATATAATGAAACAAAGTTATGCGCAGGCTTCCACTTTTAAGAGCAAAGAGGATGGATGACATTCTCAGACTCAGTGGCAGAAAGCAGATAAGTTGAGGAAAATGTTAGAATATTTTGAACATTGAACAAAAATAGCAGCAAGTTTAAATGACCGTGGAACTAACACAACCCGTCATCATAACACAGGTTATGGAAATAAAATTTGAACACCAGTAATTTTAATTTTATTCCAATAAAGTTCCAATAAAGATATTTTCCCTGATTTCAGCCAATTGAGCATATTTGCGAGAATGAATAAAGTAGAGGCCACAAGCTAGGTGCAAATGCAGTGGTAGAAGAATATAACTTCTTCTTCTACGCTTCACTTTAAGATGACGTGCATTTTGAATAGCCTGCATTTATTTATTCATTGAAATTACAGTTTTTGATTTAAAATTTTACAAAGGAAATGTTTATTTACACATCTTTATTGTGTGAAAACAAAAAAAATTATCAGACCGCCATTACATTTTTCATCTCGCGCAGCCCCTAGAGGCAGCTTGCGCACCCCTGGGGGTGCATGCACCACACTTTGGGAATCCCTGCTCTAGAGGACTCTAATAGGACTCTAATAGGACTCTAGAGGACTCTAATGGGACTCTAGAGGACTTTAATGGGACTCTAGAGGACTCTAATGGGACTCTAGAGGACTCTAATGGGACTCTAGAGGACTCTAATGGGACTCTAGAGGACTCTAATGGGACTCTAGAGGACTTTAATAGGACTGTAGAGGACTCTAAAGCCTGATTTATACTCGAACGTCAGGTCGTCTGCGTCACCTACGCAGACAACGCAGAGGTGCCCCCCCACACTACGCAGAGACTCCCGTGCACCTCTCCAAAAAAGTAACTTGACGCAGACACTACGCAGAGAGTGTGATGAGGGGGGGAGGAGAGAGGAGCGAAAGGAGGCCTCTGATTGGTCAATTCTACATCCGCATAGAAAAGAGCGCATCATTTAAGAAATGAGGAAGTACCCACATCTGTACGATTCTGGTTCTCCACACTACAAAGACAGCACATATTCTAGTAATTCATGGAGGGAGATAGCGATGAATGTGGGTCTGGATATGGCCAAGACGGTGAGGAAGTGGAAAAACACAAGAGATAAGTTTAGTAAGTTTAGCTCGTTCGTGATTGTCGCTCTCGCGTTGTGGCTTGGAATAACACAGTGGAGACCGCGTTTGGGCATAAATCCAAAATAACTGTGGCATACCGGCGACAAGATAACTGTGACACATTGCTGCGAGGGTATACACAACCTTTAAGAAGCATGATGAATTAAGCCCCCAAAAAGTACGGCAGCATTGGTGGACTTTTTCAAACTGATCATCCCTCTTGCGTTGTAGCTTGGAATAACAGCGGAGACCGCGCGAGTATAAATCAAAAGTGTCTGCGGCATCTCTGCGACAAGCTGACGGCGACACATTGACGCGAGAGTAAACACGGCCCTTAATGGGACTGTAGAGGACTCTAATAGGACTCTATTAGAGTAACAATAACAGGCAGGCGGTTTTAATATTTTTGCTCTGAATTTTTTCTGCTCAAGAAATAATCATCTTAAAATTATATTTTTCTTTTGATCTCTTTTATTTTATATGTATCAGCCTACAGTTATCAAACAATAATGGAATGGTGAAAACCTGCTTAGTAAAATATTATACAATTTACAAAAAGTGAAAGCATCTGAATTTTTTCTAGATATGCTGGCAAATCCTCACAGGAATATTACCATCCCCTTGAGTAGTACCTCATCCTGATATGAGAACTAGTATCTTCTGTACAAATCTCACCAGTATCCTGAGCATTAGAACACAGTCAAATTAAGTTTTGTTCCTGCAGGAGGTTATTACAGCAACAACATTTACCTGGACAGCCATCGCATGACATCACTGGTTGAGCAGCATGTGTCCGTCATCAGCAGCGTCAGCAGTCTCCGCCCCTTCCCTACGACGTTCTCTGAGGTCCACGATCCACTGAACATCCTGGATGAACCAGGAAGAAAAACCACAGGAACCTTTTTCAGTGAGGCAGAAACTGGAGCAGGTCAGTACAAGGATGCGGAGGAGGGATGGACCTTTTATGTACAAAGATGAAGGTGGGAAGGTTGTAGCTAATTTGGATTTTTTATTTTTTTATTTTTATTTTGTTGCCACACAATATGCAAGATAACCAAGAAGAAAAGGCATGGTGCATTGGTGTGCTGTGTTAGGTAAACCCAATGATGTGAGAGCATTGTTTCCCTCTAGATTACAGCAATCTTTAGTGTAAGCATCCACATACATTTTTATATCTTGGACAAATGTTAGAAATTTATTGTTACGGTTGCTTCATATTTGTAAAGATTTAGAGCATGCTCAGAAATGTCAAGTGAAATCAAATTAAAACATTTACCACAGCTCTGTTTTATTAATTATGTAGCTGAATATATGAATCTGTTGCTGCACCAACATATAAAATATTGAAGGAACTGCAGCTGCAAATTAGAGTAATCTCGTAAAAACTACAATGTATCCCTCCAGAGTGCAGTGGTGTGAAATGGCATGAACTCAATTATAAGTACCTTAACTTTGTACCTGAGCATACATTTATTCCCACAGTGTTGTGAGTCTGTCTAATCAGCCTGCCCTCTGACAAAAACACAGGCTATCATCTCCAACTATACGTTTAACTTCAGGAACTGGGCAGACAACCCAGATGGAGACAACTAGACAGACAAAATACCTGGTGTACAAAAATGGTTTGTTCTGCAAAACCATTCGATAAACGGCCTCGATGTTCAAAAGAATTCTTGTCATTGATTTGATTACACAACAGTCTATTGCTATTATGTTGGCCAGTCAGTAAACAGGAGCTGACCGTGACTGACAGTTAAAACATTTATTGCTCTGAACTTTTGTCTTTTGTGCAAAGAGAAATGGTGAAGCAGCAGCCCCACAATAATCCAGATTAGAGCTGGGCAATACTGAGAATTTTGGTATCGATCCGATACCAAGTAAATACAGGGTCAGTATCGTCAATACCGATACCGATACTTTTTCATATTAAGCTCTATCTGTCATGAAATTGCTGACCTTTTTGTTAACTTACGATAGAATTTTAGCAAACTTTATAGGTGACAGCAAAATACTTTATTGTCACAATTAACATTTTTGTTTTGAAACAATGGAACAGTAATAATCAAAGTTTTTCTTAACATTAGGAAATAAACATTTTTTTAAGGAATAAAAGGAAAAACCACAATACAAAATAAAATTGTTCTTCAGAAAAATACAAAAATAAGGAATTTTCTTCCTTTCAGAACAAATTGTTTGATTAATGTTGTTCTTGAAATTGAATATAACTGGATTTTGATGGTTATGCAGTTATTGACATCATTAATGCAGTTATTGAACTACATGGTTGTTGCTGATTCACTGAGTCATAGTCTCAGATTTTAAGAGAATACAGTTTATTAAATAATACTATACCTTAATCCTAATAACATGGAAACCTGACAAGTACCTTGCCTTAAATATGATACCATACTTCCTAAAAAAGATTGAATCATTTAAATGTTTAACAATACAGTAAAATGTTATGTCTGTGTGACTTTTTTCTATAATAGTTGTTCAATAAAAAGTTGTTTTATGAATAACCTTATTGCCTTCATCATATTTTTATTTTTCCGAAAATGATATGTGAAACATAGGGGTTGTCTTTTAATCAGTCGTCCTGTATTCAGGCCAATACAGTGTGTACTTGTGTAATTTTGTTTGCACTGTGTGCACTCTCCTGTTGCTTTAACTATATAAATTTCCCTGTTGTGGGATAAATAAAGGATTATCTTAATTTTATTTTATCTTAGATAACACCTTTCTTACAAGGTCTTAATTATATATATATTTTTTTAGCTGGCTCCAGTAACATATAATTTAAGTAACATACTTTGAAAGTTAATATGAATTGATGCTGCAGATGACCACTCTGATCTACCTGGATCTACCTGTTGGACTGAAAAGCGTCTGCCAGTGACTTTTGTTTCAGGGTTGAAGGTCTGTCAGGATCAGGGAATGGGGGGATGTCTCTCCTCTTCTCTTCGTTTCTGCGTTTCAAGCGCATTGTTTTTCATGTGCTTGTATAAATTTTTGGTGTTTCCACTGTATTTTATGGACTTTTTGCAAACTACACAACTTGCCGTTGTTTCGTTTTCATGATTCAAATAGAGCCAAACCGCGCTCCTTTTCCTTTCTGCCATCCTGGATTCTTCTGCTCTGTTGTCCCTCTCCGTGATGTTGTGTTTCGATGAGGGGGGAGAGAGCGCTGAGTGGTCGGGTCCGGGGGGAGTGGCCAGGCTGAGTACCTGAATGTTTGCCACCACGTGACGGTACCGTGAAAGACCAGACGAGAAGGGAGGGGGAGGAGGACACAGCGACAGCGTCTCAGGCTCAGACTTCAATGAATTCAATACTTTGCAGCAGTCAGCGCTCGTGTGAGAGAAGAAAAGCTTGAGGATCGATCTTTTTACACCAGTATCATTTGATATCAATACCAGCGTTGGTATCGATATTATCGATATTTAGATCAATCCGCCCACCTCTAATCCAGATGCTCCGCAGTCGTAGCAGAAATACAGAAAGGTTAAACAACAAACAACTTAAATAAAATATTAGAAAGAATAGATTTCAAGAACACGAGATGCTGAAAAGCAAATAAATCTAACTGAAAGTGGCAAACCTTTGTCAGAGCACAACTGAATGAAAAGTAAACATGCTAATTCACTTTAATGTTCATCAGAAAGAATTATTAAATGCGATACGCTGTAGCAAAACAATGGACTTATGATACACTGTCACGCTTTACATTTAATTGCAATGATGTCTCATTTTGATAAATGCCTGTTATCTTGACTCCTCTCTCTGATACATTGCTTCTTGCACTCTCATCACAAGTGAGAAGGTATAGGATATGAGGAAAAAAGTTGATGATCGCCAAACGGGGAAATGAGAAGAGGTGTACTTAAATGTAGCCTAAAAAAACAAAAACAAAAAGAGTGAGAACAAAAAAAAACTGCAAGAGTGGGTGAAAGAGTAATGTCAGGCAGTAAAACAAGACAGACACATTGTTTTGCTCTTTTCTAAATATGACAGGAATTTTTTTGAAAAGTAAAAAGAAACAAACAAAAAATGAAAATGTATAAGTAAAACTTGGAGGCAAAAACAAGTGAGAGCTGTTCATGTCGAGAAAACTATCAGTTGTCATAAGTGTAGAGGTACTCTACAGGTGAGGTTTATTCAATTACAATTTAACTGTTTCTTATATATACTCTGCATAAGGATGATTCCCGCCTCTAAACACTTCTTCTACCATGTCTGATCTCTCCTCAGAGCATTCCCTCCACTCGTCAGGATCGTCTCCCTGCATGTTTGGACTTTCCTCTCCGTTTACCTCCCAGGATGCTTTATTGTCTCAGCATATGGCAGCCTCCTCAGAGGTACCGGACCTGGTATCCTCGCTGCCGCCCATCAACACTGTGTTTCTGGGTGCAGGAGGAGTGCAGTGATGGAGTCCAGTTTCATCGGAGCAGTGTTTGTACTCGTATGGGATGTTTGAGGTGATAGTGAGCACAGAAGATCGAAGGAGATGACTGACATGTCATCAGGACCTTCACATTTTCAACAAGTCAGGTGCACTGGAAACCTTTGCCAGGCCAACTGGATGCTCTTGAAGCATCATTGATGAAAGACAATTTTAAAGTTGTTTTCTTTTTTTTTTTTTAAATAAAGAATTCAGAGTTATACTGCTTCTGTAATATTAAACAGATAAGAGCAAAATGAAAACATTAATCTTCTTTAATATGTGGACAACTATTTGAAAACATATTAACCTGACATTAGCTTTAAAGCTGTTATTTATAGCACATTTTTATTCAGCAATTTCTCCAGCCTGGAAACTTTTGTTCCTAACTCATTCTTTCATTTCTTCTTCATTAAAAAACAAAAACCCTTCAAAGTCAGAACTGAATGCTCATCATGGACTGTATAACCAGTAAAAAAATTAACTTGTATTGTTCTGATGTTACTTCTGCTTTGTCTGAGAGCAACAAGGTTCTTTACTTACAACTTTAAATAAAACCCATTCAGACTTGAATAGGATCAACAAATCTCTGCAATCTCCACTTCATTGCTCTGCAAGCCTCATTCCTCAGCGACTAAATTATAATGGCAATTATGTTGTAAAGGATAGATATTCCTGTGTCACTTTAAACTCAAACATTAGAAATATTCTTACATCAAAACCATGAACTTACTTTTGAGTACCCTATTCAGTACATTTCCAAAGAACATGGTATAATAGGCCCAGCTGTCGACGACAGGATAAAAGGTCACTATAACTATGGCTCGCCAAATGAAAAAAATAAAAGCGACATGCCACCTCTTTGGAGAAATCAGAGATGTGTTCAGGTTTTAACAGAGCTAAAACCAATGATGTCTACATAATGTAGACACCTAATGAAAAAAGTGATTCTAATCCAAACAATTTCTTTTATTGTATTTTTGTAACATAACCAACTGTGCCTGTCCCACAATGGTACCTAAATCTACTGGGATGAAAAGTCACCACTTGTGCCAATCCACCTGCTGAAGTTGATATTTTCTGTTTTGATTGTGAACTCCCAAATATAAAAACAGCTGGTTTTAACCATTGACTCTAAATACTGGACACAGCATCTGGTCATGTGATCCATAGGTTTGTATGAAGAGCATTTTAAGTCTGTTTTTTTCTCGAACTGCTTGGTGCCAAAGAGTAGCCGAGTTGACTGGAGCGCTCCCACAGTTAGCTGTTTTTAGCTGGCTTCATCTTTGCTAACCCAGGATGATTATTAATATTGCTTAATATTAATTTGTTTTCACTTTTCACAAACATCCTCATTTTAAGTTTCGCAATCGGAAAATGCTGCTGAGCTTCAGCACGGCCCACCTCACAACAACTGGAGGTCCTGCTGGAGGCCCACTAGCAGATACCCGGGAGGCCACTGCAGAAGCCCAGACAGAGGCTGAGGTCAGCCGTGGAGCTCCAGGGAGCAGAAGGGCCCCCCGATTTAGCTCCACATGGATGGCATGGTCGCAATATACATGACTCTAAGACCCAGCATCATTATGCTCGGACAAGTCCTGAAATGATTCTATGGCTCCTTTAACTGAGCACCACCCAAGAGCCTGCGCAACAATCGGTCAAGCCTCATGGAGAATAATTTGAAAACTCTTTCAGGCTTAATTACTGGGACCTGCAGTCTTCTTTCCGGCTATGGGCTTTCACACCATAAAACATCCATCCACCATCAATCCATTCATTAGCTCCAACTTGGTCCAGAGTCGGGTCACGGGGGCAGCAGCCTTAGCAGAGAGACCCAGACCTCCCTCCCCATGGCTGCTTCCCCCAGCTCCTCTGGGAGAACCCCGAGGTGCTCCCAGGCTAGCTGAGAGATCTAGGGCCCGATCTTCCGCCAAATCTCCTAAAGCCGCTATTAAGGGATAGCAGGTAGTGGGAGGGGCGATCCCCCGCAAAGAACACAATCTTCCACCTCCCGAAACCTGCTATCTTACCTGTGCTAGCCGCTATATTTATGCATGGGAGTGGTTAGGGCGTTCCACCTGTTAAACCAATCAGTGCATCAGTAGCCATTGCCTTTAAGAGCAGGTTGCTCTACCCGCTACCCACAACCCACAACCCTCTACCCACAACCCGCTACCTGCTACCTGCTACCCGCTACCCGCTACACTCTACCCACAACCCGCTACCCGCTACCCTAAACCTGCGATCGCAAGATACCGAGTTTGCGGAAAGCGCAAGAGATACGCCCATTGCCACACCTACAATGTGAGTAAGGGAGTAAGGGAGCATAGCGGATAGCGGTTTTAGGGAAGCGGAACATTGCATTAGTGGTTAGCGGAGGTTCCTAAACCCGCAATTTGCGGGTAGCGGCTAGCGACTAGCGGGAGGTGCATGATCGGGGCCATAATCGCTCCAGCGGGTCCTGGGGCTGCCCTGTGGTCTTCTCCCAGTTGGACATGTCCAAAACACCTCTCCAGGTAGGCGTCCGGGGGCATCCTAACCAGATGCCCGAACCACCTCAACTGGCTCCCCTCGATGTGAAGGAGCAGCGGCTCTACTCTCCCCCGAATAACTGAACTTCTCACCTTGTCTCGAAGGGAGAGTCCAGACACCCTACAGAGAAAACTCATTTCAGCTGCCACTTCTTTCTGAACAAGACCATAAAACAGATTCACTTTAAAATAAAGCCATGATCTGTTGGGTTTTTATTCATAGCTCAAAGTTAATATAATGCAAAGTAGTAGTATCATATCTGCAATGTCTAACTGACATAGCCAACAAAAGACCCAAGGCCCAAGGCGATTTTAACATGGGAGTCAATGGGGATTTGCTTTGTTTTGGAGTCATCACCTAGTGGTTAGTAGAAGAACTGCTTCCTAGAACAAAATTTACTTCCTAGATGAACTTCAGTCTGGAAGTAGGATAGTTGTTGTTTGGTTGTAGCCAGTGTGACACCACACACTGCATTGGGGGTTCTTGCTCAAAAGCAATGATTACACTTCTTTTCCTGTGTCCACCTCGATCTTTTGTGTTTCTCTTTCACAGCAGTGCGAGAATGACAATGCCATTCACTGAAAATACTTTCTCATGAATTCTCTGAACTGCCTCCAGTTGATCCAAAATGCAACAGTGCGAGGGCTGACATGAATCAGCAGAGAGATCACGTCTCATCTGTGTTAGCCTCCCTCCATTGGCTTTCCGTAAATGTAGTATTGAATTCAAGATTCTGTTACTCGCATATATGGCCCTTAATCGCCAAGCTCCTCGTTATTTATAAGACTCGGTAACACTGCAACTAATAAAGCTCTTTGCTGTCAGATTGCAGGTTTACTTGTAGTTCCTAGAACATCCAAAAGTAGATTTGGAGGACGGGCCTTCTGCTATCAGGTAACTTTACTATGGAACCAGCTACCAATTTGGGTAAAGGAGGCTAACACCACCTCCACCTTTAAAACTAAACTTAAAACATTTCTGTTTACTAAAGCCTATAGTCTCAACAATAGTGTGTTAGGGCCAGTTGTCATAGCTACAGTAATAGGAATGGCTGAAGCCAAGACAAGAACAGGCTCATCTTAAATATAGCTTTGTCACAGCTATGCTGCTATAGGCCTACGCTGCAGGGGGACACCAACATGATCCACTGTGCAATGGGATATAACTCACCTTCTTCTGGGGCTTTGCAGACCTGCTCCCTTCTGTGATAGTAGTCTCCTCCAGTTATTTTAGTAGAAGTAGACAGGATCTCCACTCATTACACCATCGGTGCTGATCTTTTTCTTGCTAAAATAATGTTAACACAGCCTGGAACTTCTTGTGAAGTTCAGCACGTCGACATTCTTCTGCATTTTGTCCCTTCACACAAATGTCTTCTGAATCAGTGGGAGTTGTGTCGTGTCTTTTTTGGGGCTAAATCTGTACCAGGACACACTGAGATGGGTTTTCAACGTCTTCTTTTGGGCCAAATAATGGCCACAACAGGACAGCTAAACAGAAATGGGTTTTCAGTGACTTCTTTTGGGCCAATTGTGGGCTACGACAGGATGGCTAAACAGGGGTGGGTTTTCAACATCTTCTTTTGTGCTAAATAATGGCCACGACGGGTCAACCTTATTTAGCCTTAAAAAAGACGTCCATGGACGTCTGGTGTTTGGTGGGAATATAGGACATAGAACTCTTAGTTCTCCAGCTAACGAATAATTACTATTAATATATTTTGTCATATATAATACTGACATTATATTTGTGCCTCTGCTCTCTTCTCCTCTGTCCTCTCTCTGTTCTGTCTCCCTCCTCTTTCTTTCTTTACCCAGCTGGTTTCAGCAGGAAGGTCCCTCCCCTTATAATCCTTAAACAGGATTTGTTTCTTGCCACTGTTTGGCTAAAAGGTTTATCTCCAGCTATGAGAGTTTTTTTTTTTTTACTTGTCATTCTTTCTTAACTTAAGATTTTATAAGTATTACTAATAGTTAATAATATTTGCTTTGGGGTCATGCTCTAGGTCTCTAAAAAGCACCTAGAGACTCTTTGTATTGTAAGAGACACTGTACAAATAAAGTTGAATTGAATTAATTATAATGTATAAATGATACTTAGCTATTTAATACCTTGAAACTGAACACTATGAGAATGGCATTATATTTGTTAGTGCATGCTTATAAGTCAAAGTACTGGACAAGCTAAAAGTTGTCTTTTAAAACAGATGGAATTCTGCTTCTTCCTCAGGTTGATGTGGTCACTTAAAATTTCAAAAGTTTTTCCTACACTTACTGAGATTTTAGTCTGTGAGAAATATGTGCATCTTCACTGAGGAGCTATATGACAGTGGGAGTCATCAGACCATCCGTCTCTGTGCTCAGATATTTCCATTAACCAAAGGAATGGCTGATGTGGTTGCTGCCAGTGTGGCTAAAAACAGAAATGATGAGTTTCTAGTAATGCCTGACGCTGTAATGGCCACATGACATCATTTTTATTTCTGTAATAATAAATACACACAAAAGATAACTGCAAGGATGTACAATGGTTCAAAGATGGGAGCCTTTTATTTGTAATTATTTGTTTTTTGCCATAGAACAAATAGAGGTAGATATGACTCAGATAAAAATGTTGACTTAAATGTTACAGAAGGAACAGATGTTCCTATAAAGGGTGATGGGGTGGGGGGTGGGTCACGGTAGTGCAGCGGAGGCTGTTAATGGTGACCTCAATAAAACATGAACTTCTGCCTCTCAGCTTGGACCAGATGGAACATAATAAAACATGAGATCAAAGGAGGCTGAATGCAGACAGGTTTTGTTGTCAGTTTGTGAAACTGCCCATAAAAGACATATAAAGTTTAAGTGCACTAATTTTTGTTTTATTTTTCAGCACAGAATTCTTTATTGAGTGGTTAATTAATTGAATTGCCCAAATATAGAAGTGAAGATCACACAGGTAACAAGATATCCTCATGCATACGTTAAAAATATTTATCATAAAATTTAGTTTACACAAAGAAAGATCTGACAAAAGAACACAGGGTTTCTTCTCTTTCATTGGCCATGCTTCTTGTAAACATTAACCAAAACATTAACCTATGCGAGAAGCAGAATTTTAAACCCAATTTGAAATTTCACGGGAAACCAATGGAGGGAGGCTAACACAGGAGAGATGTGATCTCGCTTATGGATTCCTGTCAGCACCCTCGCTGCTGCATTCTGGATCAGGTGGAGGGTATTCAGCGAGCTTTTCGGACATCCTGCTAACAGTGCATTACAATAATCCAGTCTAGAACTGACAAAAGCGTGGATAATTTTTCAGCATCACCCTGGGAGAGGATGCTCCTAATCTTGGCAATATTTCAGGAATAAAAAAAGGCTGTCTTGCAAACCTGATTAATATGCTGCTTAAATTACATATACTGATCAAAAATGACTCCAAGTTTTTTCACAGCCGTGCTGGAAGCCAGCGTTAACCCAGTCAATCCATTCCTCAGGTGTTTGGGACCAAAGACAATAACCTCTGTTTAATCCGAGTTTAGAAGCAAAAAGTTAGAGGACATCCAGGACTTAATGTCATTAAGACACCCTTGAAGTTTAGCCAAAGGTTTTGTTTCCTCTGGTTTCATAGATAAGTACAGCTGCGTATCATCAGCGTAGCAATGAAAGTTTATGCCGCGGTTCTGGATAATTTTTCTCAAGGGCAGCATGTATAAAGTTAAAAGGATTGGTCCCAGAACTGAACCCTGTGGGACGCCATAGCAGACCCTAGTCCGTGTAGAAGAAACGTCATTAACATGGACGAACTGGAACCTGTCAGACAAATATGACTTAAACCAGCCTAATGCTGTCCCTTTAATTCCAACAGTGTGCTCCAATCTATGCAGCAAAAGGCAGTGATCAACAGTATCAAAAGCAGCACTGAGGTCCAGCAGTACAAGGACAGAAACTAATCCATTGTCTGAGGCCATGAGGAGGTCGTTGGAGACTCTAATCAGCTCAGTTTCTGTGCTATGATGAGTTCTAAACCCTGACTTAAAGACCCCAAATAGATCATTTCTATGCAGGTGTTCTCCTAATTGGCTAGCAACTATTTTTTCCAGAATTTTAGAGATAAATGGAACGTTGGATATTGGTCTATAGTTTGCCAAGATGTCCGGGTCAAGGGATGGTTTCTTAAGCAAAGGTTTAATGACTGCAACTTTAAAAACCTGTGGCACATATCCTGATATCCTGACAGCAGCCACACACAGGTGAATGCAGTTGGTTTGTCTTCACTGATACATTTCAATCCAGATTGCACCTGCTAAAACCAAAAGGCCACTTAGATATCTTATGTA
Source organism: Hirundichthys speculiger (assembly GCA_018398805.1). NCBI lineage: Eukaryota > Metazoa > Chordata > Actinopteri > Beloniformes > Exocoetidae > Hirundichthys > Hirundichthys speculiger. The sequence continues at coordinate 65,665 of JAGFBZ010000663.1, forward strand.
AAGTCAAACAGACAAATGTAACACTGGCCTCTGTCAGACTAATATAACGAACAGTGGTGATGTGGCCATCCTCCCTCCTCCTTTCTTGATTGGTTTTCATACCTTATCTACTCAGGGGGAAAATCTATTACAGGTGCTCATGCAGGTCCGCAGGAACAGATGGTGGGATATGTAATGATTACAGAATCCGCAAGTTAAAATACTTTAATTACTAAGTCAATAATGCCTACAACAATTGCCGGATCTTTAGTGTAAAAACAACAGAAGGCAGAAAGCAAACTTTGAGCCAATGTTTAACCACAACTTTGCATTAAAGCTGATTGCGGCAGCCTCCGTGCGTGTGTGTGTGTGTGCGTGCACCTCAGGCAGCGCTGCAGGTAAAACTTTCATCTCTCATTATGTATCTGCTGTACTTTCAGTAAGATGTAACTTTACTGTGGCTGTAACAGCACAATAAAAAAGATTCAGTATTAATGGATATAGTCCATATTTGTATCTTTGTATCATTGTTCTAGTTTTTTTTTTAAATCACAAATGTCTGCTATGAGTAGACAAATTGATATAAGAAATAAAATGTAAACCTTGTTTTTAAGATTAGTTTGAACACTTCAACAATAAACTGTTACTTTAGATTAAATCGAAATGAAGGAAAAACTATTGGCTTTCATACAGATAGTAACTGTGGCCCTGAGTTACAAAACAGAACAGCAATAGACAAAACCCAACAAATCAGAGAACAAAATAATGAACAAAAACAAACAAAAACAACAGCAAAACAAAACAAAGAAAAACGCAACACTTCAGAAGCATTTAATAGAACGCCACAGTGAAACCATATAACCATAAGCAGTTCAGAAAAGAAAGCAAGAATCCAAAAAGATTTTTAATTGCAATAACTAAACACAGAAATCAAACCCACAAATAAAATATTTCACAAAATACAACATTTACTTTAAGACATCATTGAAATCTGGTGATTTCTAAAATGTGCTTTAGCTCTCTGTTTCTTCCCTCTCTGTATTTTCTGTGTGTTTGTTTATTGTTAATTCTGTATCTTGTCTGGTCTCGTTGCCTTTTTCTTCTCTAGGTTCTGTGTAAGAGCTGGATGCTACTCTGCATTATAAAATCTGTTTCAAGCTTATGATTTTGTTATGGAGACAAACAAAAGAAACTTGCCTTAAGTCTTGTGTTTCTATTTTGGAGTTTATCAGACCAGTGAATCCATGACCTCAATGTTATGAAACATATATATATATGTATATATATATATATATATATATATATATATATATATATATATATATGCTACAACGGTACTCGGTAAAATACAGTACGGTTCGGTACAACCTGCACGGGACAACACAGGCTTTATTTATGCAGTATTTATGTTCCAATAACTTTGCACTGGACGTGAGCGTGCGTGCCTTTAGGCAACAGTCCCACCACTGCATGTCAATATCCACTCGCCTCTGCTCACTCACAGTGACCAGCCGATCACACTTTGGCTGCAGCTCATAGACGCAGAAAAAAAAAACAAAAAAACAAGCAGGCATGGCCAGCCAGTAGCGGAGAAATCGGGAAAAACCTTTTTTAATCACCGGTGTGGTTGTTTTAGGACGTCCCTGCTTTACATAGGATATGCAGCACTAAGGGGTTTGGGGAGTGACTAACTGCATATCTTAATCTGACCTATCTAAGTACACTAATCAGTACATAGCTGTACAATGCCCAATGTTCTCTGGTGCAGTCCCAGTTCCCGGCTCTTCTTCTTCTGTTTGTATGATAACTCTCACACTCTTATACAGCATTTTATCCAGCAATCACACAAGCCATTTTAAAGGTGACACATCAGTAGTTCTTCACTAGGCAGTGTACAGTTTAATAGCAAATGTGTGATAACTATGTATCATTAATCCAACATTTCCCTCCTGTTTATCATATATTTGCTCAAATTCTTATATAATTTTAAAACAACCACTTCAGTTAGATTTTTGGCTGTAAGATCATTTTTATCAGCGCAAACACATTTACACTCAGGGTCCTTTCCAAGTCAGTGTTGGAAAGTAATTCCAGGATGAATGAAGTTTATATTGGAGTTGGGCATGTGTAACACTGATACAGCATTTGATATCATTTTCCTGCGGCATGATATGACACATGATTTAAATAAAAAGTACAGGTGTTTAAATCTTCTTGCTGGGTCAAACGGGTACGATTGTCTTACATGTGGAGTATCCCAGGTAGACACTGGATATATTCATCCCAGCATTTCCTCTCAAAACAGAAGGGTGTTGGTTGTGGATTCCAATCCACGGCTGTTCACACATATCAGTCTGTCATCCATCTGTGTGATTTATTAACGCTCTTTGTGAGCATATTGGTCTTCCTTCGACCACACGTCCGTTGTCTCTTCCAAGGTGATTGATGGCCGAACAAGTAAGGGTGACAAATCCCAAAATGGTCCTGCACGTGGCTCCCCGCATCTTCTCCTGAGTGCCCCTAAATTGGTAAGGTTCAGTTGGTTTCTTCACCGGGTTGAGACGGTCCTGCCTTGTTGGCTAAGACCCCCTTTTGTATCCGGCCTTCCACCTTACCGTTGCTGAGCCTTCTACTCAGGTTGCAGTTTGCAGTAGCTGAGATATATCCAGCTGGACCTTTCTGCAATCTTCACTGCTGTAGGGGTCGTCAGGAGCATGGGTTGATGGCGCCTCATGGAACGTTTCAACACATTGCCAAACTGTATTGATACGTGTCGATACTGTGTCACTGAATACTGATACCTGCTGGACATTAAAAATCCCTACAGGCAACTGAGTTTTCAGACTCAACTGACACCAATATGATGACCTAGTATCCAATAATAAAATATGTCATTGCATTGTATATGGCATCATTGCATATCTGAATTTAAATATAAAGTATCTTTGATGTCTTCAGATACAGATACATGTATCATAACTTGAAAATCGAAGTAACCGTGTTTGTGAATGAAGATGTTCATGGACTGAATTTTTTTTCCACAAATTTTTATTTAAAAAAAAAAGTTTTTCCAAGGTTTTTGAACTTTAGTCTATTCCGCATTTTGGACAACAGTTCTCCAGCCTTGGAAAAGACCCGCTCACAAGGGACAGATGATGCTGCTCTGCAAAGACACTGCAAAGCAAGCTGGAAGAGGTGCAGATATATTGGCTTTTGGTTGTCCCAGTATCTCAAAGTATCCTGGGACCTGGACAAGTTCCCTGAACCCTTCACTCTCCACAATGCTGAGGGGCTGGCAGTCCTTCAGGATGAAATTTAGCAGAGCTTCATCCAGCATCTGCTTCCTGGAAGCTTAACGGTTAAAAAATAAGTAAAGAATAAATTCATATGAGTTAATTATCAATAAAGCAACTGTGAATAAGTTGCAGAATGGCTGTATACCTGAGTTCATCCTGGGTGTATCTGGGGCTTGATTTTCATGCCTGGCCCTATAATGTCTCAGCACTGAGGAGGACTTGTTCAAATATGAAAACTCTGTCCAGCAAATTCAACATTTAACCTGCAGAAAGCAGTGTGAATAGTAAACTAAGAGTCACTTTGGAATGAATTTGTATTCAGATAGATCAAGTGGGAACTTTGAGAGGAACAGGATGAAACAAGGAAATTAAAACAAATACGTTATTTTCCGATATGAGAACAAAATGGTGCCATACGCTGGAAACCTTTCTTTTAGCTTGAGGCTGGTTCATGATTGTTGCTGATTCTGACGACATGTGACAAAAGATCGGAGATTCTTTTGGCAGTTCATCCCGTCGACAGATGCGCTTCCTTATAAACACAGTTTGGCGCGTCACTGTCAGTTCGATACAGTACCTGTATCGGTCACGTGACTTAAGGCAAAACGCGCATCGACACATACTGACATTGGTGTTGCTCTCTGAGCTCGATGCATGCGCCGACGCATCGGTGTTACTGGACCCATCACTAGCGTTAACTCATTAATTTATTAACTCTGACATTTATTTTATCACCTGTTAAGGCAGGTTGCTCATATGCTTTTGTTTTGAAAAGTCTATTTCTGGCTGCTGCAGAACCGGAAGAGAATTGTACCATACCGTACCGTCTTCTTCCGCTTATTCGAGGTCGGGTCGCGGGGGCATCAGCCGGAGTAAGGAAGCCCAGACCCCCCTCTCCCCGGCCACTTCTTCTAGCTCCTCTGGGGGGATCCCAAGGTGTTCCCAGGCCAGCCGAGAGACATAGTCCCTCCAGCGTGTCCTGGGTCTTCCCCGGGGTCTCTTCCCAGTGGGACGTGCCCGGAACACCTCACCAGGGAGGCGTCCAGGAGGCATCCTAACCAGATGCCCGAGCCACCTCATCTGGCTCCTCTCGATGCGGAGGAGCAGCGGTTCTACTCTGAGCCCCTCCCGGATGACCGAGCTTCTCACCCTATCTCTAAGGGAGAGCCCAGCCACCCTGCGAAGGAAGCTCATTTCAGCCGCTTGTATCCGCGATCTTGTTCTTTCGGTCACTACCCAAAGCTCATGACCATAGGTGAGGGTGGGAACGTAGATCGACCAGTAAATCGAGAGCTTCGCCTTCCGACTCAGCTCTCTCTTCACCACAACAGACCGGCGCAGCACCCGCATCACTGCAGATGCCGCACCCATCCGTCTGTCGATCTCCCGCTCCATCTTTCCCTCACTCGTGAACAAGATCCCGAGATACTTAAACTCCTCCACTTGGGGAAGGACCTCATCCCCAACCCGGAGAGGGCACTCCACCCTTTTCTGGCTGAGGACCATGGTCTCGGATTTGGAGGTGCTGATTCTCATCCCAGCCGCTTCACAACCGGCTGCGAATCACTCCAGCGAGAGTTGTAGATCACGGCTCGATGAAGCCAACAGAACCACATCATCTGCAAATAGCAGAGACCCAATCCTGAGGCCACCGAACCGGATCCCCTCGACACCTCGACTGCGCCTAGAAATTCCGTCCATAAAAGTAATGAACAGAATCGGTGACAAAGGGCAGCCTTGGCGGAGTCCAACCCTCACTGGAAACAAATCCGACTTACTGCCGGCAATGCGGACCAAACTCTGGCACCGGTCGTACAGGGACCGGACATAAGGGAGATATAAGGGAGTTCCGGCACCCCATACTCCCGAAGCACCCCCCACAGGAATCCCCGGGGAACACGGTCGAACGCCTTCTCCAAGTCCACAAAACACATGTAGACTGGTTGGGCGAACTCCCATGCCCCCTCCAAGACCCTGAAGAGGGTGTAGAGCTGGTCCACCGTTCCACGGCCGGGACGAAAACCACACTGCTCCTCCTCAATCCGAGATTCGACTATCCGATGGACCCTCCTCTCCAGGACCCCTGAATAGACCTTCCCAGGGAGGCTGAGGAGTGTGATCCCCCTGTAATTCGAACACACCCTCCGGTCCCCCTTTTTAAAGAGGGGGACCACCACCCCAGTCTGCCAATCCAGCGGTACTGTCCCCGACGTCCACGCGATGCTGCAGAGGCGTGTCAACCAAGACAGCCCCTCAGCATCCAGAGCCTTGAGGAACTCCGGGCGGATCTCATCCACACCCGGGGCCCTGCCACCGAGGAGCTTTTTAACCACCTCGGCAACCTCAGCCCCAGAGATAGGAGAGTCCACCCCTGGGTCCCCAGACTCTGCTTCCTCATTGGAAGACGTGTCGGCGGGATTGAGGAGGTCTTGGAAGTATTCCCTCCACCGATCCACAACGTCCCGAGTCGAGGTCAACAGCTCCCCATCCCCACTGTATACAGTGTTGATGGAGCACTGCTTCCCCCTCCTGAGACGCCGGATGGTGGACCAGAATCTCTTCGAAGCCGTTCGGAAGTCGTTCTCCATGGCCTCTCCAAACTCCTCCAATGTCCGAGTTTTTGCCTCAGCAACCGCCAAAGCCGCGTCCCGCTTAGCCTGCCGATACCTGTCAGCTGCCTACAGAGTCCCACATGCCAAAAAGGCCTTATAGGACTCCTTCTTCAGCTTGACGGCATCCCTCACTGCTGGTGTCCACCAACGAGTTCTGGGATTGCCGCCACGACAGGCACCAATGACCTTACGGCCACAGCTCCGGTCGGCCGGCTCAACAATAGAGGCCCGGAACATAGCCCACTCGGACTCAATGTCCCCTGCCTCCTTCGGAACATGATCGAAGTTCCGCCGGAGGTGTGAGTTAAAGCTCCTTCTGACAGGAGACTCTGCCAGACGTTCCCAGCAGACACTCACAACACGTTTGGGCCTGCCAGGTCTGACCGGCATCCTCCCCCACCATCTGAGCCAACCCACCACCAGGTGGTGATCAGTTGACAGCTCCGCCCCTCTCTTCGCCCGAGTGTCCAAGACATGCGGCCGCAAGTCGGATCGGGGGGGCCCTGCCTCCCAACCACACCCCTCCAGGTCTCACTGTCATTGCCCACGTGAGCATTGAAGTCCCCCAGCAGAACGAGGGAGTCCCCAGATGGAACATCCTCCAATACTCCATCCAAGGACTCCAAAAAGGGTGGGTACTCTGAACTGCTATTTGGTGCGTAAGCACAAACAACAGTCAGGACCCGTCCCCCCACCCGGAGGCGGAGAGAGGCTACCCTCTCGTCCACCGGAGTAAACCCCAATGTACAGGCGCCAAGTCGGGGGGCAATAAGTATGCCCACACCAGCTCGGCGCCTCTCACCCGGAGCAACTCCAGAGTGGAAAAGCGTCCAACCCCTCTCGAGGATACTGGTTCCAGAGCCCAAGCCGTGTGTCGAGGTGAGTCCAACTATATCTAGCTGGAACCGCTCAACCTCACACACCAGCTCAGGCTCCTTCCCCGCCAGAGAGGTGACATTCCACGTCCCTAGAGCTAGCTTCTGCAGCCGAGGATCAGACCGCCAGGGTCCCCGCATCCGGCCACCGCCCAGCTCACTGTGCACCCGACCTCTATGGCCCCTCCTGCAGGTGGTGAGTCCACTGGAGTGGGGGCCCATGTTTCCCTTTCGGGCTGAGCCCGACCGGGCCCCATGGGCAAAGGCCCGGCCACCAGGCGCTCGCCTCCGAGCCCCACCTCCAGGCCTGGCTCCAGAGGGGGGCCCCGGTGACCCGCGTCCGGGCAAGGGAAACCTTGGTCCTCGGTTCTTCTCCATCATAAAGGTCTTTATGAGCCACACTTTGTCTGGTCCCTCACCTAGAGACCTGTTTGCCATGGGTGACCCTTCCAGGGGCATAAAGCCCCCGACAACATAGCTCCTAGGATCACTGGGACACGCAAACCCCTCCACCACGATAAGGTGGTGACTCATGGAGGAGCGGAAGAGAATTGGTTGGTAAAAATGCGAAAAAGCTACAACAGACATGGAGAAGGGGGTAAAAAATCAGTGTAGGGTAGAATGGGGTAATGTGAGACACCCCCTGTATCTAAGAAACAGGATGCAGCTGTGGTCATTTGAGCGGCTGATTATCAAGGCTCGTCCTTTTCACCGTGGCCAGGAAGAGTCTGACTCCGCTGTGCTGTGGTAAGCATGTGTTTTGTACAAAAATACATTTTTGGGATGTAAAAGTAAATTTTTTGGTTTTCACAATAATTAACTCTGGTGCTAGGAGTAATTGATTCTAGTGGACAAAGTAAGACACTGCCATGGGACAAAGTAAGACACTGCTTCACTTTTCCCCTGGAGGCAAAGTAAGACAAAAAATAAGCTTTGTTTTTTTGTGTCTTAAACAGTTTGAAAAATCCATCATGCCAAGGAAATCCAACAGGAAGACAACCTGGCACCACTAAGGTCATGGAGACAAAGAGGCCCTTAAGATGTGTTTCAAAGGAGCCTCAGATTTATAACAAAGAAACAGCTGGGCCTGGACTGTGGTACTGTGGGCTGGGACTCAGTAGCCATGGCAACGAGAATTTTCACAGATGAGATGGAGGAGGAACTCGCCAAACACCTGAAAGAACTGAACAGTCCTATGGGCTCTCTCCAGGTAAGAACCATGTCCCATGCAGACAAGAACCATGTCCCCATGCAGACAAGAACCATGTCCCCATGCAGACAAGAACCATGTCCCATGCAGACAAGAACCATGTCCCCATGCAGACAAGAACCAAGACAAGTACCATGTCCCTATGCAGACAAGAACCATGTCCTCATGCAGACAAGAACCATGTCCCCATGCAGACAAGAACCATGTCCTCATGCAGACAAGAACCATGTCCCCATGCAGACAAGAACCATGTCCTCATGCAGACAAGAACCATGTCCCATGCAGACAAGAACCATGTCCCCATGCAGACGAGAACCATGTCCCCATGCAGACGAGAACCATGTCCCCATGCAGACAAGACCCACGTCCCCATGCAGACAAGAACCACGTCCCCATGCAGGCCAGAACCATGTCCCCATGCAGACAAGAACCATGTCCCCATGCAGACCAGTAACATGTCCCCATGCAGACAAAAACCATGTCCCCATGCAGACAGAGAAGAATCATGTCCCCATGCAGACAAGAACCACGTCCCCATGCAGACGAGAACCACGTCCCCATGCAGACGAGAACCATGTCCCCATGCAGACAAGAACCATGTCCCCATGCGGACAAGAACCATGTCCCCATGCGGACAAGAACCACGTCCCCATGCGGACAAGAACCATGTCCCCATGCGGACAAGAACCATGTCCCCATGCAGACGAGAACCATGTCCAAATGCAGACAAGAACCATGGTCCCCATGCAGACAAGAACCATGTCCCCATGAAGACAAGAACCATGTCCCCATCCAGACAAGAACCATGTCCCCATGAAGACAAGAACCATGTCTCCATGCAGACAAGAACCATGTCCCCATGCAGACAGACAAGAACCATGTCCCCATTCGGAAAAGAACCACGTCCCCATGCAGACGAGAACCATGTCCCCATGCAGACAAGAACCATGTCCCCATGCAGACAGACAAGAACCATGTCCCCATGCAGACAAGAACCATGGTCCCCATGCGGACAAGAACCATGTCCCCATGCAGACAAGAACCATGTTCCCATGTGGACAAGAACCATGTCCCCATGCAGACAGACAAGAACCATGTCCCCATGCAGACAAGAACCATGTCCCCATGCATACAGACAAGAACCATGTCCCCATGCAGACAAGAACCATGTCCCCATGTAGACAGACAAGAACCATGTCCCCATGCAGACAGTCAAGAACCATGTCCCCATGCAGACAAGAAACATGTCCCCATGCTGACAAGAACCATGTCCCCATGCGGACAAGAACCATGTCCCCATGTGGACAGACAAGAACCATGTCCCCATGCAGACAAGAACCATGTCCCCATGCAGACAGACAAGAACCATGTCCCCATGCGGACAAGAACCATGTCCCCATGCAGACAGACAAGAACCATGTCCCCATGCAGACAGACAAGAACCATGTCCCCATGCAGACCAGACAAGAACCATGTCCCCATGCGGACAAGAACATGTCCCCATGCAGACAGACAAGAACCATGTCCCCATGCAGACAGACAAGAACCATGTCCCCGTGAGGACAAGAACCATGTCCCCATGCGGACAGACAAGAACCATGTCCCCATGCAGACATACAAGAAACATGTCCCCATGCAGACAAGAAACATGTCCCTATGCGGACAAGAACCATGTCCCCATGTGGACAAGAACCATGTCCCCATGCAGACAGACAAGAACCATGTCCCCATGCAGACAGACAAGAACCATGTCCCCATGCAGACAAGAGCCATGTCCCCATGCAGACAGACAAGAACCGTGTCCCTATGCGGACAAGAACATGTCCCCATGCAGACAGACAAGAACCATGTCCCCATACAGACAAAAACCATGTCCCCATGCAGACAAGAACCATGTCCCCATGCAGACAGACAAGAACCATGTCCCCATGCAAACCAGAACCATGTCCTCATGCAGACAAGAACCATGTCCCCATGCAGACAAGAACCATGTCCCCATGCCTGCCAACTGGAAGGAGACACAGTCTGCAGGTCCAGAGTGGTTCTGGTTCAGGTCCAGAGTGGTTCAACCCTCTGAAGGGCCACTGGCTTCAATAGAACGACTGTTGGGGACGTCTATGATTTTCTGGCAGTAGTCATGGACAGGTGGGTGAATTGATTGTTCCAATGCATGTGTTTTATTCTCTAAAATTAAGTAGTTTAGATTCCCTTTCTCCTTATCTTTAACAGGCATAAATTCCCCCCACACATGATTTTTAATGTGGATGAAACAGGTCTCCATACGGTACAAAGGCCTCACCAGGTGAGATAAACGCACACACAAGGCTGACATGTGTAGCTTGTAATAATGTAATAAACAGGCCTGGCGGGATCTCAGAGCGAGCAAGGCCGAGAACGGTGCTCTGAAATCAGATAGGCGACGGAGCCAGCAGCCTCTCATCCACCTCCAGGATACTGCTGGAGCTCTGTATGTAACCTACAGATCAAACATGCCATTAATTCTGAACTTTCTGTCTGTTTCAGGTGGTGACACAAAGAGGGAAAATGCAAGTTGGTTCCATCACATCGGCCGAGAGAGGGGAGCTGGTAACTCTGGTCTGTGCTTTGAATGCTGCTGGTGACGCTGCACCTCCGATGCTGGTCTTTCCCAGAGTAAAGTTTAAAGACTGCTTCATGATCAATGCACCTCCAGGAGCAAATGGTACATCCACCAGAACAGGATGGATGAATGAAGATAGCTGGGCCGAGTTTCTCGGCCATCTGATAAACCACACTTACTGTTCCCCTGACCCCCCCCCCATGCTTCTCATCATGGACAATCTTAAAGCTCACATATCACTCAGGGCAGTAGAACTCACCAGGAGCAATGGTATTGTTATGCTCACTCTTCCACCTCACACATCCCATCATGCAGCCTCTGGATGTGGCTGTGTACGGTCCGTTCAAAGCCCAATACAGCCGAGCTCTCGATGGGTGGATGTGATCGAATCCTGGCAAAACAGTCACCATCTACCAGGTTGCAGGACTTGTGAGTCAAGCCTTCATGACAACCGTGACACCACAAAACATGACTTCTGGGTTTAGGTCCACTGGGATTTTCCCAGACAATCATGACATTTTGCCGGATGAAGCGTTTGCACCATCCGTTCCGTCAGACCGTCCAAACCCTGAACTACAGCCTGCCACCGGAGATGCTCCACCTCCGGGAGAAGTTATTGAAGTTTTTCACCCTGCAGATGATCCGCCTGAAGATGATCCTCCTCCAGCTGCAGATAACGCAGCCTCCCTAACCGGCCTGGTTATGTCCCTCCACAGGAAATCATTGCGCTTCCAAAGTTCACCACCTGAAAACAAACCAGATGGAGGCGCGTGAAGACCGCTAGCCTCACCGACACTCCTGAGATGCAGGCACTCAAAAGGGCTTTAGAAGAAAGACGTAGCAAGCTGCAGAGGAAGTGCAAAAGAGGGGAGGTGAGCTGATCCAGAGCTTTTGAAAAGACACGTAAGAGACTGATGAGAAAATGCAAAAATCGAAGTTAATCCCAAGGTTGTGAGTGGATATAATCTGAGTTTCCCCTACTGTGGAAGTGGTTATATTCTCTAAGTCTAATAAAACATTTTTTGAATGATAATTTGCATTATTTGTGTTTGTTCAGTCACCTCCAGAGTGGTGGAAAAAATAAGGAGATCACTTTACCCCAGGGTGGGTCGTTTTACCCCACGCTGGCCCGCTTTACCCCCTTGAAATCTGGGCTTTGTCTCAGTTTACCCCATAGCTGGGGCAAAATGAGATACTTGACCTCTTTTGATAAAAACAATCCCATTTTTACCATCCTTCATCTGGCAAACATTCTGATCATTTCCGTCCTTAGGAAACATCCTAAATTAAAGAAAAATGTGTTGATTTTATAGACACATCAATTTAACTTGCTTAGAGGGCAGGGGGTAGTAAAGACCATCTCACATTACCCCACTCTCCCCTACTGTACAGTTCAGGTAGCAACTCAGGTAGCAATATTAACAATTCTGTCAGAAATAAAAAATTCTGGACTGCAACAAAACTTTTGCGTCATTCCTCCATGTTCCATCAGATCTGCTCCATGTGTTCACTGTCCTGCTGTTCTCTAGCTGGTTACTGCAGTGCAGCTCCATCTAGTGGCAGAGATGTGTAATGACAACAGAAAGTCGATTATAAAACAAATTCAGTTCTGTGGCCCTTTTTTTAATTTCGTATTTTTGATTCAAGTCTAAGATTGAAATATAAAAGAAACAGGCATTTCTTAAAATTTTTTTGTGTTAGATTAAAAAAAACGAAAAATGGAATGAAATGTCACTTTTTAAATTTTTTTTTCATTTTCGATTGACAATTGAAAATGGAACGAATGAATGATACACGGATTGGTAAAGTTACTGAACTTTCACATGGACATTTTCATTTTAAAGTTCTCCCAGACAGAGGATTCAACAGAAACAAGGTTATTTGTAACAACTGACAAGTTGAACTCCCCGTTAAAGGTTTCTGCTGTTACCTCAGAAATTACCTGTTTTAATGTTCTGATTGTGCTGAGACACAATCATTTTCTTGGATTTTGTTTATAGACTTTTTTTTTTATTTTTTATAAAAACAGGATGACATTAATGCCCTGGCAGTGGCAATAAGCTTTATTTTATTTGACATTTTTTAAGATGGGATTTATATTAAATATATGTTGCAGTGACGTGCGGTCAGGTGAGGCAGGGGAGGCCGTGCCTCCCCTGCCTCACGTTAGGGGGCACTAGTGAGCACAGGGATTCTTCTTCATGCGCCGCGCATGGACTTCATTTATAAGTAAAGGTAAGACCATAATAACTTTTTTTTTAATTAAATGTGCTTTTTTAGGCGCTACAGTTTGTATGTGTAAAGCATTTATATGTGAATGACGATAGGAGGTTTTAAACATAAACAGTTAACTGCTGCCAATCAAATGGTGAATAAGTTGTTCTGGAGGGTTCATATGCTTGTAAATCTGACTGATGAAGTCAGTGCCTCACCAGCCATGAATCTCACCGCACGTCACTGGTTGCTAACAAGTGCTGATGTTAAAAGTGTTTGAACAACAAAATGTTATGGCACTTTAGTTCATATGGCAGCAGAACATTTAAATAAAAGTGCATTTTACACTACTTTTGAACTCATTATTTGATTTTGCGTATACAATGTGATTAATCGTGATTAATCAGGGAAATAATGGGATTATCGCGATTATAATTTTTTAGCGTTGCCCAGCTCTAATATTCTAATATATCTATCTATCTATCTATCTATCTATCTATCTATCTATCTATCTATCTATCTATCTATCTATCTATCTATCTATCTATCTATCTATATACACACACATTCAATATACCAGATGCAAAACTACTGCTCATCCATTTATAGTGCTCTGCATTGAGCTATAATTAAGTTTTATGACACTGGCTACATAGACAACACTTTAAAAACATGCAGTTTATACTTATCTTAAGTGATTTTTGCTGATGAAGGTGATAATGTCAAATTATGCTTCCTTCTTCTTTTTTTAAATCCCCCCTTCCTGCAGTAGCCACAAACACAAGAGATTGCGGGTAATAAACATGATTTAAAAGTTGATTTCATTAATTATTCAAAATAACTTTTTGTTAGTAGGCTTATCCTTCTTCCACTTTCCTTCAGGATCACCTGATGTGACTGCATATATGGACCAGATCCATTCCCATCTATGCTCCCACAATCATTTTCCCTTTACAATCATTTTTCTTTTACTTGGGTCAAATGTTTTTATTGTAAGAAAATTCAAGACACATTCAAGTTACCTGTCTGAAATATGTTTCTATACATCATCTTCAACTGGTCTAAGTTTTATCTGTTTATTTCATCATGCATAATTTTACCTGCCATTAGATACCTAAATTACCCCTAAATTACTAATTACCCCTAAATTACTCATCCAGTCCCTCTGCTATTTCATTTTCAATGGGTTTTTTTTTTTCACCGTTGAAGCCGTCTTACGTTTCGGCAGAAAGCCACGTGATTGCAATACAAACGAAGAAGAAGAAAAAGAAAAGAGTAGGAGGGGCCTTCCATTTATCTGGTGTTGCCATGGTGAATCATGGTAACGGAGCTCCATTGATGATATCTTTGTTAATTCAGAATCAGCAGATTCAGTTAACTGAACCATCTCCCCCGATCTGGAACTGAAAACTTGGTTTCTTTTCTGAGGGTCTGTTGTTGTGGAGGTGGTGGTTTACATACCAATAAACTAAGACTCTGACTTTTATTATATCTAGCCAGTCAGACTTTCTAAGTCTCAGAGAGTCAACAATAATAGATAATAGAACTTTATCAGCAGCAAAGCATCTAACGAGAAAGCCAGAAACATTGTGTTCAAAATGTTTTCACCGTTTTCCATTTTTGATCAACCCTCTCTGAGAATATTAAATTGGAAATATTGTTTTTGGTGCCACCTACTGGTCAATAAAGTAAGGGAGCGCTCATTTAAATTAATTCATGATTTATGTCCAACAGAACATTTTTAACTAAGAAGTAAAAACGGAATTTTAATTCTAAATATAGATTTTGTAAAAGCAATACATTTTTTTTTCTTGTGGACTGATTTTTTTCTATATCAAAACTGTGAAAATGTCTTCCTGTCTCATGAAAGGAAATGTGACCTCAAAAATTTAGAAATGCTGTATAGGCCTATTTTTAATTTATTCACAATCTATGAGGAATATCATATTCACAAATCCCAAACTTCAGTGGACTTTTCATTCAGTATTTACATAGAAACCATGAAATTTAGTTTAAATTAGCTACAAACTTTATCTGTCATCAGAAAACTTCCTTAAACCCTTCAGAATGAATTTGATTTTAATATTTTAACAACTGCATTTTCTTATTGTTTTTCTGTTTATAGCTTTAAAAAAAAAAAAAAAAAATCTTGTATACATTCTAATTAATTAAGTTAGAAAAAGTCAGCAGGGCACCCAGTAGGTGGCAGTGGTGGACAGGTGCCCCCCCCGGCCCATGTGACCCTTTGCTGCACGTCCTCCCTGTTCTCTCTGCCCCCCTTTTTGTCTATCTTCACTGCCAATAAAGGCCACTAGTGCCAAAAAAAATATTTAAAAAGAAAATTGAATTAAGTCAGAAAGTCCTGCTAAAAAAAGTTCAGCTGAAGATGACTAAAATATCAGCCTTCCTAAAGTCTGTAGCCTAATCTGACTATACATAATGATGATCGTAATGCAGAATTACAATTTGTCTGTAATATTTTAATTTAGGATGAAATACACAAAGAATTTCATAAATTGACTGTTGATTACATGTATGCCCAGCTGTAGTTATGTTTGACTGAAGAGATCAGAGCAGCGGGATTGTGACTGACTGGTTGTTATCCAGAATAAAGCTTAACTTATCTGATCTTGATATTTCTGGAGGAAATATTCAGGCAGGATAAGTGACATAACCCAGCTTCATCCCTTATCTTGATTTAATGCAACAGTCCTCATGTCTACTTATGTTTACCAAAACAAACAAAAAAAAAAAAAAAAAAAACACAGAAAATTAAAGGCTTCTTGCTTCTTGTCTATTACATATTTGTATCCAAAGCCTTGATAACTCTTTCCTCAATTAAGAAATTTTTCATACTGTCTCAAGAGTCTAGTTTGTGTTGCTTTGTCTTAAAATGAAAGCATTTGATGCAGTGGAAAACTAGTATTGGGCAAAGACATTAGTAGTGAGACATTTCTTTTAATGTAATTCATCTGCTTCAAGAATTTTAAAGTTTTCATATTTTACGATTTCCCCCTGACAAATTGACACTGTCTTTTTATGAATATTTTTAAATTTTGATGCTGATTTTGATGTGAATTTTCTCCCTGCCAGCACCAAGTCACACGTATATGTATTATGATGGTGTTCTCCTCTGTGCAAAGGTCTTAATACACCTGCAGGAGACACCTGCAGGTGACACCACAGCAGTGGAGATGGATGCTCACTGAGCTCCATCACAGCTCTGTGTAAATCAAGCACATTAAACCTGGGTATCATGGTGCAAGATAAACCTTTTTAACATCCCTTGACACACAAAAAGTCAGAATATGTGCACTGTGTTGATTTGAAGTAGTTGGTGAGGAAATATACATTTTTCACCCAGTAAATAAAAACATTATTTTGCCAATCTATCACTTGACAAGAACAGCGTCTGATCTTCAAACCTTTGCTGTGTCAGCTTTTTTCACCACATGAAGACCAGATGAACTTCTTTAGTGGTGCTGATCATCTGCAATAGATAACTGCCAAACACAATGGTCTAATTGCCCTGTTGGTTAGTGTGGGGCTAACTTAACTGTGCTTTAATACAATAGCATTAAATTGGAAGATTCAGATTTTAACTTGCAGCTGCGCTTCAAGCTGAAGGTGATCGCAGCGTCACAACAAGTCCTGAGCTTATTGGCAGTTAAACTGTCTGGAAACCAAGTGGAAGTATAACAATATGTATATGCTATTTTCCTGATAAACTGTTTGCCATAATGAAGGGCAAATATTGATAAACTTAATGTATAGGGGGAGACACACTTTATTAAAGAACCTGCTTAAATTCCTGTTAAGTTACTTTCATCAGATTTAAACAAACATGCAAGAAAAGAGACATCCAGTGGTTGATGTGATTATTTTTGAAGACACAGCAGCTGATATTACTTTACCCGCTGTTGCAGACTCACCAATACTCGAGTAGTCACTCACTTGAAGCAGCTACCACCTTGTTAATACATCATCCAGAATCAGTCTTGTCTGGTCGGTTTTGGGTTTGTAATGTATTTATAGGGCTAAAAGTTGCTTAAGTTTCCTTAACACTGTGACCTTACATAGGATTGAACAGACGTAGATAATAGATGCATGAAAGGAAGTTTTCTTAAACAGTCCAAAAAAATATTCAAAAGAAAAAATAAACAAAAAGAAGAAGAAGAACTATTAAAACCAGACTCAGGTGTGGTGGGATTCTGTCTTTATTTATGCATTTGAGACACAAAAGAAAAAAAACACAAAGTTAATTGTAATGATGATGGCACATATGAAAAGTAAAGAAAGCTGAATGAGGACTGTAGTATGTTCCCTGCTGATAACTGTAGACTATCTTCTGTTCTACTTCTGAAAACTCTAGGAACTAGTTCTGGAAACCTTTGGAACCTTAGTATTATTTATTTTGTAGTAATCCAATAGACTGGATTACCACTCGCAAAGCCGTCAGTGCTAATCTTTTCTATGTCTAAATGACAGGACTTTCTCATGAGGTTGAGTATGCCAGTATTCTTCTCTGGTTTGTCCTTTCCGTCCAGCCGAATCCCTGCCTTCCATCTTCTCTGTGCAGAGATTTTTCAGCCACTTGACCCATGCCACATCAGATGTGAAGAGGTAGAAGTGCAGCTTCTTTGCTTTGGAGCTGTGGTTACACTTTGCAGCATCACAATATACAGGATGCCATGGTCATTTGAAGGCAAGAAATGACATAAAATGAATGATCAGCTTTGGTCTGTTGCTTTCTTTATCAGAGATGGTCATGTCTGCAAAAAGCCCCAAATGCAACACGTGGTTGCACTGGTGCTGCCACCTAGTGAATGAAAACAACATTTCTGTGGTACTCATGTAGCCTCTACTCATATTTTGAAGCATTTATATCATTTATATTTAGGGGTGTGTATTGATGCCTTGCCTAAAAAAAAAAAAAAAAATGGTGGTGCATTCGACACTTATTTTACTCCTGTATGCTACTCAACTGTCATGTCCACTTCAAATCACCAACACTGATTTTGTCTTACACTTGTGGCCAGAGCCGGCCCAAGCCTCAATGGGGCCCTAAGCAAAATTTGATTGTGGGGCCCACTATTTCTGCCAATAATATTGATTGTTGATCATTCACACACCTACTACAGTATAAACTTATTATGCCTGACATGTCTTTACACATTTAAGGGGGTGGCCTAGGTAATAACATAAATAATACCAATGCAACAATACAAATAATAATGATGAATGATGTTCAGGGTGCCACATATGGTTTTTAATCTCACATTCAGCTTCAAGAGCAGCCTGGGGTTGATTTTCACAACATAGAAAAACTACAACAGCAATGTGCAAAAATTTGTAGTGCAAGAACAACAAAATGCAATGACAAATAAAATCCCTTAGATATATAGAAATAATAACAAATTCAATTAAGTACAAAAACAGACAGAATAAAAATGCCAAGCAGATATTTCAATAATCATGTAAATGAACAGGTACCTGAAACCAGGTTGACCCAATCCCGCTGTCCCTCAGTTGCCAATTTTAAGGATTTTTTAAAAAATAATTTACAGCAAAAGCAATAGACTAAAGATGTCTTTACTAAATTAAATCAAGTCAGGCCAGCTGGCCGTTTTGACTTTTTCCCCATTTACTAACGTCTGGATAAATGGTGTAAGTGAGGTAATGGAAACTTCGGCAACATCATGCCTTTGGGGAATGGAAAGTTCTCCTGAATAGGCAGTGGCCCTCTGATTACCTGCCTCAGTTCTGTCTTGAATCTGAGTGGAAAGAAGGCCACTCAGCTGGATCAACAAAATGGCAGAGCTGATTCTTTGATGATCCATGGTGCGAAGGGGCTGTTGTGGTGGAAGTTGCTGAAGAAGTGACCAAAGAAAGACAATGATTAAAAAATAAAGACTGATAAGGACATGAAATTACAGTTTTGGACATAATTATTAATTTCTGAATGTTCTGCAATACAATGAGCAATTATAAAAGGTGTTTTGCTGTTAACTTACCAGGTAAATCAGCTGTCGTTGCAGACCCAGAGGGGACAGTGGGAACAGAGGATGGGGGTGCGAGACAAGGCTCTATAGAGGATGGAGATGGACCTAAGATGAAAAACACAACAACAACAACAACAAAAGCTAGCCATGTTAGATGTCATATTACACATATTCATGTTGCTTACTTTTTTCTTTTTTATATAAAAAAACCTAAAAGCTTAAAATCTCTTATCAGTGTGTTTTTGCTTGTAATAAGAAAAACTCTGCCAGTGAAACAACTGAAATTAACTTCAGTAATTTGGAAATAATATGTGTTTGTCTGAAAAGTCCCTCATCATATGATTATATCTTAAATTAAATCTTATTGAGATAATTTGACAATTACATTAAAAGGAGTTTTACAGTTAAATTACCAGGTAAATCAGACACAGAGCCTGATGGGACGGTGGGCACTGAGGATCAAGGTGCGAGACAAGGCTCTGTAGAAGATGAAGATGCACCTGAAATACATTAATATACACACATATTAATGAGATACACTAAATTCCCTTCAGGTGTAATTCTTATACTTCAAAATGAAATGTACTGTGTAGTGCCAGTCTTTCCCTGACCTGATGCACTTCCCACAGTTGAGCCTGAGGATGTGGACTGACACTGGGCTCCAAAGTACTTAAACAGTGCTCCTGGGGAAGTTTCACATTATGAGTTGATGTAAAAAACAACAACAAAAAAATAATATGTTTATTTTGCTCACATAAATAACCAAGCTCTGCATCCGCAGCAAACAATTTGAGCAACATATCTGCCTATCAGCCTGATCCAAAAACATATTGCTAGCACTGCGCTTGCTAGCAAACAGATGACCATCAAATATTAGCAATAACTTTGTTTTAAAGCCAAAAAGAAAAAAAAGGAGAAATATATAGGGCCAACCCTGAGAATCAACTCGAAGTTAAAGCTCAGACACAAATACAAAATAGGCCAGATGAAAGATAAATCTCTCTCGTTTTAAACTAGCTAGCTATTAGCCTATGTTATTAACTGCTACACAAATCTCTTTGATTAACATTCCATGACATGCAAACATACCTTTATCTTGGCATTTTTCTCTTCTTCCTCTTTCTTCCACTTTCTTTTCTCTGCTCCTGAAGGATATGTCCTTTTTTGTGACATTTTTTGCCCCTCAACTACCTGCGCTTAGGACACTCAGTGCGCATTGCAGAAGGTACACATTACCGGTATAGAGGACCTTTGACATAGAACGGCACTAAGAATCACTAGGCCTACATCACCAACACTAAATTTTTTTTTAATTTCATTTTTACAATAATATATCTTTGATCATACAGAAAGCATAGTTCTTACATACATCAAATTATGCTATTTCTTGGACACATCGTTAGTGATAGTACCTGAGGTCATCGGGGGTTTCGGGTCTTTCAACTTCAGACCCCCTCACCCAGGCGACCCGACCGGGGTGATCAGTTCCCGGCCTGTGTCCAAGAAGCACTCAACCACTGCTTATCCCTCTGGATCCACAGCCACCGTGAGGCTCTCTCTGCAGCCTCAGAAGCTGCAGAGATAGCTCTCCTCTTATGTGCCCCTGTGATGCCCAGGAGGCTGTAGACCTTGCAGAGTGACTTCCCTGCAAAGCGTCTTCCCCCCACCTCAATCGGTAGGCATCGAGCATGCCACCCCCGGTTGCGACACTCCTCCACCAGCTCTGCATATTTCTCCCTCTTTTTCTCTCTTGCTTCTTCCATTCTTTCCTCCCAGGGCACTGTTAACTCCAGCATGATGATCTGCTTGGATGTCTCTGAGACTAAGACGATGTCTGGCCTAAGTCTGGTCTCGACGATGTTTTCAGGGAATTTCAGCTGTTTCCCCAGGTCCACACTTAGCTGCCAGTCCTTTGCTGTTCCCAGGAGGCTTGGTTGGGCTTAAGGTCGGGGAGGTGGTTGTTCTCCGGCTCTGACGAAGGAGATCTCGCGCCTTGATGGTTGTAAGCGCTTGCTCTGTTCGATGGCAGTGTGGATGGACTCAGCAACCGCCTTCAGCACACGGTCATGGCGCCAGCGATAGCGGCCTTCACCGAGTGCTTTAGGACAGCTGCTGAGGATGTGCTCCAGGGTTTCCTCTTCCCTAGCACAAGGGAACATGTTGGAGATTCAACCTTGCCCCAACAGAAGAGGTTTGATGGGCTGGGCAGGACGTCATAGACTGACTGAATGAGGAATTTAATGCGGAGGGGTTCAGCCCTCCACAGCTCGTTCCACGAGATCTTTCTTTCCGTGGCTTCCTCCCATCTGGTCCATGCACCCTGTTGCCTCAATCCCACCCACTGGCTTGCACGCAGCTCTTCTATTCCGGACCTCACTTCGAACTGGACCTGGTTCCGCCTCTGCTTGCCCTTGAGCTTGTTGTACTGGGTTGATGGAATGGTACCCAGTCCTGCACAGCCGGTAGCCACAGCTCCCACCAGTTCTTTGTGGCACAGCCGTGACTCTGCCTGGTCCACAGCCTCCTTCGCCCTCCACTTTCTGCCGGTCCTCACCTCAATGCCTGCTTGGGAAACCTTTGGGTCCTTGGATTCCCTGTACAGGAGAACCTCCCTAGCTCTGGCGACCATGAACTCCTCAGTAAGGCTGTTGATGGGGAGCGTCAGCTTGTTCTTCTTGCCGTACAGGGCGATGCTGCTTAGGCTTCTAGGCAGACCCAACCAACATCGCAGGCGGCTGCTGACCCTCCTCTCAAACCCTTCCACAGTGGAGATGGGAAATTCGTACACCAGCAATGGCCACAGAATCCTAGGCAGTATGCCATGCTGGTATATCCATGCCTTGAATTTCCCCGGAAGGGCCTGACTTGTCGACCATGTTCAGCCAACTCTCCAGCTGTTCGTTGGTTGCCCTGATGGAAGCGGCATCCTTTAGGGAGCAGTCAAAGGTTTTTCCAAGGCTTTTCACTGGTTTCTCTGTGACTGATGGAATGTGGGTGCCTCCTAGAGAGAAGTGGAACCTGTTAGTCACCTTCCCTTTCTTCAGGACTAGAGACCTGGATTTTTCCGGCTTGAAGCGCATCCGGGCCCAGGTGGTCAGCCTCTCCAAGCCCTGGAGGATCCATCTGCATCCTGGGACTGACACGGTTGTTACTGTCAGGTCGTCCATAAACGCTCTGATGGGGAGCTGACGGATTCCGGACTTGGATTTGGGGCCTCTGCACTCCGGCTCGGCAGACTTGGACAGCATGTTCATGGCCAGGGAAAAGAGTATCACTGAAATGGTACATCCGGTAATGATCCCTTTCTCCAGTCGATGCCGCTCAGATGTAACTGTGCCGGAGGTGAACCTCAGGTGGAAGCTGTTATAATAGTCCATGATGAGAGTTTTGATGTTGCCAAGGACGTGGCGCCTCTCCAGTGCCACCTCCACTAGCTTGTGGGGTATGGAGCCATACGCGTTGGCTAGGTCCAGCCATAGTACAGCTAGGTCTCCTTTCCCCTCTCGAGCCTCTCTGATCAGTTGTGTCACCACGCCACTGTGTTCAAGGCACCCTGGAACCCCTGGGATACCCCCCTTTTGCACAGAGGGGTCGATGTACTGGTTTTTCAGGAGGTAGTCTGACAGCCGGCGGGAAAGAATACTGAAAAATCACTCAAAATCACTCATACATGCAAAAAATAAAAAATAATTTTTTTTTTTGTTGATTACTCTTTGGGGCCCCCTACTGGCCGCGGGGCCCTAAGCAGGTGCTTAGTTCGCTTATGCCTTGGGCCGGCTCTGCTTGTGGCTTCCAGCTGGCAGAGCAAACGTGTTAGTGGGGGCAAGCCTCTACGGGCGGATAACTGGTTGAGGCGGTGAATTATGGACTGTGACTCCAGTTAAAGAATCACACTTGAAGAGCAGGATCAGGATGGTCTTCTTTAATAAAGTTGGTACATCATACAGCACAATGTGTGTGTATGCCTGTGTGTGTGTGTGTGGTCTAAGAAAAGAGAAAAAATAACACAAAACCATTACAATCTATAGATAACTGTAGATAGCTCAAAACAATCAAACTGCTAATATGTTTATGTGTTATACACTGCTGAACACATAATATGTAATAGCAAAATGTAACAACCACATTAAAATTAACTTTCAGAAATAATACAACACACTACATTCTCAAAGCAGTCAATCATAATAACGACCGAACCATATTATTAACATCACATAGCACCGTCATCATCATGCTGAGCTGCAGTACTAGCGACAGAGCTAAAAGAGCTAACACTACTGCCGAGGCTACGGTAAATTAACAAGCTCAGAACACACATTCTTAACACAGCATGGCCGAATGACTGTAAACACGAACAGTAACACACAGGAAACACTTACATCTCCTCAAGAACGCACACGGGTGCAACACACAACAAAGTCTGTGCAGCTCAACAATCTGCTCCCGGTGATTGACATGGCCGGCATATGATAAACAAATAGAAAGTCCATGCGGCTCAACAGCCTGCCTTTACCACATCTCTCCAGCAGGAGGAGCTGCTTCTCCAGGGCTTTCTCACAAAAGGAATCTGCTTTTTTCTGTCTTCTCCAAGTAGCTTAACCTCATAGTTTCTGATTTCATCAGTTCCTTACAGGAAATTAGTGTTCAAGCCTTTTTCCACAAGTAGTCACAATTGATTCCTTCAGTACTATATGTGGTGCATGTGAGATGGAGGGAATTAGTTCACATTAAATTAGTTAAAGTAATGAAATGTTACATCCCAAGCACCTATTAGGAATGAAATTACATAAAGTGACTATACATGAGCAAATGTGGATGCTACTAGTCTACTATGTCACAGATCTTAATGGTGAGAAAAGTCATTGTTATAACACCCACACATACAAATTATTGATGATTGTTTATTCAAGAACTCAAGAACACTCATATTAAAAAACCACGAAACATCACTTGCATCTTGTTGTGGTCGACCTGACCTTCCCCGGACTGCTAATCTGTGGACTCAAAGTGAGATTAATTTGAATTCAATAATAGTCATGACAGTCTCAAGTTTTGCCTTTGCAAAGGGAGAAATCAGCTAACAGACCCCGCGGTCTGTCCTCCTGCTCGTCCGGTTGATTTCTGCTGCTCTGCAGCTCACAGGCTGGTTTTATTGACACCTTGGGGCGTTAAACATTAGGCGTTGTTAGATACAATCACTTTTTCTGTTAGTTAAAGGCAAACTCCCCCATTGTCCCCCAGAACAGTGCCTGCAACTTTATGACTCAAGCTCAGCCCGTGACCTGCAGACCTGCAGATGCAGACCTTTTAGCAACTTAATTTTACTCTTAATATATGTGTCCAAATATTCAAGCACAATCATAATTCCCACAATTCCCCCTTTTGAACTCTTTTAAGAGTTTGAACTCTTTTAAGAGTTCAACACATCAAAACACATATATCACATCATAATCAAATAATTCACAGACACAAATTAAAAGTTCTCTCAGAGAGTGAGAGGGAAACTCAACCACTCCGTTGCTCCTCTTCTCCTTTGTTCTTCAGCCATGAGGGTAGACTACCTTAAGGCTATTCTCACCACTAGGGGATTATTCTGCCCCTTGTTGGTTGGTGGTGAGAGTGAGTGTGGGGGTCGACTTCCCCACACTCATGGGCTCAGACTGGGGATTATTCTACCCCTTCTTGAGTCTGGCTCTGTTACTTTTTCTCAGGTGGAATGGCTTCCTTTAGGTCTGCCTTGACCTGCTGCTGCTGCTCACTGTCTCCAATGGAACCAGGTGTCTCCTTTTCCTCTCAATCTCACAGCGTGCAAGGTTCTTTCGATGATTTGGAATGGTCCTGTCCACCTGGGTTCAGACCACTTACGCTTGATGACCTTCAAGAGGATCCAATCTGTTTCTGGATCGGAGCCATCTGTTGTTCCCTCAGGTCGCTGTGGAATTGTTTGGAGAAAGCTGACACAAGGCTGTGAAGATTTTATAGTACGCCTTGTATGATTGTTCTAAGTTCTCTGAGTCTGAGCATGGCAGCCTGGTGCTAGGTCCTGCGAATGGTCTTCCTGTCTGTAGTTCATGTAGAGTTAATCCTACTGTCTGAACCAATGAGCTTCTTATGGACATGAGAGCTAATAGTAATACTTCAACCCAATTCATTTGATTCTGTGCACAGATTTTGCCCAATTTAAATTTGAGGTTTTGATTCATTCTTTCGACCTTTCCCTGGGATTGCAGGTGTAATGGTTGATCAGACATTTGATAACTGTTTTGCTGTCCTCATTTTCTGCAGGCCATGCTTCTGGCCAGCCTGTGAATGCATCTACACATACCAATAAGTATCTGTGACCGTTCACTCTTTCAATCATGTCAGTGTAGTCAATGATGATTTCTCTTCCTGCCACTGTTTCCGTGGGAAACCTTCCTAATCCCTGTTTGAGAGTCGGTCTCGAGTTGTACACCTGGCATAACTTACATCCGTTCACCCAGTTGCCTACCATCTGTTTCATGTAGGGATGTCACCAATTGTTCAGGTTCCTCGTCATTTGCCCTATCCTTACATGTCCTACACTGTGTGCTTCTTCTAATGCATTTTCCTGATTCCTGAGGGTAAAATGGGTCTACCATCTGGGCTTCTCCATAAACCTTCTCCATCTTGTCTACCTCCTCATGCCTTCCATACTGTCTTTTCCTCAGGTGAGGCCCCCTTTTGGAGTTTCACTACCTCTTCTAATCTTAGCTCTGGAGTACATTCACTCTCTGAACTCATCATGATCAACTTCACCTGGTATCCTGCACATTTCTCAGCTGCCTGGTCTGCTGCATTGTTCCCTCTGCCTATCTTGGACTCACTTTCATCATATCCTTTACACTTAATCACTGCAACCTCTGCTGGCTACAAAAGTGCCTCTGCCAACTCCTGCATTTACTGCTCCTGCTGCATATGCTGACTTCAACCCTTCTGTCTCATGTCTGTAACAACATCCATCAGTGTACAGATCTACTGCTTCCTCTAGTGGTGTGCTCTGTAAGTCTGGTCTGACCTTCTCTTCCTTCATCACCTGTTCTGCGCATACATGTGGTGTTGCTGAGGTGTTCATTCTGTCTGCCATGTTGATCCCTTCGTGGGTGTATGTGATGTTTTGGGCTTCTAATGCTTGGCTGATTTTTTGTTGTCTGAGTGAGGACATTGTGAACGCTTGTGAGTTCACATATGCTACAACTCCATGTGATGTGAGTATCCTGAGCGGATGTCCCATCACCACATGTGCTGTTTTTTGAACTATTTTGGCTACCGCTGCTGCATGCTTTGTGCATTTGTGGTGCCTTTTTTAAAAGTTATCTAACATTATACTGATATACATCAGTACTTGTCTCTCTCTCCCCCTTTTTTCTGGAACAGAACACCGTTATCCGTGTGTGATGTTCCAGAAACATCCAAATAAAAAGTACTGGAATAGTCAGGGGAGGCCAGCTCTGTAGCGAATGGCTAAGGCTTGATTGAGTTTTATGAAAGCTTCTTCTGCCTCTATTTTCCAGTCTAGAGGAGCCTTCAGATTTCGCATACCTTTATATTTGACCATGAGTCTGAGTAGCTGGGTGAGGTCAGTGCGCTCTCTATCATGATGCCTATCTCTCTGTACATGTTCTAAAGCGGCTTCATCTACTGCTTCACAAGATATTCTGTCTGTATGCGTACCTGGCGAGAAGGACACTCATGGAGTCTCCGTGGAGATCCAATCCTTCTGGGTAAGGGAGAGTTCTAACACACCACCTAATTTTTTAGCCTGGTGTCCCAGATACAGAGCCAAGGATACATGGGGAACACTGTCCTCATTCATCTTAAACCAGCTGTACTGTGCCGAGGTCAACAGGGCGTGTGCTTCCACCCTCTCCATGGCAGTGTAGATATTTCTAGTTACAATCTCCCATTTCTGACCTTCTAACTCATCCTCAAACTCCTGATGATAAATATCCCTCTGGTGTCTATCGTAGAACAATGTCACATGCAAGGGGCTGTAGGAGACACATAAAAGGTGGAGACCAGAGAACCAGGGTTTCCAAGCCAGTAAACAGAGAGGATACCTTGGTGCTTTTGTGTTTCTGGGTCAATCAGAGCCCAGTATAGGTCCACTGAAGGCTCCTGGAGTGGTTGCAGGAGGTACTGGTGTTTTCACCAGGGGCTGTGTTTTACAGTTCAGTGTGGTGCCATCAGGGAGGCAAACCCTGAGGCCTTCAGGTCCACAAAGGATGGAAGCTCCAAGTTTGATCAGCAAGTCTCTTCCCAGCAGGTTAGCAGGTACCGCTGGTGAATACAAAATAGCTGTGAGTGAGGGCCTGTGGCCCTATTAGGGCGATCAATGGTTTGGTAAACGGCAGAGTGTGTTTTTTCCCCAAAAAATCCAACAGCAGAAGTGGAATGGGCTGATAGTGTCATGGCTCAGAAGAGAAAGACTCCAGGTTAGACTTCACTCAAAGGGTTTATTAGAACAAGGGGTCCAGGAACAGTTGTGATTGGATCTGGTGCTGGTTCTCCAAGATCGGTTCCGGGATGCAGGGGCATGGAACGCAGGCAGGCTCACACAGGCAGGATGCGGGACTGGCAGACGGGAGAAGGCAGAACTGGAGAGGAGAGCAAAGTTAATATCAAGGTGGATATGTTGGCACAGTATGAGGTGAGTTGAGTGAGTGGTTGCGCAATCTGGCTGCAATTTTTAATGAACTTGCTAAAAAAGTTCGCGAAGCCCAGGAACTGTTGTAGCTGGCGACGAGAGGTGGGTACAGGCCATTTGGCAATCGCCTGTATTTTGCTCGGGTCTGTCTGCAGTCTGCCAGAACCGAGGATGTAGCCAAGAAACGAGACAGACTGCCGATGGAAGGAGCACTTTTCTATTTTGACATACAGGTGGTTCTGGAGGAGGTGTTGTAGGACCAAGCGGACGTGATGGACGTGTTCGTCTTGGTTTTTGGAAAAGACAAGGATGTCGTCGAGGTACACAAACACAAATTTATACAGATAGTCCCGGAGGATGTCGTTGATAAAGGCCTGGAACACAGCGGGAGCATTAGTGAGTCCGAATGGCATCACCAGATATTTGAAATGTCCAAGATGTGTGTTGAAACCCGTCTTCCACTCGTCTCCCTCTTTAATCTGGATCTGGTTATAGGCATTGCGGAGATCGAGTTTGGTGAATACTGTGGCCCCCTGTAAAGAGTCAAGAGCGGAAGAGATTAATGGGAGTGGATATGTATTCCGAACAGTAATCTCATTAAGTCCCCGGTAATCAATACATGGCCGAAGGGTTCCCTCCTTCTTGGCAACAAAGAAAAATCCCGCCGCCACGGGCGATGTGGATGGACGAATGTGGCCACGCGCTAAAGCTTCCTTAATGTACAGCTCCATAGCCTCCCTCTCCGGGCGCGAGAGGTTGTATAAACGGCCTTTGGGCAGAGGAGCGTCCGGGAGGAGGTCTATGGAGCAGTCATACGGCCGATGTGTTGGTAAGGAGAGAGCCTTTTCCTTGCAAAACACCGTGGCCAGGTCGTGGTACTGGGACGGGATCAGGGTCAGATCAGGTGGGAGGGCAGATTCGGCTTTAGGGGTTCGGTCAGCGGATGTGGCTGAGCCAAGACAATTTGCCAAACAGAAAGAACTCCAGGTGATGATTTTATTAGTGGTCCAGTCAATCTGGGGGCTGTGCAATCGTAACCAGGGGTAGCCCAGCACCAGAGGGGTCCGGGGTGAATTAATAATTTTGAATGTAATGGTTTCATGGTGGTTGCCTGCCAGACACAACGTAATGGGAGCTGTGGAGTGGGAGATGTGAGCCATAACTCGGCCGTCCAGAGCTTTTGCCACAATGGGTGGTTCTAGGGGAATCAGAGGGAGGAGCAACTGGTCAGCTAAAGAGCTGTCAATGAGATTGTCGTCTGCCCCTGAGTCGACCAGCACGGAAATCGGGAAAGATAATAACCGTCCAGCTGCAGAGCCTGCGTGATCGGGGTGATCAAAGACAAGTTTTAACCTCCTTTAAAACGTGGCATAAGTCAGAGAACGGAGGGGGTATCTGGTCTCCTCTGCATGTGCCCAGTCCAGAGCCCTGCCGCGCATTAATCCCACCACGTATATGATTTTAGAGGCGTCAGAGCTGAACATGAGCGGTCTCTGGAGAAAGACGTGACGACACTGGAGCAGGAAACCTCGGCAGCACCCCAGATCCCAGGAAAAAGGTTCTGGGTCGGGGGCATATGAGTCTCTGGGGGGAGCAGCTGGAGTCTGATGGAGACCAGGGGCGGATTCCGGGGCGGCCGGCAGGGCGGTGGAGGAAGAGCGATTGATCAGCAACGCCACCTGCGCTGTGAAATCGTTCAGCTGGGAGCGGAGCTGGTCACAAGATTGTGAGAGTTTTTGTACCATCTGTTCATGTAGTCCCAGCATTTGTCCTCGGGAACGGAGAGCCCTCAGCACAGCCTTAGCAAATCCTGGCGAGTCTGCAGGTCCGATGAAGTCAGCAGAGTCCGAGGGTAGGACAGTCCGATCTGTCATGGCTCAGAAGAGAAAGACTCCAGGTTAGACTTCACTCAAAGGGTTTATTAGAACAAGGGGTCCAGGAACAGTTGTGATTGGATCTGGTGCTGGTTCTCCAAGATCGGTTCCGGGATGCAGGGGCATGGAACGCAGGCAGGATCACACAGGCAGGATGCGGGACTGGCAGACGGGAGAAGGCAGAACTGGAGAAGAGAGCAAAGTTAATATCAAGGTGGATATGTTGGCACAGTATGACGAGACGTGGGCTTAATACCACTGAAGGAGCTTAGTCGGACTGGTGCCGAGTGGCTGAAGGAATCCAGGTTATGTAGAGTGAGGGTTGATTGGTGATGAGTCCCAGCTGTGCAGGAGAGGACGGGTCGAGCAAGCCCAGGCTGAAGGTCGGGAATGGAGACAGTGGAGGGCGCCAGAGGACAGGAGGCCGCATGACAGATAGTTGTTGTTTAACCCCCCCCCGGTCCTCCTCTGGGCTCTGATCCATGTCAGCTGTTGCCTGCATATGATCCCTTTTTGTATGGGCAGTCTCAAACTCAGTGTCCTGGTTCTTCACAGTAGAACCAGTAATCAGCACCCCCCTGCCTTCTTGGAGGTCCCCCTGAATAACTCCGGCCCCCGAGCCCTCACGGCCTCTGTAAGGACCCCTCTGCATGTGCCCTGTGTTCCCCTCATACTGGCCTTCTCCTTCTCCAGGAGGGCCTCCAGCTGCCCCCTCATACATGATTTTCTAGGCTGTCTTCACTACCTAACTCAGTGCTAAGGGGAAAAGGAGGGTACAGCATGCTGAGTGTTTGCTGAGTAAGGTGGTCAGGAAGCTGTTTATAGCTTCCCTCGTCATCCTCTCTTGCTACTGACTTAAAGTCAATCAAATTAGGGGAGGAGCCTGGGCGGGGCTTGATAACTTGATAATAAGACTCACCAGATCTTGTGCAACCCTGATACAGCCCAACCCCTTCAGTGTCTATCTCTCTATCTTTTCTCTATTCCCCTGTCACAGCCATCGTTACACTGCCTGTACTGGGGGGAGGAGCGTGTGGCGTGGAGTGAGCTGTGGGACGGTTTGCAGGAAGTAGGAGAGAACCACGTGTCTCAGTCTGGTTCCCTATGGGGCCCTGTGAGGTGGGGGTTAATGGGGCCTGTGCTGGTACTTTTTGAAATGATTCGTTGGCTGTCCCTCTCTTTGTGCTCGAATCTCCCAGTCATCATGATGTTGCTGGGCTGGGTCTGGTGTGACTGATTTTACAAAACTGACTGGGGAGGTGGACACCAGTGGCCTCGTTGCTGATTCGTGTTTGACCGTATCTGATCCTCCCGTCCATGGCAAAATCTCCTCTATGCCTGTGGCCCTCAGTTCGCCTGACTTAATGTGTAACACTGGGTACATCCCTCCAGGTGATGAACTACCTTCTGGGGGAGCGCTGGGGAAGTATGGTGGGGGTTTCTCCTTTTTTCTCCTCAAGTTCCTGTTCTGGCCCTTTCTTATCTGTGTCCTTTGTTCTTTGACTGGTTTATATGGGCTGCCTGGGCCCCAGCCGTCATCATCTACATCTCGGTCGTATTCGCTGTCCATGTCATCAGTCTTCCTGGTCTTTGTTATACCAGAATAAAGCTGTCCTTACCACGTGCCCGGTTGAAAATTAGTCCAAATAATGTCAGGTCCTAGTTATATGTCCACTATCGTGGCCATCGCCCACTGAGCTACTAATTCAGTCAGAGGGTATTCTATTCCACAATGTTTATCTGTCCAGGGTCTGTGTCGTGCTCTCTGTCTATAAAAATTGGCTTTTATGACTTTCAGCACCAACGGCCCACTCTATTCTTTACGCTTGATTAAGCTTGATTTATTAATATACCACACTCAAAGCCTTAACCCTGTAAGACCCACTGTTGCAGAATTACAACAATTTTTGTTATCTCCCAAAAAACCTTTTTTTCATTTTTATTTTTTGGTTCAACCACATTAACCTACTCATTTGGTCCTATTGTTCAGTCTCAGAATGCTATTGGGTCATACATTTGTATATAAGGCTTGTCCTCAGGTCCAGAAGTCACACACCCTCCAGATTTTTGAGAGAGCATCATCCCCTCGATTTACTGGATTGGATTTATCTGACTGAAGTAAGTAAAGTGCTTTAAATATTTTTTTATGTGTTTATTACAGTGTCTAGAATATGTCAGTATGTAGTCATTGTGGAAAATGTGCCTTACATTTTATTTAGAGCTTGTTTTGTAATTGTTGCAATATTACAACGTTGGTTGAATGTGGTAGTCAAAACAACCCTGTTTTTAAGAGGATGTCTTGAGAGGAACAATTTAAATTTTTCACAATAAACTTTAAACTACACATGATTTACAGCCTAGCCTTATATTTGATTACATATTATTATATTAGAAACTAGTGTGCAAAGATATATTTGCCATATCTAATCATTTTCATTTACTTATAATGATTTCTAACCACCTTGACCACTCAGTATTTTCTCATTATCACAGAAAGCAGGACTTTCTAACAAAGAATTTCTGTTTGTGCATGTCTGCCCTTAGTCTTGGCTTTTGATAAGAAAATGTTCCTATCAATTCTTAGTTAAATCAGTTGTGGAGGATGCTTGGGGGAGGGCATTTTTTCCATTGTTCTGGAGCAGGTGTTGATGTTCAGGAATGTCAGGTGTTGTCGTAAATTGGAGGCTACCTGCATATCTATTAGTATGATAATCAGAGTTTACAATTGGTCAGCTATACACTATTGTGTGGCCAGTTAAATGTGTGAATAGATCACTTTAGTGCAATGTGTAATTACACAGCAAAATACAAGTTTCGCCCTGAAAACCCGGCGCTGGTACATGTACAGTCATGGAAAAAATTATTAGACCACCCTTGTTTTCTTAAGTTTCTTGTTCATTTTAATGCCTGGTACAACTAAAGGTACATTTGTTTGGACAAACATAACGATAACCACAAAGATTGCTCATAAGAGTTTTATTTAAGAGCTGATATCTTACCATTTTCCATGGTTTTCTTGATTATAACCTAAATCACTTAAGTTTTTACATCAATAGCTATGGCATTGTACTGCCAAAAACACTGCTTTTATACATTCAGTGTTTTCTTTTCTGTCTGTTTTAGTCACATGATGACGTTTAGTGGTACCAGGTATTAAAATGAACAAGAAAGCGAAGAAAAAATGGTGGTCTAATATTTTTTCCATGACTGTACATCTTCTGGCACACCATCACCCTTGCTGTGGTCAACGCCTGGCTCCTCTACAAGCGACATTGCCAAGCTCTCAAGATGCCAAAGAAGGAGATTCTGAACATGAGAAACTTCCAGGCCCAACTAGCATCCCCTCTCATTCTGGTAAGAATCTATTTCTACTATTTGCCATGTTTGTGATATCTTTGACTTGTATCATCATGCATTTTTGGCATATATATGAATGGATTATTAATATTAATATTGATTCTTCTCTTTCCAGGTGGACACAACACTATGGACATTTCTCAATAAAAGTGAAGAGAGGACACTGCAGACATTGCAGTAAAGGGTATACCAATACCCAATGCAGCAAATGTGATGTCCACCTCTGTTTCTGGCACTATCATTGTAAATAAATGTCAAAGTTCTTGCTATTGCAATAAATGACTGTTCATAACAACATGACTGAGATTATTTTTCATGTTATACTGTTCTGGGACAAAAGTAAAACTCTGCAAATGAATCCTTAATTCTGTATTGTTGTTCAGACAATGAGTACAGATACAGGAGATTCTGCTCCCCATTGAGCCCAATGTTGCAATATTACAACATTTCCGTAAAAATTTACAAAAACATATTTTTTTGAAAAACACCTCATTTTCAGCCTCAAAGGCCTCCTACAACAACATCTTAATGGTTGAAAATTTTTTTTTTAGTGTTTTTCTATATTTGGGTTTTACAGGGTTAATTCAGGTTTCTGTGTGCTCTAGTTAAAACACACTTCCACCTGACAATCATAAACAATTTACCATGCATCCATAACCCGAGTGCGTGTGTGTTTTCCTTTTCTTCTTTCTATTTCTCTGCTAGGGAGATGCTTTGACTCACAGTACTTTCTATTCTCTGGTCTTGTTATCTCCAGGGTCCAGGAAGAGATAACTCACAGTTATTATTTATTTCTTTTAACTCTAAGCATTTTATCCTAAGTTCTGGCCGACTGAGAGATATGACACGCTATGTTCCGAGTACTCAGTCCATGTGGTTTAGAATTAATCCTTCACCACGACACCAGAACTTTATATATCTCTAATTTGGATTTCCATCCACTTACTCCAACAACAACCTAAAAAGTGTTATTGCTGTTTCAGTTTCAAGTCATCCAACATTCACACCTTGTGTTTTGCCTGGTCTTGTCATTAATTTAGTAGAATTCGGGGGTCCTCAAGTCTCAAGTTTGAATTTAATAATAGTCATGACACTCTCAAGTTTTGCCTTTGCAAAGGGAGAAATCAGCTGACAGACCCCGCGGTCTGTCCTCCTGCTCGTCCGGTTGATTTCTGCTGCTCTGCAGCTCACAGGCAGGTTTTATTGACACCTTGGGGCGTTAAACATTAGGCGTTGTTAGATACAATCACTTTTTCTGTTAGTTAAAGGCAAACTCCCCCATTGTCCCCCAGAACAGTCCCTGCAAATTTATGACTCAAGCTCAGCCCGTGACCTGCAGACCTGCAGATGCAGACCTTTTAGCAACTTAATTTTACTCTTAATATATGTGTCCAAATATGCAAGCACAATCATAATTCTCACAATCTCCAAAAAACATTGTCTTTTATACTGCTATTTTAGTTATTTATATGCTTGCATTTTAAACAGAAAAAATCTATATCTATATCATGATAAAGATATGCTTGATTAACATTTGTTTATTAGCATTACTTGGAATGACAGCCATTAAACCTGTACTTATACCTTGTTCAATAAACATACACTTTCAATAAACATATTGTTTGATACCTAGGCTACAGACAAGAAGAATACCATTGATAAGGATACTCATAAGTTTGTTGCTGCTTGCACTGTGCGCTCTGCTAATGAGACCTCCACGCAGCCCAGCATAGGCCTCCTACACCCGCTACCAGTTCCCCATCGACCTTGGTCCCATATTGCAGTGGACTTTGTCACTGGACTACCTACCTCTCAAGGTAACACTGCCATCTTGACCATCGTTGACTGTTTCTCCAAGTCTGCTCATTTTGTTGCCCTGCCAAAACTCCCTTCTGCTAGAGAAACTGCTGACCTCCTGGTGTTACATGAGTTTCGCCTTCATGGGATTCCGGTGGACATTGTTTCTGATCGAGGTCCTCAGTTGACATCGCAGGTTTGGAAAGGCCTTCTGTTCATCTTTTGGTCAGTCTGACGTCTGGTTTTCATCCTCAGTCCAACGGTCAAACTGAACGTACCAATCAGTCATTGGAGGCTTTCCTTAGGTGCATGACTTCTGAGAATCCCTCAGCTTGGAGTTCTCAGCTTCCTTGGATTGAATATGCTCACAATTCTTTTTCCAGTGTTTGTTGGGATACCAGCCCCCTATGCTTCCCTCCCAGGAGCAGGAGATTGCCGTGCCTTCGGTCCAGGGATTCGTCAGGAAGTGCGAGAGGACTTGGAGACGGGCCAGAGCCGCCTTATTGAAGGCCTCACGGACGATGCAGAGACAGGCCAATCGGCATCGTACCCCTGCTCCCGAATACTCGGTTGGCCAGAGGATTTGGCTCCGGGCAAAGGACCTTCCCCTTCGTTTGGAATCCCGGAAGTTGGCTCCCAGGTTCGTGGGTCCTTTTACCATTGAGCGCATTATTAACCCCAGTGCTGTTCACCTGGAATTGCCTGCTGCTATGCGAGTGCACCCCACGTTTCATGTCTCCCAGTTAAAGCCGGTTAGGGAAAGCCCCTTGGCCCCTCCCGTCTGTCCGCCCTCCTCCGCCCAGGATCATCGATGAGGCCCCTGCCTATACTGTTCGCCGTCTGTTGGATGTTCATCGGCGTGGACGTGGATTGCAGTATCTGGTGAACTGGGAGGGGTATGGCCCTGAGGAACTGAGCTGGGTTCCTCGACGCCTCATCTTGGATCGTACGCTCATCAGGTATTTCCACAGGAGGCAGTCTAGTCGACAGGTTCGCGCAAGGGGGGGTACTGTTACACCTCCTGGTGACAATGCCGGCTAGAGGCAGTGTTTTTTTTTTTTCCTTTTTCCCCCCTCCCTTCTTTGTTTCACGTGAGTGTGAACGGTTGTGTGGCAGACAGGTGAAACTGGGGACAAGCAGCTGCAGCTGATGGATTGCAGGGTCTCACACCAGTTTAAAAGCCCCAGTCTTTGGATGACTCCTCGCCGGAGCGTCATGATCAGCAGCGTCAGTCCTACTGCGTCAGCCCTACTGCGTCAGTCCTACTGCCTCAGTCCTACTGCGTCAGTCCTACTGCCTCAGCCCTACTGCCTCAGCCCTACTGCGTCAGTCCTACTGCGTCAGTCCTACTGCCTCAGTCCTACTGCCCCAGTCCTACTGCGTCAGCCCTACTGCCTCAGTCCTACTGCCTCAGCCCTACTGCATCAGTCCTACTGCGTCAGTCCTACTGCCTCAGTCCGACTGCGTCAGCCCTACTGCCTCAGTCCTACTGCCTCAGCCTTACTGCCTCAGTCCTACTGCGTCAGTCCTACTGCGTCAGCCCTACTGCATCAGTCCTACTGCCTCAGTCCTACTGCGTCAGCCCGCCTGAGTCAGTCCAACTGCCTCAGTCCTACTGCGTCACTGCGTCAGTCCTACTGCCTCAGTCCTACTGCCTCAGTCCTACTGCCTCAGTCCTACTGCGTCAGCCCTACTGCCTCAGTCGTACTGCGTCAGCCCTACTGCGTCAGCCCTACTGCCTCAGTCCTACTGCGTCAGTCCTACTGCCTCAGCCCTACTGCGTCAGTCCTACTGCGTCAGTCCTACTGCCTCAGTCCTACTGCGTCAGCCCTACTGCCTCAGTCCTACTGCATCAGCCCTACTGCGTCAGCCCTACTGCCTCAGTCCTACTGCGTCAGCCCTACTGCCTCAGTCCTACTGCGTCAGCGTCAGTTAGTCTTGCTCATTTCTGCATTCTGTTTTGTATGACTAACTCTGTTTCATGTCTCCAGCTTGGATCATCTCCTGTCACCTGCCATAACCGGGTCAGTTCACCATTTGGATCCCCTGTTCGCCAGCTCAGCATTCCCACTGGAGTTCATCCTGAATGGCCGTTATCATACCTGTCTGCAGTAGCCATTATACCTGTCCACTGCCTTTCACCAGTCTCTGCCTGAATCCCTTCCTGACTCTCTCTCAGCTGTACCCTGGTTGAGTATAGTGTTTTAGTTTAGACTTGTGTATCCTAGTCACCTTTTGTTCATTATTGCCACTGGTTGGATATCTTGGTTTAGTTTGTTTGTGTAGCCATTTTAGTGGCGTCAACATTATTCTAGCCTTCAGTAGTTTTGGTATTTTCACTAGGTTTCCTAGTCGCCCTTAGTTCTGTTTGGCACTTTTTGTTGTATTGTTTTGTATATTATTAAATTGTTTATCCCTGATTCTGGTTTATGGTCTTGTCTGGTTGCTCCGCATCTGAGTCTTTGCACCGTTTGTTACACATCAGGTCAGTGCAGAGTTTATTACGGCTTCTGTTCTTCCCCAACTGAGAAACAAAGGGACCACCAGGCATCGAGTTGAGCTGGAGCTGATGAACTCTGTTCAAGACTTCCTCTATGAAGCTGAAGATGCATGATTTTTGATTTAAGAATGTTAAGCTGTCTATTCCAAATGGTCTCTGATCTAAGATTGAGGATGGTGACAGCTTGTACTTTTTTTTTTTTTTTTTTTTTTTTTTTTAGCTCTAGTGGCCTTTATTGAAAGTTTAGAGACAGGAAGGGGGGTAGAGAGAATGGGGAAGACACGCGGCAAAGAGTCGCCGAGCCGGGAATCAAACTCACGACCAGCCGCACGAGGACTGTAGCCTCTGTATATGGCCGCCTGCCCTAACCACTGCGCCACCGGGGCGGCCGACAGCTTGTACTTGTTTAATCAACAGTTAGCTGTCATCTGTAAACTGTTTGTTGGAAAAATCTTTATTTAAATATATTGTAATATAGATGTGTTGCCCTTAAAGCAATTGTTTTTCTTAAATAATTTCATGTGTTTAAAATATGGTACAAGGCTAAAACTGTTGTAATTTCATTAAGAAGTGTTTTACATAAATATTTAATGTTTATATGTGCTTTTGGTTAAAACATGTAGCGAAATAATACCACTTCCGGTTTTCCTGCACCACTTCCGGTTCCGGCGTTCTCATCGTAAACAAGATGCGCGCTATGGCTGGCGTAACGGTTGTGTGTCAAATCTGTTTCATCCACCTTGAAGTATTAACAAGGCAATGCCGTAAGTTATGAAAAGTGTTTATTCAATGTTTAAACAACTATATTTTTGTATTATTTCGGAGAGATGCGAAGTTTATGCACTTTATTTTTGCGATCGTATCAGCTCATGTTCTCAATGCACTGTACTGTATTGTTGCAGTTTTCACCATCTGAAGAGGGAAATTAAAGCCTCAATAACACGTCCCATGTGGTCCCGGTCCTTCTTTGGTGGTTTAACTCGGTGTCATATCGATGGCGCTATAGTGAAAAGGCAGCATTTGATGCTTCATCATGGACAAAATGGCAGCCAGCAACAAGTCGGAGAAAGCTTCAACGTCCGTCACATCTTCATCACTGAGCAGCGTCGCCCGTGCTCGAGCCAAAGCAGAGGCAGCGAAGGTGAGGGCTTCATATGCAAGTAAGGAAGCACAGCTAAAAGTGGAAAAAACAAGAATTGATGCAGAGCTTGAAGCGCTAACGCTATACAGAGAAGCAGACATTGCAGTAGCTGAAGCAGCAGTCCTAGAAGAAGAGGCAGAGTGTGAGAGCAGAAAATCAGTATCAGACGAAGTAAAAAGAAAAAGAACGCAGGAATATGTGCAGTCTCAGATTGGGCTTTCTGAACCTCGAGGCCTACCACCGCTTCCCCTCGCTAATGACAACAATGGTCACTCAGGTGAAACATTAGTGACATGGGATGGATCACAAGGCTCAGATCCAAAGCCTCAGCCCAAGAGCAGTAAGCCAAAGCCTGATGACAATTACGCACCTTTGCCCACTCCAAGAGCATCTGAGACCCAAAAAGTTGAACAAACAAAGAAAGTTCTCAGTCCATTCTCCAACCCATTCACGCCTCACTACAATACACCGGCAAGCATGTTACATTCAGCTGAGCCATTTGCACAATACATGGCACGCCGAGACCTCATCACTTCGGGTCTCTACCAGTATGACGACAGGCCAGAGAATTTCAGGGCATGGTTTTCTTCATTCAATGGTGCAACTGCAGAAGTCGCTCTCACACCAGCTCAAGAACTCGACCTCATGACAAAATGGCTGGGAAAAGAGTCAAGCAATCAGGTGAAACGCATTCGCTCTGTACATATCAACAACCCCAAAAATGCTCTGAAGAAAGCCTGGGAGAGACTTTGGGAGTGTTATGCAGCTCCTGAAATAATCGAAAAATCTCTATTTCAGAGACTGGACAGTTTTCCCAGACTAACAACAAAGGACAATGTAAAGCTACAGGAACTAGGGGATCTGCTCCAGGAGATCCATGGTGCAAAGGAGGACAGGTATCTCCCCGGCCTGCTTTATCTAGACACTTCACGTGGAATCGGACGAGTTGTGGACAAACTTCCATATGGGCTCCAGGAGAAATGGATGTGTCATGGCTCACAATACAAAGAGGACAATGATGGTTGTTTTCCTCCTTTCAGCCACTTCTGCAAATTCATATGTAAAGAGGCCAAGAAACGTAACGATCCAAGTTTCAACCAGTACAACCGTCAAATGCACTTAAAACTTGAAAGGCCCTACCAAAAGGACTTTCACTCAGCTAAACCAATCGCAGTGCACAAGACTAACCAACAACGACTTCGACAGGAACTGCCCGCTGCACAACAAACCCCACCCACTAAAGAAATGTAGGACATTCAGGAACAAGCTACTGAACGAAAGAAAGGCCTTTCTCAAGGAGAAAGGAATATGTTTCAAGTGCTGTTCATCAGACACTCATCTCGCTAAGGACTGTAAATCTACAGTAAAGTGCTCTAAATGCTGCAGTACATACCACGATACAGTCATGCATCCTGGTCCTCCACCACAAACAGACAGGGCTCCTTCTCCTGCTAAAGAGGACGGCGGGGAGAGAGAAAGTCCAGACAACGCAGCAGTAACTACAACTTGCACAGCAGTGTGCAGTCCAGGTCAGTGGGGTCGTTCATGCTCAAAAATATGTCTCACGCAGTTGTATCCTAAAGGTGACAAAAACAGTGCAGTAAAAGCTTACGTTATTCTTGACGACCAGAGCAATCGTTCCTTAGCTAGGCCGGAGTTCTTCGAACTTTTTAACATTACAACCGAACCTGTCTCTTACCACCTGAGAACTTGCTCTGGGCTAGTTGAAACATGGGGCAAAACGGCTGAAGGCTTTCAGATAGAGTCTTTAGATGGGTCAGTAGTAATCCCACTGCCACCTCTCATCGAATGTCAGGACGTTCCTAATAACAGAAGTGAAATCCCAACTCCTAACGCTGTACTTCATCAGCCACATCTCAAGTCCATTGCAAGTTACATTCCAGAGTTGGACTCGAAGGCAGAGATACTCCTGTTGCTAGGACGAGACATTTTGCGTGCACACAAAGTCAGGGAACAAGTCAATGGCCCTCATCATGCGCCCTTTGCCCAACGCCTAGATTTAGGGTGGGTAGTAATCGGGGAGGTGTGTGTAGGTAATGTCCACAAAGAAACAGTCAGCTCATACAAAACAGTGATACTTGAAAATGGCCGTCCAACAGTCTTTGGGAAATGCGATAGCTTCCTGCAACTAAAAGAAATGTCACACACAGCCAGGCCCAGCAAGGCACCTGAACTAACGCTGGGACAAACAGTTTTCAGTCACAATGAAAATGACAACAAGCTAGCTCCCTCCATAGAGGACACTCTCTTTTTAGAGATAATGGACAAAGCCATGTACAGAGACAACGACAATAGCTGGGTCGCCCCTCTACCCTTTAAAGAGCCTCGCCAACCAATGCCAAACAACAGAGAGTTAGCACTCAGTCGATTTTCCTCTCTCAAAAAGAGCATGCAGAAGAAACCCTA
The DNA here is from genome assembly GCA_018398805.1 of Hirundichthys speculiger. NCBI lineage: Eukaryota > Metazoa > Chordata > Actinopteri > Beloniformes > Exocoetidae > Hirundichthys > Hirundichthys speculiger. Next base: position 106,213 of record JAGFBZ010000663.1, read on the forward strand.
CATGCAACAACAATATGTAGAGTTCATGGAAGCCATCTTCTCAAATGGTCACGCGGAAGTAGCACCTGATTTAGAGCAAGGAGAAGAGTGCTGGTTCCTTCCGACATTCGGGGTTTACCACCCTCAAAAGCCCAACAAGATCAGGGTAGTTTTCGATTCCAGCGCCCACGCTCTGGCGTCTCAATCAACAACGTACTCCTCACAGGCCCAGATCTTAATAACAGCCTCATTGGGGTACTCCTTCGCTTCCGCAAAGAACCTGTCGCTATCATGGCCGACATACAGCAAATGTTTCACTGTTTCATGGTGCGTGAAGACCATCGTAACTACCTGCGTTTTCTGTGGCACAAGCACAATGATGTTAACAAGGAAGTCATAGACTATCGCATGAAAGTCCACCTGTTTAGCAACTCACCGTCTCCTGCCATTGCTGTTTATGGACTGCGCAAGGCCATTCAAGCAGGAGCAAAAGAGCATAGGACTGACACGGTCAAGTTCGTGGAGAGGCACTTTTATGTAGATGATGGCCTCATCTCTTTGCCCTCTCCAACCGAAGCGATCGACTTGCTCCGAAGGACTCAAGCCTCACTTGCTTAGTCCAACCTCCGCCTGCACAAGTTTGCTTCCAACTCTCAGGCAGTCATGCAGGCCTTCTGCCCTGAAGATTGTGCAGCAGTAGTAAAGGACTTAGATCTTGGTGGCGAAGAAACCCAGTCACAGAGAAGTCTGGGTATCATTTGGGAAACTACCACAGACACTTTCACCTTTTCAGTGGCCACCACAGACAAGCCATTCACACGGCGTGGCATCCTGTCATCTGTTAATAGTGTCTTTGATCCAATAGGCCTATTAGCACCAGTTACAATCCAAGGAAGGGCTTTGCTCAGAGAACTCACTTCTGAAAATTCAGATTGGGACACTCCACTTCCGGAAGACAAGCAAAGCAAATGGGAAGCTTGGAGAGATTCCCTCAAAGACTTGAAAGAGCTTCATGTCCCAAGAACGTACACAACAGCCTCTCTGAGCCAAGCAAAATACAAAGAACTGCATCTGTTTTCGGACGCTTCAACCAAAAGCATAGGCGCTGTGGCCTACTTAAGAGCGGTCTTTCCAGACAACAAAGTCGAGACCGGATTTGTTATGGGCAAAGCAAGACTAGCCCCTCAGTCAGAACCCACTATACCAAGACTTGAACTGTGCGCCGCCGTCTTAGCAGTAGAGATGGCCGATCTAATTCAGGATGAGCTAGACATTCAGTTTGATGCAGTTCACTTTTACACGGACAGTAAGGTAGTCTTGGCCTACATCTGCAACGAGTCAAAGAGATTCTACATATGTGCACAACAGAGTGCAGCACATTCGTCAGTCTTCAAAACCGGAACAGTGGCACTTTGTGCGCACCGAGGAAAACCCAGCGGATCATGCATCTCGCTCGCTCACACCAACTCAACTAACAAAGACAACCTGGTTCACTGGACCTACCTTCATTCGTCGTCCACCTGCAGAAACAAAGCAAGAAAGCAAAACGTTTGAGTTAGTTGAACCAGACAAAGATTGTGAAATCAGACCACAAGTCAAAACCTGCGCTACTCACCTCCAAGTACTCACCTGTAATCGCTTTGAACGCTTCTCTACCTTCAAGTCCTTAGTCAGAGCAGTGGCTTGCCTCATTCACATAGCAAAGTCTTTCAATGGCACAAATCCGAACAGTGAATGCAAAGGGTGGCACAAATGCAACTTACCTCAAACACAAGACGAAATGACCAAAGCAAAGCACATCATTCTTCAAAAAGCTCAGCAGGCCACCTTCGAAAAAGAACTGTCCACCCTCAAAGCTGGCAAACCAGTTTCAAGACAGAGCCCCTTGCTGAGACTCAACCCAGTCCTTCAGAATAACCTCATTTCAATTGGAGGCTGTCTCAAACATTCAGAGCTCGAGAACTTTGAAAAGAGCCCAATTGTTCTCCCCAAAGACAGTCACATCTCACTCCTGCTCACTCGTCACTACCACGAGCAGGTCCACCACCAAGGCCGTCATCTGACGGACGGGGCAATAAGGGCAGCAGGACTGTGGATAATAGGTGGCAAAGGACTCGTAAACTCAGTAATCCACAAATGCATCACCTGTCGCAAAATTCGTGGAAAACAGGAAGAACAACACATGGCAGATCTTCCACCAGAAAGACTGAAAACATGTCCTCCCTTTAGTTACGTTGGTCTTGACGTTTTTGGGCAATGGACTGTCACTAGTAGACGTACTAGAGGTGGACATGCACAAAGTAAGCGCTGGGCCATCATGTTTAGCTGTATGAGCTCGAGAGCCGTTCATATTGAGGTGATCGATTCTTTGGACACGTCCAGCTGCGTCAATGCCCTGAGACGCTTCTTTTCACTAAGAGGACCCACCAAAAAACTACTATCGGATCATGGCCCTAACTTCATCGGAGCTTCTAAGGAGTTAGGCATGGACAAGACACTCGAAAACTATCTAAAGGACCAAGGCTGCAGCTGGGAATTCAACCCACCACACGCCTCTCACATGGGAGGCTCCTGGGAGCGAATGATCGGTGTTGCTCGGAGAATACTGGACTCTATGCTGCTCCAAAGTAAGGTACAGCTCACTCACGACGTGTTGTGCACGCTCATGGCCGAAGTCACTGCAATCATAAATGCACGGCCGCTCCTTCCAGTTTCTTCCGACCCGGACAATCCCTTCATTCTATCTCCATCAATGTTGCTCACCCAGAAGTCTTGTCTTCTTCCACCTGCTGGAAATTTCATGGACCAAGACCTTTACACCAAGCAATGGAGACAAGTTCAGGCCCTTGCCAACCAGTTTTGGACATGCTGGAGGCGAGAGTACCTGCCGTCACTACAAAAAAGACAAAAATGGACAGTTTCTTGAAGGAATCTTCAAGTTGGTAATCTAGTTTTGCTGAAGGACAAGCAGGCCCCACACAACAGCTGGCCCATGGCCAGGGTCATTGACACATTTCCTGGAAAGGACAGTCATGTGAGGAAGATTGAGGTCAAAGTAAGTGATCAAGGTAGTGTAAAGACTTTTATGCGACCAGTCACTGAAGTCATTCTTCTTCTGCCAATGGACACTTCTTGCAAGGTTTGATTAGCCATAATGGCCTGCGAGGACAGGCGGGGATTGTGTTGCCCTTAAGGCAATTGTTTTTCTTAAATAAATAATTTCATGTGTTTAAAATATGGTACAAGGCTAAAACTGTTGTAATTTCATTAAGAAGTGTTTTACATAAATATTTAATGTTTATTTGTGCTTTTGGTTAAAAGATGTAGCGAAATAATACCACTTCCGGTTTTCACGCACCACTTCCGGTTCCGGCGTTCTCATCGTAAACAAGATGCGCGCATAACGGTTGTGTGTCAAATCTGTTTCATCCACCTTGAAGTATTAACAAGGCAATGCCGTAAGTTATGAAAAGTGTTTATTCGATGTTTAAACAACTATATTTGTATTAGTTCGGAGAGATGCGAAGTTTATGCACTTTATTTTTGCGATCGTATCAGCTCATGTTCTCAATGCACTGTACTGTATTGTTGCAGTTTTCACCATCTGAAGAGGGAAATTAAAGCCTCAATAACACGTCCCATGTGGTCCCGGTCCTTCTTTGGTGGTTTAACATGGTGTCATATCGATGGCGCTATAATAGATACAATATTCCTTTAAATGTTATCTATTTATAATCCATTTCTTTAAATTACAGAACAATTAGAACTCCAATAAAGGAAAAACTCATGTTCAAAAAGTTACATAACATTTGTTTTTATTATCCATTTACTATAGCTGAAGACGAGGGGCATGTGGATACTAAAGATGGTCCACAGTCCATCACACCTGCCAGGTTTCTGCAGTGGATCACAGACCAGGAGCACATTCCACTTCTTCCCTCAGAGAAGAAGCATTTTGCTATAATAATCAAATTTAACCATGACTGCAGTAGAGACTTTGGACAACACAATGTCTGTTACCCTGTTGTGTCAGCATGTGCCAAGACTATTGTGCTACCTAAAAAACACATGAGGTCTTATGACCAATTCAAAAAGGTTCTTACAGAGGCTTTCCACCTAGGCAAAGAATTTAACATGGTGTAAATAACTGCCATCAACTGCACCATTTTTTTCAAGGTTCAGCAAGTTTGAATATTTTTTTATGCACTTGTTAAATGTTGAGCACCAACTCCTACTGTTCACTTTTGTTTGTTCTGAGTACAAATGAGACATTTCTTTGTAATCCTTTCACTCACCCTTCCCTACCAAGTGGAAGTCATTAGGGAAGAGTGAAGAGGCTCATTTCGGAGAAGGCAACTGTGTTAATGACCTTGCCATATTTAGAGAGGAACTGCACTGTTTAATGGCAATAAGGTTGAACATTTAAGGACAAAACAATTGTCCTGGTTCAAAGTTCAGCTGATATGAGACTTTACAATAATTTAGTTTTCCTACATCAATTTTAGATGGGTGGTTGACAATAAAAACAATGTTAAACATTAATTCTAAGACCGGTACCCTGATTAAACCTTTCCATACATCTAGGGTACACGATTTAGTATGTCGTTCATTACAGCTAAATAAATGTCTGGGCCATTGGATTCTGATGGTTTTGTTACATCAACAGCAGCCCTTAGGTCGCTCAGATCCTGTTGACAAAGGGGACATGCGACAGGTGGAAAAACCACTCCAGAGCTGGCTGCATCTACAATTAAATATCATTCTCTTAGTTTACTACCGTGGACTATGGTGATTATTGAAAACCATTATATTTCAGTGTTCTCACCCCAGATTTGAAAAATAGTTACACAAATGTTATTTCATGGTTCCATTTAAAGTCTAATACAGTGGTTCTCAACCTTTTTTGAACAAACGCCCCCCTGAGCCACCATGATGCTCTTAACGCCCCCCCCCCCCCCCCCAAAAAAAAAAAAAAAAAAAAAAGTGCACGTGTGTGTGTGTGTGTAAGCATGGATTTTAATTTGTGGAAATGGAAATAATGTGGAAATCATACTATAATACTGTAGTGGCACAGGGACTGAAACCTCTTCAGTTGGTCTTCTGGACTGCGAGACTGAATTTAAATCAAATTGATCTTTCTACAGAGAGAAAGGCCCCCTGCTTTGTATGATTTTTTTAATTCATCACAACCTTTGTAAATAAATTCTTGGAACTACGAAAAAATACCACCACAGCAGAATTTTTTGTAAACTTGTTTTATGGGTAGGCTAACTGAAAATGACAACAACATCATGCACACTTCACGTGAACAGCGGTGAATTAACCAATCAAAACCTGGAACCAATTGTGCGTCAATTAATGCGCCTTAAACATTTCAAACGGTCATCTTCGGAGTGGGCTACTGACAAGGCCTGGCCTGGCAACGAGGAAAAATAGATAAACTTTTTACAAATGTAAATTGTTTACAACTGTAAACGTTTGTGATTAAACGTCATTACTTGGTCTGAGGGATGCACGATAAATAAGGTGCATTACTTACTGAAAAATAAAGGCTCCTTGAACTGATAGAAATACATGCATCAAAATTACAAACTGACACAAGTTAGATTCAAACATTTCTCCTCCCTTCTACTTATTTCACCTTTGCCTGTGGGTCATCTTTGGCCAATTTCTTGGATCTTCAAAAGCCTCGTCGATGTGTGTAAATCCTGGTGACTTCTTTGTTGCTGGATTGCTCACGTTAGCGCTAGCTCACGTTAGCTCACGATAGCTCATGTTAGCGCGATTTCCAAACTTTCAAAAGCGATGGTTACATTTTAGATGGCTGATCGAGCTTGACGTATTAAAGCTTGTGCTATTTTCCCCTCCACGTGGAATTCTCTTGGAGCATTTGTCCCAAAAACCAGCGAATTATCTTCTTTGGAAACTTTAAAAAAGACCTTCCATAAGATCTCGGCCATGTTTGTTTGTTTTCATTAGCACACTGTGCTGCAGGCTGCATTCAAGGGGTAACGTAAATTCTCACGTCTCCTCGTTTGCTAGTCGTTCTTTCGGCCTTATCTATTTTTTCTATTTTGTATGTTACACATACAAAATAGAAAATACTGTGAATATCAATTAAAGTCAGCAACTACCAAAATTATGGCCGAGTTAACAAGTTGTTTTCTGGCATGAGGGGGTATTCTTGATTTTCCTTATTGAGAAACCGTCTTTCTGATTATGCCGACGTCACTTGAACATAACATTCACTGCCGGTTATTCGGGTTTCAGTGGGAGCAAGGCACTGCCGTGTGACTTATTGAAATGACCTCATAATTTCCTATTATCAAGATAATTATCGTGCATCCCTACGTGGTCTAGACTGTGTATGTTTTCATTGGTTGTTGAATGAATGTGTTGGAAAGGGGTTTCTCTGCTGGTGTGTCTATGGGCGTCACCATGGCGACCAGTGGCGGCTGGTTAGTAGAGGGCGCTGGGGCGCCGCCCCCATCAAATTAAGAGATTAAAAAAAAAAAAAAAAAAAAAGAACGAAATGAAGGTGTTATTTCAGTCTGTGGATGCCTGTCAATAGTAATTAAATGTTTAAAAATTGATTTGGTTTCAATATGTTTTTTTACTCTTTTTTAATCTACTTCCGGAGGTGTGGGGGTGCCGGTAAAACGGATTCCAATGTAAGCCCTCGAACATTTGATGATCAGCTGACATGAGGCTGAGTTTTAATTGGTTTGAGTCAGATTCTTCACGGGGCGCAGCAGTCTGCGTCCCAGCAAATGACACATTTATCAGCAGCCAATCAGCGAATCAGATTCATGTCATGTGTTTTTTTTTTTGTTTTTTTTTAATCTAATGTAAAGGGCAATTCTTTCCCGGTCTTTTTCTTAGTAGCTGAGCAAAATGGCAGACGCAAGTGTAATTGAGGAAGCCAAGAAAAACTCGGTTGTTTCTTTACTCAACCACCCATTCTCGAGGCGTTCAGGCCTGACCGACCTGACTTAAAAATTCAGCAGCAGGCAAGCGACAGCACGATACACCCATGACGACAGCAGAAGCTGAAAGGTGTTTCTCAACTTTGAAAAGGATCAAAACGTTTCTCAGAAACACCATGACCCAGGAGAGGTTAAATGCACTGGCTATGCTGTCAATGGAGAAGAGACTGGTGACTGAGATTAGTGACTTCAACAAGAAGGTCATGGAAAAATTTGCAGAACAGAAAGAAAGCAGGGCAAAATTCATGTTCAAATAGGAATCATATACATATATACACACATACATATATTATAGAATATATAATATTTGATCTTGTATATTATAAAATATCTGAAAGGAAAAAAAATTATTTAGAAAATAATATAAATAACTAAACAGCTTCACTATTGTTATGTATGTACTGTTATGACTAATGAGCCATTGTTTGTTTACATTTTTCAAAATAAAAAGGACCAAAATATTATGTTCTAGCTTTGTTTTGTACCCCATTGTATCAAGCTTGCATCGAACCGTGACTTCTGTGTATCATTAAACCCCTATGTAATCCAAGGTAAATTGCGCCCACCCAAAATTTTTTTGCACCAGCCGCCACTGATGGCGACCGATCCCGCCAGCTCGTCTGATTGTGACGTAGAGAGAAAAGGTTTTGGTATCAGACAGCAGCTTTATTTTTCGAAAGGAAATCTGAGCACAACATTTGATTGAAAAATAAATAGATTTGCACTATAAAAAACCTTGGGAAACCATGGAAGTTTGAAAAAGAGTTCTCAAGGCGGCGCCCCTCATATTTGTCTGAGCCCCCCCCAGCCCTGACGTTTCCAGCACCCCTCTAAAGGTTCAGAACGCCCCTTGGGGGGCAGTACCGCCCCCATTGAGAAACACTAGTCTAATAAGATGTTGTGAGCATTGTTACTCTATGAAATAATACTATTCACCAAAACTACAGTACAAACTCCTATTTGAAAAAAAAAAATCAGTTTGTACCTCTACCAGGTCTGGAACATCAACTGGATTCTGGTGGAGCCCTAATGTCCATAACTGTTGAGGAGACAGATTTTGTTCTGTCCTTAGAGGATGATTATCCTAACCCACCCTGAAGACATTCAGATCCCTCTGCAGATGTGGAAGAAATGCATGCTGGGCACAGAACGAGTGGATGGTATTAGAAGGATCTAGAACACCATCATCCTCAAGGCATCCGAAACATCTCGCCACAAGCGCTCAATTCTGTAATCAAAAAACATAAAATTACCCTCAAGTTTATAAATATATATATTTTTTTATTTCAAGTATGAATCTGGAATGCACATATGCATTGTATGTATATACTGTATACACATACATACCTTTGATTGTGCACACACTTTCCTGATAGGAAACTGATGGTAAAAATGCTTACATTTTCCACTCCTTGGTCTCCTCTTAATCTTAAAATAGCCATACACAAAAGAAAAAAAAATGTCTTCAAGAGTTCTAAATAGGGATGCAAAAATTCGAAAAATTTTCGGCCGAAATGGCCCAAAGTGCATTTTCGGTTTTCGGCCGAAAGACTTTTATCACCGAAACAACACGGCCGAAACAGGATTTTGATGACGAACAAAAACCGCGCCAGCACGCGCTTGTCTGGGCCAACATTCGTGGTGTGGACTATTTCAATATATCTGAGAAAGACCCACGGATAGCGATTTGTAAACATGTAACACTGAATTTCAAGAGGGGTGAATCTGCAACGAGTTTCTTCCACGTCGGGTTTGATTTATCACCTGAAATCCAAACTCCCCATCGCCATTCTGAATATGAGAAGGCGGCGGCACAGAAAAGGGAAATCCCTCCGAGCGCGCCCACTCCGTCGTGGCGGACGTATTTGAAAGGCAAGAAAGTTTTCCAGTGATGGTGCCAAGGCAAAGGCATTACACAAAAAATAATGGAATTCATTCCCTCAGATGATCAGCCGTTCTCTGTTGTAGAGGATGGGGATTTCGTAGCTGATCGAGCACATTGAGCCCATAGGCAAAAAAATTGAAACTTTCTTTCACTCACACAAGATCCAGTTTCATGAATCCATTTATTTTGGACTTAAAAAAACATTCGGTCAAAAACATCCATTCGTTGACAATGCATTCATTTTCAGCCCCCCCCCCCCCCCCCCCCCCCCCCCCCCCCCCCCCCCCCCCCCCCCCCCCCCCCCCCCCGCCCGCAAACTCCGCCCATGATGAGCCCCGTTATTCCATGCCGAGCAGACGACATTCTCAGACATGGGTTTCCTGAGCTGTTAAAATGTTGTTGCGCTCACGTCCATAAGCTTACAGCTGCAGATAATTTTGTTGTATAGTCCTACAGAGAATTTTTTTTTAAATGCACTTGACTTAAATGCACTGTGTTTTTGAGAGAACATTTTACAATCTTTCAGCAGGCCAGTCAGTTATAGCCTGTATTATTATTTAATGTACACCTGAGTGGGGTCAAGTTAAACATTTTATTTTGAATTTTGTTTATATTGTGCATTGTTGTAATGTCAATGCTAATAAATATTTTCATAATTTTGCAATTAATTTATTCTTGGTAGCATTAATATTAATTTATGCAATGGTAATGCCTTGATTTTAGTGAGGTTAGTCACAGTCTTGCCATGAATGCAACGGTACTAATAATTGGCATAATAATTTATTTCGGTGTTTCGGTTTTCGGCCTTGGTTTCTTCATTTTCGGTTTTCGGTTTCGGCCAAGAATTTTCATTTCGGTGCATCCCTAGTTCTAAATACAGAAAAGATATGTTATAATTAGTTTTAGCAACTTTAAATGTGAGAATTCCAAATACATAAACTTGGGGAACAAGTTTATTAGGGTTAGGTTTAGGGCTGATTATTAGGGGTGTGAATCTTTCACTCACAAAATAATCCGATTCAAATCTCAATTCACAGGCCACGATCCGATTCAGGGACGATTCATAAAAAATAGTAAACGATTCGATTCTGTACGATTCGATGCGGTTCGATTTAGTTCGATTCAATAAAAACTGACAATTTAACCCCAACTACTTATTTTGCTTTATTACTGAGAAGAAAAAGAGAAACACAAATTTAATTTCAAAATAGTATTCTTTTGTTTATTTAATGTCCAAGAGACATACACCAGGCTACTGAAATAAATTCAGACATTAACTTAAGCCTTTACAATATACCTGGGGGGATAATTGACATTACATAATGAAACGCAAAACTCGCAATCTGGTGTGCCTCACTTCACAGGTTTGCAAAACTCTGCTCATACTTAAAATCCAATTCTTACTTTCCCTCAACAGAAAATAAAAGATAAAAATGGCCCAAAGTTTAATTATACCTGCTAATGTGAGAATACACTGAGCATAAGGCTGAGGTTAGATATCAAAAATAAAAGTAGTTGTTATGAAACAACTAAGTTGCCCATTAAAGGCAAAAATTCAGAATGACTAGTGATTCAGTCACTAGTGAACTTCAACAGTAAAACATCACTGACAACAATATACATGGCATTCAGGCATGAAAATCCCTCACTTTTCAGCAAAATTAGCTGTTTTGAAGTCAAAAAGGGAGACCTACGTGAATCATGTAGATCCGAGGAGTTTCTATTTTGAGAAGGGAGGGGGGGGGTCAGAGTCGGGAGATTTTTAAAAAAAATTTAATTATCATATAATTGTCCTAATAAGCAAACTGATCACTTCAGAAATCCGCCCTTTAAATGACACTTGGACGGTCAGTTAATCCTGCCCAGAACCAATCAGGTCAGATTGTTCCATTATTCCAGTCAGACCAACGTTCTTCATTCATGAGTACTTGGAGAAACTCTGAGGTTACGTTGCTAAGCGAGACTAGTAGCAGGACCTAGTGATGTCCACGCCGGGGACGAGGCAGACGAGCGTACGTTCACATTTCCTACCAACATTTCCCAGTGGCGAGAAGCGCCGTATATTTCATCCTCTTTGTCTGACATGTTGCTCGCCGCTTTCTACAGCTACATAGCTGGCGTAACAACCGCAACAATGGTAGGTTTGGGTCACTGGACCTCAGGAAAACCGATTCGCGGCTGTAAATATGGGACATCGGACCGTTCGTAGTGCATTTTTATGGATCCAGTTCTTCACTGACCGATCCACTCGGCGCAACTACCTACTGTCTGAGGGGTATGCAAAAACATGGCTGTGCGCCCCCCTCCAAAACAAACAAACAAACAAACATACAAAAAAACACACACACAAATTACTACAATTAAAAAAATTCCAGAAATTCTGAAACAAATTCTGCACCTTTCTGCTCCAGCTGCTCCTCATCTTTACCTCTCTGTTCCAGTTCATCCTCTCTCTCATCTGGACTCAGGGGTCGGGAGAGTGGACAAACATTGTACTCAAGTAAGAGTATTGTTACTTTAGAACAAGTATTTTACATGAAAACAATTCTTAAAGGTACAATTTATCTAAAAAGCAATTAGAGTAAATGAAATGGAGTAAATCTAACAAGTTACTACCAACCTCTCTGTTCCACATTCTCCTTCTCTTTATCCTCTGTGGTGACTGACTCGCCATGTCTGCCTGAAATACTTTTCCCAGAAGGACACAATGAACAGATTCACATCTTCACATCATCTTCCTCATTTCAGGTAGCTGTTCCTACACTTCCTCCTAATATTAGACCAACCTGGTGCCTTCCCCTGCCTCTTCATCTTTCTTCTTGCCTTGTTTCTCTCCTCTTCCATCCTCACCCCTGAATGACATGAACTTTGTTAAATAGAACAGTCTTAATTCATTCTGATCCATATGAGATTGATGACAACCATCAGCCTCAGATGACTCGAGGAGGAAACATCCCATAATGCAGTATGGTTCCACATGGAAAAAATTTACACGTTTCATATATGTTTCTTTCTTCCAACATGTTTTAAGTTACATATATGACAGGCAGCCAGACTACATACTAAAACCAATGGAATGTGTAAAATAAATTATATGGTTTCAAAACTATAGTAGCTAATCCACATATGAAAACATATGAAATTTTAATTTCAAATTATAATTTTAATGGATATCAGTTATTGATTGGATGCTGCATCTAATTCAATCCAATTCAATTTTATTTATATAGCGTCTGTTACAATGACAATTGTCTCTAGGCGCTTTACAGAGACCCAGATCATGACCCCCGAGCAAATATCAATCAATGATAATGGCAGGTAAAAAACTCCCACGTAGGGAGAAAAAAAACCTTTATACCAAACAGTGGCAAGGAAAAACTCCACTTTAAGAGGAAGAAACCTTGATCAGGACCTGGCTCATATGGGGGGACCTTCCTGCCGAAGGCCAGCTGGGTAGAGAAAGAAAAGAGGGGAGACAGGACAGAGAGAGGATGTAGGACAGAGAGAAGATGGAGGACAGAAAGAGGATGTAGGACAGAGAGAGGAGAGCACAGAAAAAGTAAAATTTTCTGTGTCACTATAATGACACTTATCTGATACATCACATCACTGTAGTGTTGTATCTGAGTTAGGGTGACCATATTTTGATTTCTAAAAAAGAGGACTTGGTTCTGCCTCAAGATGTGTTAATGATACTTCAAGTTTACTTAAAGATGCTTCTACCTTTAATAAATTTAAAGCCTCCTCTGTATTATTAGAAAATTCAGTTACAGAACAAAATAATAGACATCTATAGACATCTCTGTATATCCAATTATTGTGTCTAAATAATTTCTTAGTGTCAAAACTAAAAATGGAAAAAAAAATTATGGTATTAATGTATAAGAAAATCAATCTACAGCAGGGTTTTTCCCTGTATTACATTTAAGCTCATCATCTATGACAGCCATTCCCAAACTTCAGAATACCAAGGCCCAATTTTAAATGTGAAAAATCTCCGGGGCCCACTGAAATCTTTAATTACAACTGTGATCAACATTCAGGACTAGAGGCTATGTTCTATTAATGTCAGGGGTCAACAAATAAGGTGACACTTGTCATATTAAGTTAAGTTGACGGTAGAATGACACTTAACTGGTTTGTTTTATTACTTCTTAATGTTTTTAAATTATGTCGTTAATATTTAACAGTATATGAAAACATATGTAAAAAAGATTGAGGATTTAAAACATATTTGTTTAATTTTAATAGCCGCTCACAGCTCACCGGCAGTACTGCGACGGCCCACCAGGGGGCCGCGGCCCACACTTTGGGAATCACTGATCTATGATAATTGTCTGAACAATAAAATAATCACTAACAACTTTCATTTTTTTCATGATGTTGTATTGTATATTTTTAAGATTACACACCTGCAAGAAAACAGCAGGCTAACCTGCTGCTATGCTAGTACTAGCCAACTTTGTTTACATGCCTCCCCACAAAGAAGCTCAAGTTACACTTGACAAAATTCACCTGTTTTCCTTTAACCACTTGGAGAAGTTGTCCTTCATCCCAACAAACTCTCTCTCTTTCTCCCTCTTCCGTTTTCTATTTTGAGCACCTGAGAGCTTCCTTCTCTGCTTGTCCATCAGAAACCTGCAGCTTCTTTCTCTCACTCACACACTGACTCTACAGCCGCTCTGTAGTACCTGAGTATGGGGGGTGGGGGGCGCACTAATCAGTAACGTACTCTGTTTTTGGCGATCATGATCATACCATTTACGCACATGTACAAAAGCTGTTATATAGCCACAGAATGCATACTTTTCATAATTTTTCCCCCATCGCCTTGGCGCCCCCCCGGTGCAGCGCCCCCCCTGGTGCAGCGCCCCTATGTGCCGCATATCTTGCATACCCACTTTTTGCGCCTCTGCAGATATACAGCACTAATTCACTGATTCTTCTAGGCAAGTAATGAGATTCAGGATTTATGTAAATAAGGAATAAGTTGTGTGAGCCACACCAGTTGATTGACTCACCTTAATAGAAAACCATACTTTTGCATTGGCTCCAAGAAGAAATCAAGAGCAGTTGATGCTTTATTATGAGTTGCAGCGCCCAGGTACATGATCTGGAGCAGAGAATATAATTCAGGAGATATGGAATAAAAGTATTGTTAATGTATGTGAACAGGCTTGTTCTCAACAGACCTTTTTGTTATACATGATGGATAGTGACAAAAATATAGTTCCTTTATAAAGATAAATTTTACTCTGTGGGTCATCGCTGTCATTTTTAACTGTAATTTCACATTCCCTATAAGTAATGATTATCAGTGAAAAACAAACCTTTCATGAGAAACCATCAATCCCGCCAAAAATGATAAGACCATATCAGTTGGGGGTAAAAACAGAAAATCTATTTAATTTAGTATCGATGTTTGTTTATTAGTATTTATTTGCTGATGCAAAGAAAAAAGTTAAAAACATGTAACAAGAATAATGTAAACATCCATCCATTTTCTATACCCGTTTTATCCTTGAAGGGTCACGGGGATCTGCTGGAGCCTATCCCAGCCGTCTACGGGCAAAAAGGCAGGGGTACACCCTGGACAGGTCGCCAGTCCATCGCAGATAATGTAAACATTAAATATGCAATTTTAGTATATGAACCTCCATTTAACATAAATATTGTACATCTAAATAGTGTGTATACATTAATTTTGTAGAGCCTACCTGTAGCTCTACAGGTGGGAGCAACCGACCTTTGCGTAGTTTTCCTTATATTTGCGTTGGGCCACACATGTGATCACAGGGACCGCATGGTTTTTCTGAGACAAAGAAGGACAAAGGAAAGAAAAACTCAAACCCCCAGCATGCCAGGCGGCTTGTTTCACACCTAGGTGTGATGTAACCCCTTCCTCTGCTCCCCACTGGCTGCGAGTCCCTACTTACAGCGGGGTCCCCAAAACGAAGGCGGATCACAGACCGGCCGTTTAAATACCGGCTCCCTCCTCCCACTCTCTCTGACCTCCACTACACCCAGAAAAGGTGCTCATCTCTCTGGCCTGCTCCAGCAAGGTAAATAGCCAAAGGCCTGTTTCCCTGGTGACCTGTCTGCAGGAGATCCCTCTGGTTATCCGACGACAATCACACGCCTGGTCCGATCGTGACGAGCCACACGGAGTGAGCCGTGACGTACGGAAGAAACGACGCGGAGGAATCACCCACGCGCCTCGGATGCTTGAACGGCCTCAGACGAACCGGGACGGACGCCCGGCTGGTGTTGCTGCCCAACACTGCATCCCTACGTTAATCACACACAGAGAGAGGAGGAGAGCCGCTCTTGCGACCACCCGTGGAGCGTAATTGATCAGCGGTGCTGCCGTCATCCCAGCCTGATCAACCCCCCCAGGACTCTTCAATGCCACCGATCGCTTCCAGAGCGATTCAAAGTAAAAGTGATCTTGTGTCTGGGCAGAGTTACTTAGCTTAGTTAATGATTTTGTGCTTACTGTGACACTGTTTAAGATTGAACAGCAGTTCACCACTGGAACCTGATTATGTGACTGATCAACTTTCTGATGTTCATTCTCTCAATAAGCAGGTGCAGCAGTGTGATGAGAGGCTCAGCCCGTCCCACACTGACCAGTGGCCAGCAGAGGCTGTGAGAGCAGATTCGCCAGCCAGTCTGTGTTTCCCTCCTGGGCCCAGGAGGGAAACACACCTGGGACGACACCCATGACGCACCTGGGACGACACCCATGACACGCATGACGCTCCAGCGGTGTCCTCAAGGAATAAGGGGGGGGTGGCCTCAAAGTGTGCACCCCCCACCCCCCACCCCCCACCACCCTTCGACACACCACTCTGTGCTCTGGAGTTGCAGTACCACATCCGCAACACAGGTGGAGCCACACTGTAGCTCAAAATCCTTTTAAACCACCACCCGCTGTCCAAAAACACGCATCGTGTGGTTCACAAATAAACCTCGACCAAACTCCTTCTTCCATGTCATCGGAGAATAAGTCCTGTCTCTGGATATGATGACCACCAGTACCAGGACAGTTCTTCTGAGTCTGATGGACCCGGCCTGCCCTACCGACGTGGCCTTCGGTACCACCACCTTGAGTCCCTGGCAAGGGACATAGAATGCCAGATAACCGAAAATTAAACATTGACGATTATCTTGATGAGGTCGAGTTTTGCCTCCAGGATTTGCCACACGCTTCATCCCGTGAGAAATTAAAGCTCCTCTGGAAAACCACAGGTAGGAGCGTCCACAGGTTCATGAAGACTCTCTCTCTAGAAACCAGAGACTGCTACTCAGCACTCTGTCAGGCTCTGCAGGAAGAGTATTCGACCCACACTGACCCAACCTCTGCTACGTTGGCTGCTTTTGCCATAAAGCACAAGAAGTCAGAGTCACCCAGGAAATATTATTGGCGCTTGCGAGCTGCGTATTTCCAGGGACGTAATGCACCAGGCCTGGAGGAGGACTATAAGTTTAAGTCTTTGTTCATCCATAACCTCCATGAGAGTGTGCAGTTCCATGTCAAAGTGCACTGCAGAATGAGGAACCTCAGCATGAAGGACATCTGCAGATATGCACAATTTGCATGGGAGACTCACCAACGGCCAGGTACAGGTGCTGAGAGTGGCTCAGAGAGTGACAGCTTGGCATTTGAGGGCAAAGGTACGCCCCACCCCAATGCTGGCACCAATCTGAGGTCTAAGAGACGCCACAGGCGCTTCTCATTAGCAGAGGATCAGAACGAGGGGGGTGGAGCCTGGCACCAACCCCCTGACCAACCACCACATAAACCTCAGAATGTCTGCCCAAACAAAAGAAGGCAACGACCCAGAAAGAGAAGTGCAGGACAAGAAATGGAGGACACGGTCTCCAAGTTTATAGAGAAACCAAAGAGCCGACTCTCCGATCCTGCAGGTCTGACAGCTGCATCTGATCTGTCAGACGATTAAGATGCCAAACGTCCAGACCTGCCCACTTCTCCAACATCCACTGCAACCTCTCTGTTGGAGACATTCTCAGTTAAACCCACATGGTTCCCTCTGCCATTTTCTTAAATTCAGCTCCATAACTGGTCACACATCAACCCAGTGATTCGTAGACACCTCCTCCCTCAGCAGTGGAAACCAGTTCCACACTTGGAAGGGGGGTGAAGTAACTTTGTAGTGGATGCATGTCCAACTCACTCAATCTGCATGCATTAACACCTAACATCATTTCATTTTAAATCCAGTAGGTATCACAAACCAGACAAAGACACAAGTCTGGATGGAACTTTTTATTTTTATTCTATAGCATTTTATTTTTTTGGTTTGTTTTGAAGGACACACATGCACCTCAAAACATCACACCAGTTGATTCCAGAACACAATTGGAATCAAACTCACCTGCTTTCCCTGCTTTTCTAACCTTTTCTTCTTTTTTCTCTTCTTCATTTTTTTTATTATTGTGTATCACTGTAATGTAGTAAATAGGAGCACATGTAGATTAGTAGGTCTGATGAAGTCTCTGCCCAGACGTTGCCTATACTCTGCCCAGATACTAAGCCTCCAACCTCTTGAACTGTTTTAACCTATGAACTTTGAGTTTTTCCAGTCCCAGGCATAACCGGACGGTGTGACACATGGACTGTTCGACCCGTGGGTAGCCCCAAAGACTACGACCAGCATCCCAGTCTTCAGAACTAAGGGGGGATGTTGGGCCACACATGTAATCACAGCGACCGCATGGTTTTTCTGAGACGAAGAAGGACAA
Organism: Hirundichthys speculiger; assembly: GCA_018398805.1. Lineage (NCBI taxonomy): Eukaryota > Metazoa > Chordata > Actinopteri > Beloniformes > Exocoetidae > Hirundichthys > Hirundichthys speculiger. The sequence goes on from JAGFBZ010000663.1 coordinate 123,829, forward strand.
AGGAAATAAAAACACTCAAACCCCCAGCATGCCAGGTGGCTTGTTTCACACCTAGGTGTGATGTAACCCCTTTCTCTGCTCCCCACTGGCCGCGAGTCCCTACTCACAGCGGGGTCCCCAAAACAAAGGTGTATCGCAGACCGGCCGTTTAAATACCGGCTCCCTCCTCCCACTCTCTCTGACCTCCACTACACCCAGAAAAGGTGCTCATCTCTCTGGCCTGCTCCAGCAAGGTAAATAGCCAAAGGCCTGTTTCCCTGGTGACCTGTCTGCAGGAGATCCCTCTGGTTGTCCAACGACAATCACACGCCTGGTCCAATCGTGACGCGCCACATGGAGTGAGCCGCGACGTACGGAAGAAACGACGCGGAGGAATCACCCACGCGCCTCGGACGCGTGAACGGCCTCAGACGAACCGGGACGGACGCCCGGCTGGTGTTGCTGCCCAACACTGCATCCCTACGTTAATCACACATAGAGAGAGAAGGAGAGCCGCTCTTGCGACCACCCGTGGAGCGTAAATGATCAGCGGTGCTGCCGCCATCCCAGCCTGATCAACCCCCCCCATGACTCTTCAACGCCACCGATCGCTTCCGGAGCGATTCAAAGTAAAAGGGATCTTGTGTCTGGGCAGAGTTACTTAGCTTAGTTAATGATTTTGTGCTTACTGTGACACTGTTTACAATTGAGCCCACTGGTCATCCGCTGGTGCATATTTACCCACGTGATTGCAGTGTTTCCTCACCACCACTGATCTCGCCTTGATTTCAGATAAGCAGTCAGGAGGAGAGTGCGGGAGTCAGCTCCTCCCTCTCCCTCCTGTGGAAATCCTCGGAGCGATCACGGCATCGGTGATTAGGAATCACCCTGGCGTTGTTGATTTTACCCTGCCTTTTCTGTACTCTGATTTTCTTCCTACTAAGCACCTCTGTGAGGACGTCACTGCGTGACTTCGTCGGCCATCTTGTGACTGCCTATCGCGCGAGTCAGCGGCCATCTTGGTTAGGGCGGAACCACAGCATGACTCCATCCGCCATCTTTGGTGCCCTATCGCGAGAGCCGGCGGCCATCTTGGACATCCCTCTCACATTACCGCACACACACACCACACACACACACACACACACACACCCACACACACACACACACAAGCATTAAGATAGTGTTCTCACTATCAGTATTAACTTTTTCAGTGTCCTACATTGAGGCTCCAGGTTATCGTACTGAAATTACTGATTCCAGATCAGTGGTTTGGAGACTGTCTCCCACAAACAAATCAGCCCAGCTCATCCTAATGTTAAACCCTTTGTACAAGGTGCAATATTAAATTTATCAAAGCATACAAAATAACTGTTTAAAATAACAATCATGTGGCTAAAAAATTACTAGGAATTGCTGACAATGATAAATTTAATAAGCACACTATGATGACAAAACAAGAAAAAAAATAAACATTTATAACACTCATACATGCACAGAACATAATGTGAATCATTCTACAAGTTCTAAAATGTGAGGGCGTGTTTATCGTGTTGATGAAACGTTGATTTTCAAAGTGAAAAGCACAGCTTAAAGTGTAGTTGGCAATGTTTTTGACCTTTTTTAATGATATAATTTATTGTTTAAGAGAGAAATGTGTGGAGATTTTCTAAAATGGAGCAAAGCATAACCTTTAAAAGAAAAAACAAAAATATAAACTTCTTTGCCCTGCAGCTCCCACTGTTGCCGTCAGTGGAAAAACTGCAAGAGTGGCTGAACAGTGGGTCTTTAGAAATGGTCATTGTATCATCAAAGTCTACTATAGCTTAATACAGTAAATGGACCGCGTTTTAATATTCGTGTACCTGAAAAAAACTGGACAATCTCCTCCTTGCTGCAGCCAAAGGGCAGTCCTCTTAATCTCAGCATGCAACCACTGGAGCTGTCGTAATCAGCAGGACCACTACGTTTTAGCACCCAGTCCATCTCACTGCGGTTTGACTTGAACACTGATTAGGACACATAAACATAATTTCTGTTATTTGTTATAGTAATAAAAAAAATAAATAAATACAAATTTAAAAAAAATTTCTACAACCAACGTGTAAAAATAAACAAATTAATCAAAACAAACGCATATGTAAATCCTCAAATATATACAGCTGCTGTACAACATCAATGTTCTTGTATAGTGCCTTTCCAGTTCAGGGACCACTCAAGGCACTTTTACAACGCAAGCAGCATTCTCTCACTGCCACACACACACACACACACACACGTGTATATAAGTTTACACTGGTTTCCATTGAATGTTTTATTTGCTTATGTTAGTTTAGTCATTGTTTAGTCAGTAGCTATCAGGATTGTGGCTTAAGTGTTTGTTCATTCTAATACTTGTGTTAATAAATGCTGATATATTCTAATGAGAGAAGTTGTTTGTGGTTATTTTGCACAGTTTTGTAACATTGGCTGGTTGAAGAGGTCTGTGCTCGGATTCACATCTTCTCTGTTGCTCTATAGCGCCACACCTGGTCACAGGCTGGCACGCATAGAACAACAGCCATTTTGAGACTGATTGTGCCGTTTAGTCCTTTTTCCTGATTTATCAGGTGGTGCCCCATTTCATTTTATTAACTTTGTTAATACCCTTCTGGTTATTAGCAGCTTGCCCTCAAGACAGTTGGTAATAACCCTTTTAGGACTAAACGAGCACGTTTTACGCCTTATTGGTCTGGAGGTCTGGACAGAGCTAATGAACTGAACACGTTCTTCAATAGGTTCAGTTCCCCCCCTGCCTCCAGCCCTACAGACCACACACCCTCCGTGAGCCCACAGCTTTCCTGTCACACCTCCACTCTGTCACCCTGCAGCTCAGTCATGGACCAGAAACCAGCATCACCTTTCTCCACCTCAGAGACCTCCTCTGCCTCCCCCTCCACTCTGTCTGTCTCCTGCAATCAGGTCAAAAAACAACTTGAGAAACTGAACCAGAACAAGGCTGCAGGTCCAGACGGTGTCTGTCCCAGAGTTCTCAAGACCTGCTCATTGCTCTCAACTTTCTTAAAAAGTAGAGTCTGCTCTGACCTTTCTTGTAGATGTATTCTGTGTTGCATTTCCACTCCAGTCTGTTGTCAAGCTGAACTCCAAGATACTTGTATTCCTCCACCACCTCCACCTCCTTTCCCAGGATGGAAACACTGCTGTGTTGATTCTTGCTCCTCCTGAAGTCGACAATCATCTCCTTAGTTTTGCTGGTATTTAATACGAGATGATTGTTACTACACCATTTCACAAACTGACAGATCAGTTCTTTGTACTCTGCTTCCTGTCTGTTGCTGATACACCCAACAACTGCAGAGTCATCAGAGTATTTCTGCAGATGACATTACTCACAATTGGACTGGAAGTCAGAGGTGTAGAGCGTGAAGAGAAATGGTGAGAGAACAGTTCCTTGTGGTGCTCCAATGCTGCTGACCGCCATCTCAGACACACAACCTTTCAGTCTCACAAACTGTGGTCTGTTTGTGAGGTAGTCATAAATCCAGGAGGTTGTGGAGGAATCCACCTGGAACTTATGGAGCTTCTCACATAACAACGCAGGCTGAATTGTATTAAAAGCACTTGAGAAATCAAAGAACATGACCCTCAAAGTGCTGCCTGATTGGTCCAGATGAGAGTGGGCTCTGTGAAGCAGGTAGATGATGGCGTCTTCAACCCCAAGCCCATTACGATATGCAAACTGTAATGGGTCCTGAAAGCTGCTGACCTGCTTGTTGAGGTGGACCAGTAAGAGTCTCTCCAGGACTTTCATGATGTGAGATGTCAGGGCAACTGGTCTGTAGTCGTTAGGTTCAGCTGGTTGTGGTTTTTTTAGGCACTGGAACAAGGCAGGATGTTTTCCACAGCACAGGAACTGTTCTCTGTCTCAAACTGGTGTTGAAGAGGTGCTGGAGAATCGGACATAGTTGCAATGAGCAGGTCTTGAGAACTCTGGGACAGACACCGTCTGGACCTACAGCCTTGTCCAATAATAATAAGGTAATAAGTATTTGTACTTTGAAGAGATTGTATTGGAAATTCAGAAAAAGAAACAACACCGATTCTGGAATTCTGGAAACTGCATTTTGACTTTATTCTCGACATTTCGACTTTATTTTCTACATGAGGAGTGGGAAAAAAAAATCATTGTCCACAATTTTTTTTTTCTCTGTGTGGCTCTAAAACTCCGTCGTACAATAGGCAGAATTATATAGTATGTATTCAATGGTTTTCCATCAACAATGGTTTTGATTTCCCTAGAAACTGTTGACAAAAAAAGAAGAAAAATGGCATTTTTTCTTAAACATACATTTTAGATTGATCTATTTTTTTCCTCGCGATTGTAAAGTTAAAAGAAAGAAAAATGTTTTTTTTTTCCAATAGCTAAATTGGTTAAATGCCATGAAAGACATTTTTCCTATAGTTTTTAGTTAAATAAATTATATTTTGTACACATCAGAGAGGGACTGCTAGTGAAGGATTTTTTCCTCTTTCTTTTAAAATCCATAGAAATGTACAGTATTCTTATGTGAATCAAACTATTCACCAGAGTCAAGAACATCCTGCATAGAGAGAAAAAAGAAAAAATAGATAAAAGACTTCAGAGGCATCTGCTCTTATAAACCTTCCCCTTTATTTGGCTCACCTTGGCACAACCAATAGACATCTCTGAGACTTATATATCATTAGCTGCTCCTCAATAGCTGCAGCTGTTGTGAAGCCCTGCAAATTCAGTTTAGTTTAAATCGTATAAGCTGTCTTCTGCCCTATATGTTTTTTAATTTCTGTTTTACTTTTAATGGCCTTGTGAGGAGTTATTTTTTAATAAGCATCTTTCACAATTTCAAGTGTTGGTTTTGTGCTGGTATGCTTTAAGAGATAATCTACTGCTGATTTCGCTAAAACTGTCTATTACTGCTAAGGGTTGAATTTAACAGTTTTATTTTGAATTATGTGTTGTTGTAACAACATCTCGAACACCATGACTGTGTCATAACTGATTATCAAAACCCCATATTCTATAAAATGTTTTTCTTCCACATTCACTATGTAGAGCACTACAAAGCGTAGTGGCCGTTTCATTTCATTCTTTCACATGCCACAAAGCGGGCGTGAACACCATTTTGAAAATAAAGAAAACTAGATGCCAAATCCATCCATCCTCCATTTCCTGAACTGTCTTTTTTTTCTGGTCAGTCTTGAGAGGTGGACTAGGCTGGAGCCCATCCCAGTCTACACCTGGTAACAGGCAGGCTACACCATTAAGAGGTTTCCAGTCCATTAGAGAGCCCTGGCTGAAACAGTGAAGATAAAACGGTAAAGAAAGAGAAACCTCCGACTCTGTTATCACAATGTGTTAGTTACACCCACATTTATTCAGCCTTCAAAGCATCCAAGGTGAAAGCTCTGAATTGTCTTTGTTGACTTAATTGCATCTTTTATTTAGTCGGCTGAATGAGAGCACGATGCATTCGATGTTCAAACTTTGTTCCATTAGAGACGTTCTTGGCCAGAGAACATCCATTTGTTTACAAAAGGCCAGAATAGACAAATTGAAATTTGACCTCTTTTGAATTTGATACAGGTAGACCTTTATTGGTTATATTTTTTCTGAATTTTTGTTTTTTTCTTGTGTGCATATATTTCAGTTTAAGTGCATTATGGTCAGTAACATAACTTTTGAAGGAGTATGTTACTTTCCTTTTCTTTTTAATTCAAGTAAATTTATGAAACATGCATTATTTTTGTGAAAATGATGACTAAAAAACCTAATGAATCAATATAAGAATAACTCTGTTCCAGTGAAAGGTAAGGCAAGGCAAAGATGTTTGATTCCATTAGCATCTATCAGGGCTTTCTTCTTTCTTCTCTTGCTTTGACCTGCTTTTCTTGTGGTCTTTTCTGTTGCTGTTAACTTTACTTCCCATTGTATTTTGACAGACTGCTTCTCTGCTTGGTTTTGTTATGTTTTACTTCCTATGTACATCTCCCTGATTGTTTGCACTTGCATCTCATTGTCTTTGGTTTATTTAAGTCTTGTCTTTCCTTCTGTTACTTTCTGGTCTGTCTGTTCTGTTTAGTTCTGTCTTTTGTGGGATGCTCTTGCCTCCTGCTCTCCTGCATTTGGGTCCTAACCTTGACAATCCAGTCTTAATGTAATTTACTCTGACATTGGGTTCAAGCCACTATTGTCCTGGTAATGCTACAATATTTCAGGCTTGTTTGAATCGGGGTTAATTTTGAACTTAATGTGAGCAGCTCAAAAGTTAATGGAAAAAAAACACCCGAAAAACACCTAAAATATTTTTTTCATGTTGTTTAAAAAAGTACCAGCAATTTGCAGTCTGTCACAACACCAAATTTTAGTTCGTAACTGTTGCAATCAATGGAAGGACAATATGTGATTTACTACTGTGACTTGCAAAGGCACTTAAACAGAAACCAGAACGGCTGCTGGTGGACCAGACAGTCTTCTATCAGGCACCTTTGCGATGAAACAAGCTATCAAATTGGGTTGAAGAGGCTGACGCCACCTCCACCGTTAGAGCTAAACTTAAAAAAAATACTGTTTTCTAAAGTCTATAGTTAGTCTAAACAATAGTGTGTTAGGGCCAATAGTCATAGCTAAAGTTGTAGGAATGGCTGAAGACCAGAGCAGAGCAGGCTGGTCTGAAACATAGCTTCATCTTAGCTATGCTGCTATAGGTCTACACTGCAGGGGGACACCTGAATGGTGTCCTCATCTGTTATGTTCACATTTGATATGGGAACTATTTTTAGTTATATTACAGAGACTACTTTATGTTATGCGCATTGATACTTAACCTACAGGTTACCAAGAGTAATATCTTTTATTAATAGAGCTGTGATGTGTCACGCATTGATTGCGCATTGTAATGCTTTTTCCAAGTACCCAGTAAAGGCAACGTTTACTTTACTTCGGTGTCCAAGTGGATTATGTATGTTGTGAAAGTGACAAACACAACATCATCCATTTTCCCTCCCCTTCTTTTCTCTTCTTTCTTCAGCTATTTTCATAGTTAATTAGGATCACCTTATAAACGTAACTGTGCTTCATTGTTCCAGTTTTGTTTTTTCTGTGCTGTCCTGTTTCCCCATGCCCCCTTTTTCTTTTTCTGTATATGTTTTCAGTCCAGAGTTTCCAAAGCTACATATTAACCTGCAGTCTGAGCCTCTGACCACCTCAGTGTTGCTGCCCACATCTGTTTATATAGTCACCTCTGTAGTTCATGTACTAACAATGAACCAGTCAGAATAGAAGCAGCAAGGTCCTCTTTATGAGCCAGGTCCTGCTCATGGTTTCTTCCTCTTAAATGGGAGTTTTTTTTGCTGTCATTGTTTGGCTTAAAAGTTTTTCTCCTGCTATAGGAGTTCTTTACTTGCCACTACTTCTTTAAATTAGGATTTAATAATATTACTCGTAATTAATATCTGTTCTGGGGTCATGCTCTGGGTCTCTGAAAAGCACCTAGAGAAAATCAGTGTTTTAATAGATGCTATACAAATTAGTTGAATTGAACTGAATACATAAAACAGTCATGAACACTGTAGCTTTCCAGAATTGTCTTCTTGAAAAAAAAAGAAAAAGCATATTACTGCAGATATAAAATAAAGCATACTGTTAGTGATGACACATATGACTGGACTGGTCCTGAGACAGCCCCATTCCAGCATCATCTCTGCATATAAGCGTACTATGTATGTGCAGTAGGTTGGGGAGTAGTTACCCAGGGATGGATAAAAGGTGAGGTGTTCCCAAGCCAACACTTTATCAATGAAGTAATCTTTTCACCAAGTCCTGAGTCTGCTTCAAGGTCCACTTGGATGGAATCTTGCAGGAATCCTGACCTGATCCCAAAACTAATTCAGCTGGATCCTTTCAATGCGGAAGAGCAATGACTCTATTCTGATTCCCTCCTGGATGACTGAATTGCTTACATTACCTTAGGGATTAGCCTAACCACGTCTCAAAGAAAGCTCATGTTGTCAGTTTGTATTTCAATCAATCAATCAATGTTTATTTGTAGAGCCCTTTTCAACACACAAGGTGACCAAAGTGCTTTCCATTAAAATCTTTACATTAAAACAAAACACTTTAAAATCGACATAACAATATAATTAAAATTAAATTAAAAATATCTCACATCAATACTGTGTATTAAAAGCCAGTCTAAATAAATAGGTTTAAAGTCTGGATTTAAAAACCCCAAAGTCAGTGATAGTGTGCATTTCTGGGGGCAGCTTATTCCAGAGTCTGGGTCCAGCAACTGAGAAGGCCCGATCACCCCAGAGTTTAGTCCTGGTTCTGGGGACTTCCAGAAAGAGCTGGTTTGAGGACCGTAGGCCTCTAGTGGAGTTCTGAACATGCACTTGTTCACATAAATAGAGAGGGGCAAGCCCATTGAGGGCTTTAAAAACGAAGATTAACATTTTAAAATCAATTCTAAAACAAACAGGAAGCCAGTGAAGAGAAAACAAAACTGGGGTGATGTGTTCCTGAGGTCGGGTATTAGTTAAAAAGCGAGCAGCGGCGTTCTGAACAAGCTGAAGGCGGCTAAGTGACGACTTGGAGACACCAACATACAAAGCATTACAGTAATCAATTCTAGAGCTTATAAAGGCATGAATGGTTTTTTCCAAGTCTGCACGATTTAGAAATTGCTTTACTTTTGTTAAAACCCGTAACTGATAAAAACTGGCCCTGACCACGCTGTCAATTTGCTTGTCAAATTTTAAGCTGCCATCAAAAATAACTCCAAGATTCCTAACAGAAGATTTAACTTTAAACGATAGATCACCAGAGTGTGCTGAATCGCCAAAGAAAACATACTCTGTCTTATCGTCATTTAGGTGCAGAAAATTTTGCCCCAACCACATTTTAATATCTGCAATGCAGTCAGAAAGGGTTTGAAGAGCACCACTTTTGTTTGGGAGCACAGGAAGATAAATTTGTGAGAGTTCTAAAGGCCTATGAAGATCGGAATTGTTCAAGCAGGTCTGGTGTGTACCAGGATCTATATGAGATTTTATAGTACCTCTTAGATAACAAAATGCTTATATAGCTCCTTTTTAGTCAAGCGACCACTCAAGGCGCTTTTACAACACAAGCAGCTTTCTCTCACTGCCACACACACATTAACTAGATTGATTTATTTATCCCTATCATTACACCTATTATTGCTATAATTATTCATCTGTTGGCCAGGCTGCAGCTCTGTTCACTCTCCGCCAGGAACAAAAAAATATCTTCTGCATTTTCAAACACAATGTATGTTTCAATATCTTCAAAAAAAAATCAACCATCTTTCTCTAGCCTTAACCAAAGCACCTTGTTGCTTATAATAATCACAGGGGTCTCTTTTAGTAGTTGTTTCCAAAACTTGCCTTTTCCAAAATTGTGCCTTGAAAAGTTTTAACTACAAATGCAAACAGTCATGTATTACATGTCAAGTACATGAGTGGCCACATAACAAATGTTAATCTTTACTTGATTATTGTGAGGCTTACATTCACTGTAAGTTTTTATCTCTTTCAGACGGACGATAGAAGCTGCTTCAGAATGAAGAAGTCACTGTAGGTTCTGAAGTATCCTGATTAGCACATCCATCCATTCAGTCATTATCTATACCCACTTCTCCCTGTTCAGGGTCACAGGGGTCTCCTGGAGCCGATCACAGGTTACCAGTCCATCCACAAATACAGAAGGAAAGTACACAGGCTTGTTTAACACAAGTGAGTCTGAATTGTGGCTGTTGTGATTTACTTTCGTGGTATTTGAAGGTCTGTCTGAAAGCTGCATCTGCTCCAACACCAGGATCAAATATGGCAACTTTTAAGACTTTTTTTCTTTAAGATGAAAACTTTTGGATGGTCCTGCTCAAATATTACATTAATTAGGAGCTATAAAAGAAATATGATGAACCAAAGGAGACTGAATTTAAAGAGTATGTATTACTTTGATGTTAATTGTGTAACATTTATGTCACTACTAGAAATATTTTTTCTATTACACACTCATCAGTTATTAATTCAGACATATTTATCATATTTATCATCATTTATAATAAATTTATCATTTGTCATATTTACATATTTATCCATCCATCCATACCTGCTTAATACTATTAAGAGTTAAAGAGATGAACCTATCTCACCTCTCCTTGGGTAAACTACTCCCTGAACACGTCACCAGTCCATCACAAACAACCACACACACACTGACATTGACACTCATATTGATCATTTAACCTGACAGCTATGTTTTTGAAGTGTGAGAGGAGGCCGGTCTAGCCAGAGATAAACCACACAACCAAGGGGAGAACATGCAGGCTTCACAAACAAAGGCCCTGTCTGGGTTTCCATTCAGTTGTGCAGTTTTAACTTTAGTTAATCCACACAGGCAAGAAAATCTTGATAAGTTATGAGATGGTAGACCCAAACAGAGACAAACAACTTTGTATGCTCACACCTACTGGCACAATAAAATTTGAAACATCAACTTACCCAACATGCATTTCTTTGGACTGCTTTAAGGAAGTCAGAGCAGCCAAGTACGCACAGGGTGAAAATGCAAAGATTAGACTCTTTCAGCTGTGACTCAACGGTGCAACCCGCCACACTACCCTGCTGCTTTGGACAGATTATCCTGTATTTGGACCAAATTGGTTCTTTGTTCGCTGGAACTTTTATATTGTCTGTGTCACTAGACATTCATTTAAGCAGATTTTCAGGTGATCAGCAGCCACGGATGCAAAAATACTAATGACAGATCCTGCAAGTGTGCACGGAGATTTTTTATTTAATGCTGTATTTGGTGGTATATGAGTTATTGTTGTGTTCTGTGCCTTTCTAAGAGCACATCTTTTGTGTGTGCTTGTCATGCATGCTTCATGTGTGCCTGCCTACCTGTCTGTATGTGGTTAAATAAAGGAGTATTCTCTGTTTCTGTATTGTCTCCTTCCTCTCCTTTTCTCTGACCTTCTTTTGTGAGTTGCTTGGTGACTGACAAAAAGGAAGCACAGTCCAAGCCTTTATACACTTCCACCAATCCCTTCCTCCACACGTCCCTCCTCTGTTTCCCTTCATGGACGAACCCCTTCAGCCCCTCACTTCTTTGTTTCTGTCTTTTCCTTCAGCCATCAAGTGTGCTCTCACTGTCTTCTACCATTCAGAGCACAGAGTCAGTGTTGGTGATGTCTGGGTAATAGGGTGTACACACAATATACAATTACACACAAACACACAAACACACACGCGCACACACACTTCCTTTATTCACAGCTTTTCATTGTCCCCCCTCTCATTCACACAGTATGAGACACTGGCCTTGACATAGATACATCTTTGAGCTTCTATAATCTGTTAAACATTTTATTTTTGCCATCTGCTTGCGTGTCCACATGTGTTAACGTACGTGCGACAGTTGCTTAAACAGAGGCTATACAACTGTTTAATTGATCTGTCCCTTCCCCTGATTGAGTGGTGACTGTCAGCGCTCATGTACTAATACAAGCACCAGCTTTAGTGCAATTTGATTGATTCCCATTTGTATGTTTGTTTTGCACCTGTGTTGCGAGCGCTGAATAGGAGGAATATGTCACATAGTGATCTTTCTCCTTTTAACAAGCCAATTTATCAGGTGGCTCCGAGGTCCTTGGTGAACATGGGTCCTTTCATTATCCAGCCATCCCTTTTTTTCTCCCCATTTTATCTTTCAATTCAAAGAAAACCTTCAACAAAGACTAAAAAATATATATATAATAAATAAATAATGAAAACCCTTCCTTTTATAGAAAAGCTTAATAAATGATAAGAAAGGCATCGGCCCTTTTCTTCACACCTGGACAATAAAAAGAGGATCATGATTATTCTTGTTAATTAGGCAGCATGAAGATAAAGATAACAAGACTTTTGTACTTAAGGGCATCCTGCGAGGTGATGATAGAAGCGATACAAAACACAAATATTTTCAGTTTAGTATCTGAACACTTAGAGGCAACACTGAAATTCAAGAAATGTTCATTAAACGCTTTGCTTTCCCTTGCATAATTACCAGTTTTTACGTTTTGAATGGGCTGGATCACTTCTTAGTGATGGGTTCCAGATCCAGGCTCCCTGGTGATGGAATATATTTTCGTGAGGATGCTTTTCTTCCCTGTCGAGGCCCTGAGGCTGACGCCAGGAAACAAGAATGTGGCTGCTGGCCCGTCTGCCTTTATCCCAGAGTTCCATTCAGCTAATCAACAGCAGGTTAGACGGATTCATGAAAGCAGGAAAACAATGGGTGGAGTAGAGGCAGTGCAGGACAAATTATTAAATGATTTGCACTGTAATTAGAGGCCCACAAAAGAGCAACCTAATTAGCCTCTTTGGTAAATTTGGTCCGGTGTATCCTCTGATCTCATCTATCATTGTTTAGGGAGCCATTTAATTGCACTTTTGTGAAAATATAACTAAAAAAAAAAAACCATAAAAGTGATGACAGTTATTTACTTCCACTTTAGATTACAGATAATGACTTCTATCATTTACTCATTGTCTGATCTCGCTGGATGACGTTTAATTTGATCTGTCAGTTTTGTGCATTTAGTTATTATAAACTGTACAGAGATGACGGCAGTGCCCTTGTATTTGAGTGAGTATGACAGTATAAGGGTATGCAATAATTAAATGTAGTGTGAAAAAGTAGAATGATTTGTGCTGGAAAGCACTTTGAGTGGTGAACAAAGTAGGACAATCTCATTATGAGAAAACTCAATTTAACATGGGGTAGAAAACATCTGCGTAAATTCACCAGACCATTATAATCACTTTTCCAAACCACCCTGACCCATCTGGCCATGGCAATAGAAACTCTAGAACTGTGCTGTGGTGTCCAGGACATTTGCAGTCCTGAGGATTGCAGGTTGAGACTTCTGTGGACTGATCTTAGACTCATGCATCCTGATATTTGATGAAGTAGGAATTTGAGGAGTTTGGAGGCTAAAGTCTCCACTCTGTGCTTCTAGACATTTTGGCACATCTAACTTGCTGTCTGGGTGATGATCATGCATGTAAATTTATCTGAAATCACAGCACAGGTGCTGTCTTGTGATGGAAATTAAATATCATTCCTTACTGCTTTGTTATTGTCGAACCATTTCATGTGGTCAAGTCTTAGTTCCTTTAGTTTTCCACTGCCTCACACAGCTGCCAGGTTGTGTTTCTATGTGCCGCATATATTTTCTCTAGTGTATTTTGGCGTATCCAGTTAAAACATTAGTACTACTGATGCTCTCGGTCATTCTTCATCGATCTGCTGAGATGTTTGTATGACCCATTTGCATGCAATGGACATTAAATTTCACTGAAATCTAGTAGTTGCCAAGTCATTATTCTTAAGTCTTACTTAGGTATTATAGTCACCTGGTAGTTAAAATAAATATGGGGTTATATATTATTTTTTCCACAGCAGTCTTTAAATGATATGAATGATAGCTGTCAGATGGGATGGTGCCGATCAATACTTGATTTTATTAGAGCTGTGCAGCATTGGTGAGTTGCTATGATGGTGAGTACTGGTCAACATGTGATATTAAAGAGTCACTATTCATTCATGATTTCAGAACTGCTTTTCTGTCTTACAACAGAAAAAGAAAAATATTTGAATTATTGCAGATTTATTGTGAATTCAGTTTAAATAACATACAATTAAGGTGAGAAAAAGAGAGACAAGCTGCCATTTCATTCACACTCTGTTTTGAAATAATTTCATTAGAAATCATTAGAAACAGTTTAGCTGAATCAAGGAAATTTTGATGCTGTTTGACTGATTGGGGCAACAGTGATTAAGTAATCATGCTCTCATATCTGAAAGTGTAAATAAGAGAGCTCTGCAGTAAATATATAAGAAGAATATAAAACTCTCCTGAAATAAATCAATTCAAGTTCCTTGAAATACCGGCATCCCATGTACTGCAAAGATGGTATCCTCTAGATGGCAGCACCAGTCAAAACCAGTCGAACCAGTCAAAACCTGTGAGTGGGCATCCCTGAATTACCCTCTAAGCCATACAATACATTATTATATATAGTGTATGATCGCGAAAACTCCAACACATTATTACAAGCACTTAATAAATTCTATAGCAGCTTTTGTAATATTTACATTCTTTCCCTCTTCAGGGTTTGATGTTTGAAAGTTGAGTTGCCTGTTGAAGATTATTTCCTTCCAGCCTTTATGACTTCTATTTATAATATTTACTTCAAACTCTGGTCAGTGCAGTCAAATAAGAAAGAACACAACTTATAACTAACTCCTGTAGCAAAAAGCATCAGTAATAAAAATTTATCTTGCCCTCCCAATACAACAAAGCTTCTGGTAAAAGAAGAAAAAAAAAGAAAAAGAAAAACAGTGATGACATTAAAGTACCAGTAATCACAGCATGTTTTTGAAGAATACAATGCATTTTTGTTTTGGTAACATCAGCTTTCCATCGTTCTTGAATCTTTCATTCTATGGCTGCATTTTGACCAGAATCAAGTAGTTATTCACCTTCTTTCACTTTTATTATACACCCACATGACACATGACACAAATCCATATAAATAAACACCTTTTTGTCATCCTTCATGTTTCTCTTCTGACATTCATTGCATGTCATTTTATTCTGTCTCACTCTCATACATTTATATTTCTATATAGATAGATAGATAGATAAATACATAGATATATAGACAGATATATACAGTAGATACATAAGATGACATATTACATGACATATAATATAATACATGCCTTTCATTAAAAGAAAAAGGTCCAAATCCAGCTGCAGTGTGTGAAAAGACCATCCTTACTATCAGTTAATGTGACCACCAATATAAAAACACATATTTTGTCAGTTTGCATCTGGATCATTCAGATGACTGTGAACACAGAGCCACAAAGGAAAAACATCAGCAGTGATGTTGGAGATTAGAGAAGCAGTTGTTGCTGCCTAACAAACTGGGAAGGGTTACAATTCCAGCGCTATAGAGTTTGGAGTCCATCACAGATTAGTCAGGAAGCAAGTTCACCCCAACATGAGTTTGTGCACACAGAAATCAAAAAGATCTTTAAAAAAAAAAAAAAAATAAAAATCAGAATTTCACTCAGCATTTCAGATTTGAAAGTTCATGACAGTAAAATTAGAAAAAGACTACAAGAATAGCTTGTTTCGTTTGTTTAAGAGGTCTAAATAGAACATGGACATAGAAGTTGATTTAAAATTCCATTTAAACAGAAGTTTAGATGTGCATACAGGTAAAAATAGACAAAAATAGGGAGTAACATGAGGCAGTGTATGTTGAGATGACGTTACCAAATACTGAGACTACAATCAGTATATGGTAGCGCCCTCTTGCTGCAACTCTGGTGCTGCGTGCTGGTCCCATGGACCGGTGCTGTCCCTGGTTTCTAACCCTAACCCTAACCCTCTGCTGTACCTATGGTTGCTAAGGGGCTGGCTGGACTGGATAGTTCCTGTTGGGCTGGAGGGAAAATCACTGGTGGAGGTCTGCTGCAGGACACTGGCCCAACACACCAGCACCAACAAACCAAACCAAGATAACAAAGAAGAAAACCCAGAAAACAAAGAAGGCATGACATGCGCAGTCCTAACCATGACAGCCTAAAGCGATGGACACCCAGATGTGGTATACAGAGATGCACATCCAGATGTGTTCTACAGAGATGGACATCCAGATGTGGTATGCAGAGATGGACATCCAGATGTGGTCAAAAGGGACCAGTGATGAGTGAGATGGCCGAGTCCAGTAATGAAACAGAGAGCACAGTGGTGAACTGAGTCCAGTTTCCTCAGTAAATTATCAGGAGAGTTCATGTAGAGCAGATCACCATAATCCAACAATGGAAGGAAAGTTGCTGAAATTAAGTGTTCACATACCTGATGAGAAAAACATGATTTATTTCTAAAAAAGAACCCAAGTTTAAGTTTTGATTTGGCAACAAGATTTTCAATGTGCAGATTAAAAGACAAATTCTGTTCAATAATAAAACCTAAATATCTATAAGACTGGATTCTTTCAATTTCAGTACCTTGAGTGGTTGTGATCTTTACATTACCTGTCGGTTTTCTGGTTTTTGTAAACAACATAAACTTGGATTTTTCTGCATTGAGCACTAATTTCAGATGAGACAGATGGGACTGGATGATATCGAAGACAGACTGAAGATGTTCCAAGGTTTGTACTAATGAGCGTGACATGCAATATATAATCATATCATCTGCATAAAAGTGAAAATAAGCAATAGAAATATTTACACAGGTCATTTATGTACAAGGAGAATAGCAGAGGTCCCAGAACAGAGCCCTGAGGCACACCACTCCGCACAGGGAGAACAGAGGAGGAGGATCCAGCAACCTGCACAGATTGTGATCTCCCAGATAAGTAGTTGGAGAACCAACCAACAGCTCAGATAGACCACAGTTCAGAAGCCTGTCTGCTAAAGTTCCATGGTCTACTGGATCAAAGGTTTTGGACAAATCTATAAAAAGTGCAGCACAGCATGGCAGGGAAGAAGCACAGAGTGAACCCTGGACTCATTTTTTCACTTTTTCACCCTAACTAGGTCAAGTTTCACTCACAACACTTAATGCTAATCTTGCTAATCTGCTCCTCAATAGTTGGGTACTTAAATGGCAATCACCCTAATTCACTCCTGGTTTTACCTTATTGTTTTGAACACTTAGGGCCTGATTTACTAAGATCCTAAATAAAGAGTACTAAATTGCGTGTGCACTGAAAAAGTTTGCGCGTGCTGTTGTTGTGTGTTTTGCGGGTGATCAACTAAGAATGCTCGCGCAATTGATAACGGGTGCAAACCGCAGTATTTAAATGAGGTGTTGCGTGTCTTAAGGTTTGCGCCATGGAGAGTCTGGATGGAAAGCAGGATAGACGCAAGTGCAAAATGAAATTTGACGAGTTGGAGTTAGAGATATTAGTGGAAGAGGCAAATAAACACATTCATGAACTACAGCAAAGACATTTAAACATCACCAAAAGAAGCGCAATATGGGAGAAAATCTGCGATAGAATAAATGCAGTTGGTAAGACAAAAAGAACGGCAGATGAGGTTAAAAGAAGGTGGCAAGATATAAGGCGAAGAACTAAAGAAAAAGTGGCCTTTAATAAAACTTCGGCAAACAAGACAGACAGGTGGAGGGAAGAGATGCCTCTAACCAGCATTGAGCAGCAGGTGCAGCTCACCTTCTGGAGGAGCAGATAACAGGGATACTGGGGTATGACACGCTAGAGCCAACTGCAGAACAAGGTAGGCGCACAATAAGAAACACTTTTTTCTCCATGAAAACACGTGATTTATTTATTATCACAAATAAAAAAATGAATGTGCCTCCTGTGGCAACCTTTTGCTGAATAATACTCGATTTAACATTCAAATAAAATATTTCTCCTTTTGCATGTGCTTGTGACCGGCTCCAAATCAGCCCTTAAGTTTCAACTATCTGGTTTTCATTCATTCCAAACAAATTTACACGAGTCCGAAAGACTCTCTCTGCGTATTCTTTGATTTTGGCGATGTCGCCTCCTTGCCACAATAACAGCAGCCATCGGTGCGTAATGCTGGCCAGATTAGCACCTTCTTTTCGAACGTATTAAATACAGACGCAATCACAATCCCCGCAATTACTTTCAGGGTTGGTAAATCTCATTGCGCGTGGTAAATGGACCTATTTGCATTTTCCCCTCCCAGTATTTTGCGCTTTCTGGCGGGTACGCCCCATATTGATTATTCATCAGAGCAAAAGTACTAAATGAACAGCGTGTGCTATTTCCTCATTTGAGAGGCGCAGTCCTCTTTGCACGCTGTTAGTAAATCAGCTTGCGCATTGGTTTGCGGGTGGTGTCAAGTTTGCACACGTTTTTACGCACGCAAACCTTTAGTAAATCAGGCCCTTAATGTTAATCACTGCTCCTTTGTCTTGTGCTGCTAAATCTTGTTTGGGGGATTATTGTATAGAGAGGGGAGGGGGGACAGTGGGTGTGTACTGTAACCAATGTCTTGTGTCCCGTCTGT
This sequence comes from Hirundichthys speculiger, assembly GCA_018398805.1. Taxonomy (NCBI): domain Eukaryota; kingdom Metazoa; phylum Chordata; class Actinopteri; order Beloniformes; family Exocoetidae; genus Hirundichthys; species Hirundichthys speculiger. The sequence continues at coordinate 141,944 of JAGFBZ010000663.1, forward strand.
CTGTATACTGCTACTGGATGCCCTGAATTTCCTTCGGGATCAATAAAGTATCTATCTATCTATCTATCTATCTATCTATCTATCTATCTATCTATCTATCTATCTATCTATCTATCTATCTATCTATCTATCTATCTATCTATCTTTTGCAGTCCAGTGATCCAATTATATCATTAACAAACTTGACTGCTGCAGTTGTTGTACTGTGACGCTTCCTGAAACCAGACTGGTAATGAGATAAAACACAATTCTCATCTAAGAACTCTTTAAGTTGTTCACTTGCAAGTTTTTCGAGAACTTTAGCCAAAACACACAGCTTAGATATTGGCCTGTAGTTATTAACAGCAGAGGGGTCCCCTCCTTTCAGCAAGGGAAGAACAAAGGCGGACTTCCAGATAGCAGGAATCTCATTATGAATGAATGTAAGGTTAAAAATATGAGTTAAAGGATGTGCTATAAAATCTGCAGCTACTTTAAGAAAATATGGACCAAGCATATGAAATGAAAATGAAATGAAATGAAAATGAAATGAATGAAATGAAAAAATGAATGAAATGAAAATGAAATGAAATGAAATGAAAAATACTTTATTTATCCCATAAAGGGAAATTCAATGTGTAGTAAGGGCTCTCTCTCTCTTTTTTTTTTTTTTTTATTAAATAAAAAACAGACAGAAATAATAATAATAATATAATAACAGGTGTATCTGTATCAGGTATCAGATATGAACAGGTGTATCATATCTGGACCAGCAGATTTGTGAGTATCCAGTTGTATGAGAGCTCTGATTGGAATGATTCAAACAAAGTGCATGAAGAGATAAAATGCTCATTAAAACAATTTAAAATATCTACTTTGTCCGTTATAGTAGATGAGTCCTTCACAATACAACCTGGTAGATCATTTGAAGTCCATATGAAGATTTTATTATCTTCCAACATTTCCTTGGGTCATTTAGGTTACCTGTAGTTTTGGAAAGGTAGAACTCAGATTTGGTCTTTTTAATCAGAGAGGTACATTGATACACATTCAGATAATTTCCTTAAAAATTATGTTGTAAGGGGAGACTCATAACACAACAGAGGCTTTAATGCTCAGATAGGCACCAACAACAACCCCCCACACCCCACCTCCTATCATGGTTTTTATACATCAACCACAGCTGCTGATACTGACTCATAATTATTCATACCTATACTGTTTTTAGATATAATTAATATGTTTCATAGGGCTTGAAATGACAAACAACTTATTATTAAAAGTGAGACACTGAGTTTGAAAATCCTAGTTTCTTCACAGTAATTAATGTCAGAGCCTTTATTTGCCATTTGAGCAGTTGAAAGATAATTGATAAGAAGCTTTTTTTTTTTATTGATTGGACTACTACTCAGTGGTGATATGGAACAGTTTATATTTGAACACCAGACACATTCAACACTGCTTGAAGTTTACTTATTCTCCAGTTCTTTCCACCCAGATAACTAAGTAAATCATTTATTTGCACTGTACTGTCTTTCTATTCTACTGTTTATTATGTTTTTATATTATCTTCTCTTTTATTTACTTGTTGTTTTTAATTGCAAATTCAGTTTGACTATAGGTTACATTTGGTTTTGAAATGTGCTCTGTATATTGACTTTGAGCCATATAGCTATATTTTCTTTCCTGGATTTTACATATTATAGAGATTTAGGATCAGGCTACCCTGAAGTCCAGTGTTGCCCAAAGCTCTTGCACAAGGCTTGTCTCCATGGACATCAACCAAGAAAGACCCACGTCTTTAAGAAAGGTATTTAAAAACTTTTTTACACTTAGCCAAAGCTGACCTGTTCAAAAGAGAAATGGTTTGGTTATAATTTATCTAATAAGGTGAGTCAAAAAAAAAAAAAAATAGAATCATTGCTAAACATAACATTCCTCCACATGTTCAGGAGAGTCAGGTGAGGCATCTAATTTTGAGCACCTATGAGAATCTCAAAACAAGAGTCAATAGCAACAGAAAAAAATAGCTGTTTGGTATTGGCAGATAGGAAAATCTTTCATGGGTGCGATCCACAGACTTAGCTCTGCTGCTCATCTCACAAATGCATGTTCCTTACAAATGTGGCACCATTTAAAATGTAAATAATCAGGTTTTCCAACAATGTCAGATTTATTGCCAAGAAACATTGTTACAACAAGGAAATATTCTACCAAACACAAATTTCCTTACAGATTATGAGAAATTCCAACTTGCCAGGTTCCAATTAATCGATTTGTGGCCAAAACAAAAGCTCTGATAAATGGTTATCTTATAATGGCACCTATGTGTATTTTCCACATAAGATGAAAAAATGACCAATGGCAGCTCCAGTCTATAACCTGGTTCCATGTATTTACACCTGAGTCACCTGTCGGGTTCACTCTGCCTGTTATTTATTTAGTTTTCATACATGTTCTAGAAATTCTACTGTCAAGTAGCTTTGAAAAGTGTACACCCTTTTTTGAAAAGACTTCTGGTTCTGTGACAAAAGTAATCTGGCATGCAATTTATGATTACACTGCTGAGTAATTAACAACATTTTCAAACAGTTATGTGTCAAAGGACCTTCTCCAAAGTTGTTTTTGGAGAAGGGTTCATTTCAACAGCAAATATATAAGTCTTAGTCGATGTCTTTTGGCAACAAAGACAAATTTAAATTTTTTTTTTACCCACAACTAGGAAATGCCATCATTAATGGTGCTCCGATAATGTGATTCACCATGGCAACAGCAAGTAAATGGAAGTGATCCCCTCAATTTCTTCACTGAATTGCAGCTCTTAGTTCTCATATCAAATTAGACATAAAATTCTCGATATACGTAAGCTGAAATTTGGTTCTTTCTACTTTTTTTTTTCCTTTTTGCTGTGTCATGCCACTTCTCTGCCCCTCTTCTGTTTAGACTTTGTGCTTTATTATTGTTCCAAAAAAGTTTTTTTCTTTCAGGAGCAGGTCAGGAAAAACACCACAACAGCTCATGATATATTGTTAGTTTTGGCATTTCAGGAAATGGGTCACCAACAAATGTTGCTTCAGGTTTGTTGTGTTTTTTTGTGTTCTTACACCTGCTTTTGTCTGGTGACTTTGAGCCATTGATATTTTGCCACCTTACATTTAGCATTAGCATACACGAGAGTAAATTGCTCTGTCTTTCTGGGGGTAGAGGGTAAGGAGGGCACACAGGGTGTACTTCCTTAATTCTGATTGGGTCTCTTCTTTCTTTTCCAATAACTAAATTAGTTCTGACTGGGTTGCGTCTCAGTCTACTATAGTACAAAGGGGAGTTTTTCCTTGCCACTGCTTGGCTTTAAGGTTTTTCTCCCATTAGGAGAGAAAACATCATTTGTAATGTAATATAATGTCCATCTTAGTCCCTGCATTTGTGTTTATGTAGCTACCAGCCTGCTTTTGTTTGAGAAAAAAAAAAAAAGGTACATAAACTATTTTAAAAATTATTAGTCACCCCATGACCCTGAATAGGGCAAACAGGTATGGATAACGGATGGATGGATGGAAATTATTAATTAAAGAAAAGGACACTGTTTAAGAGACTTGATGACTTGGACTGACCTGGCGTTTACTTTCCACAAATGCTTCTGCCTCACGCACACATGCACGCATGCACACACACACACACATGCGTGTGTGCATGCGTGCTCGTGTGTGTGTGTATGAGTGAGAGAGAGAGAGAGAGAGGTGCACACACACACCAACAGGGACAGATTTCAGGGGCATGTCTAACTTGGGTACATGAGCAGAGGGGAGCCACATGACTCCTGATTTATGAGGGCGCTCACAGAGCTGTCAGACTGGAGGCAGGTGTCTGTACCTCTCACAGGCCACAGACATAAATACAGAAAAAGAGGAGTCTGACCTCATCCCCAAACACTGTAAGATGGAGGTCTGGTGGCCACGAGTGTCATGTTGCCAGTCACAGGACCAAAGCTCACACTTGAAACTTCTTCAAAATGGTAAGCTGAAACCCAATCAAGTTGACCAAGCTGCAAAATCATACTGCTGATAGATGTTAGCCTCTTTTGTTTCCAAATTTCTATCTTATTGTAGTATTACTGAAATCTGGCACCATATCTGCTGCAACTTTCTGCAACTGCTGTAGCTTTCATTTCTAGAATTCAATCTATTTGACTGTCCTGCTGTATTAACTTTAAATATGTTGCTGTGCACATAGATGTGGATCAAACGGTCAATTCATACGTTGAATAAATTACATTGTCCTCAGAACAAATTATGGAAATGAAGCACATATACTTTTTCTGATTAGTTAAAGGAATTATTTGGTTGGGGAGAGTATTTATAAGGTCTTGGTCTTAGGTGAGCTGGAGGGGGGGTTCACAAACAAACAAGGCTGTTGGTAATTATAGAAGGAACAGGGTAGATCCTACAGCCTTAAAAACAAACAAACAAACAAGGCTGTTGGTAATTATAGAAGGAACAGGGTAGATCCTACAGCCTTAAAAACAAACAAACAAACAAACAAACAAGGCTGTTGGTAATTATAGAAGGAATAGGGTAGATCCTACAGCCTTAAAAACAAACAAACAAACAAGGCTGTTGGTAATTATAGAAGGAATAGGGTAGATCCTACAGCCTTAAAAAAACAAACAAACAAACAAGGCTGTTGGTAATTATAGAAGAAACAGGGTAGATCCTACAGCCTTAAAAAACAAAACAAACAAACAAACAAGGCTGTTGGTAATTGTAGAAGGAACAGGGTAGATCCTACAGCCTTAAAAAAACAAACAAACAAACAAACAAACAAGGCTGTTGGTAATTATAGAAGGAACAGGGTAGATCCTACAGCCTTAAAACAAATAAACAAACAAACAAACAAAAAAACACCCAACATGGATCACTCATGGAAATCCTACGGGCTTGAATAAAAGGCAACTGGATTTATGTCTATCATTTATATATTTTCATGACTTTAAAGCATTCTGGTCTTCTATAAGTGTGTTTTGGGTGAAGCTTAAGTTTGTGTGCAATCCGTCAAAACTGGATTGAAATACTGAAACGTAACTTGAAATGTCAGAACCACAGTCGTCTCACATTAGTGCTTTTAACTGGAGCAGCATTTCAAAATGTCTGTATTTCACACGCTTGACTTAGATTCAAAACTTAATTTTTGATCATTACATGCCTGCCCTAACAGTGCTTTAGGTTTGTTTTATGAAAGGACTGTAGGTGTAATCCTGCTTTCTTTGTCTCCTGCATTTGGTCCAGTGCTTTCCCCATATAACAATACAGGCTGACCAGAAATGGACCCAGAGGGAGAACTTAGAAGTTAGGAGAACTTATAGTCAGAATGTATTTCTCAGCAGATACCAATGTAGTGCCGACGTCAGGGGCACTACATTGGTATCTGCCGAGAAAGACAAAAAAACATCAAATATATATTAGGGCCAAGCCCTAATATATATATATATATATATATATATATATATATATATATATATATATATATATATATATCTATATATATATATATATCTATTAGGGCTGGGCAAGTTAACGCGCTATTATTGCGTTAACTCTTTAATTTATTAACCCCAACATTTATTTCATCGCGCGTTAACGCATGTTGCTCACGTGCTTTTGTTTTGAAAAGTCTTACTGGCTGCTGCGGAACCAGAAAATAATTGGCAGGTAAACTGAAACGGACATGGAGAACGGTAAAAATCAGTGTACTTTACAGTTCGGGTAGCAACTCAGGTAGCAATATTAACAATTATGTCTGAAAAAAACCTTTCAAACCCCTTTGTTCAAGACAATCGCGTCATTCCTCCATGTTCCATCAGATCTGCTTCATGTGTTCACTGTCCTGCTGTTTCTAGCTGGTTACTGCAGTGTGGCCCATCTAGTGGCACAGATGTGTAATGACAACAGAAAGTCTATTCCTTGATTATAAAACAAAGCAATTTCTGGGTCACGTAAACTAGACAGTAAAATATTAAAAACAAATTCAGTCCCGTGGCCAGTTTGCTAAAATTGAAATATAAAAAAAAACAGGCATTTTTGTTTTTTTTTTAAGTTTAAAAAACAAAACTTTTTAATTTTTTTAATTTTTGATTGACAATCGAAAATGGAAAAAAAACAAATGATCCACAGATAATTACGGATTGATAAAATTACAGAACTTTAACATGGACATTTTCATTTTAAAGTTCTCCCAGACGGAGGATTCAACAGAAACAAGGTTATTTGTAACAACTGACAAGTTGAACTCCACATTAAAAGTTTCTGCTGTCACCTCAGAAATTACCTGTTTTAATGTTATTATTGTGCTGAGCCACAATCATTTTGTTGGATTTTGTTTGTAGACTTTTTTTTAATAAACATGACATTAGTGCCCTGGCAGTGGCAATAAGCTTTATTTTATTTGACATTTTTTAAGATGAGATTTACACTAAATATGTGTTACTGACAAGTGCTGATGTTGAAAGTGTTTGAACAACAAATGTTATGGCACTTTAGTTCATATGGCAGCAGAACATTTAAATAAAAGTGCATTTTACACTACTTTTGAATTCATTATTTGATTTTTCGTATACAATGCGATTAATCGTGATTAATCAGGGAAATAATGCGATTAATCGTGATTAGAAATTTTAATCGTTGCCCAGCCCTAATATTTATGGTCGTCCTAAAATCAGCAATCATCTCCTTTGAGGAGGGATCCACCTGTGTCTCCTGAAGTTTCTTCTTGTAGTAAAGGTGGCTGGCCCCTATGAGGGACGAAAAATGACATAAGAAATAAATAAATTAATTAATTAATTAATAAATACAGAAATAAATGTATAAATATTTAAATAAATGCATCAATAAATGAATAAATGTAGAAATAAATATATAAAAATATAAGTTAATAATTTAATGCTTGCATTTTATATTCTCATTACCATATTTTTATTTTATATTTATTTATTTCCTAAATTATTAACACATTTTAAAATTTATATATTTATTTAATTGTATATTTATGATATTTAATATTATTTATATATATTTCTGCACTTCCCCATTTATTTATATATTAATTATTTCCCGTTTTTCTGTATTTTCACATTTATATATTTCCGTATTTGCATTTTGGCAGAAGAAAAATATATGTAAATTAAGTGGGCGGTCCTTACTCGCCGCTGAAGCAGGATTGGTAACATCATGTGTGATCGGATCGATTGGATCGACTACAACTGCCTGTCCTACACTTTCTGTTACCCTGGTTAGCGATTCAGAGGACATGTAGCAACACCGTTTGAGATGGAAGTTTTTCATGCAGTTGCTAGCGAGTTACGGTCTTTAGCGAACGAGGCGGAGAACAACTTACCAAATGACTATTTACAGTTTCGGTTGGATGGATTAATGGAAGATTTACTCCAGATAAATGCTCAGATGGATAATGAAGTTGGCGTGGACGTTTTAGATAGACTTCAAGAAGTCGCTCATCAGCTCCACGTTTTGTCTGAGACAGAGGAGGAGAAAACTGTTGGACGTCCCTCGTACCTTTTACCGCCAGAAATCATTAAAGTTCACCTTCGTTTGGGACACACGGTTGGAGATATAGCATGTTTGTTCGGAGTGTGCGAAAGAACAGTCCGTCGGAGGATGGCACAGTATGGGATAAGGTAATTAAGCCCTAATCTTCTATCATTTCAATTAAAGTTACAAAGCTGCAAAACACAGATTGACCATTTATGACATGAGTACTGTGTTTTTTTTAACGTCAGTTGTGTGTGTGTGTTTTTATGACCAGGGTCCATGATTTATTAACTCAGTTGGACGATGAGGCCCTGGATGAAACTGTGACCCAAATTCTGCGGAACCATCCCAACTGTGGGTATAAAATGATGTATGGACACTTGAATGCACAAGGCATTCGAATACAGAGTAAATGCCGAGAGCTAAACACATTTAGAATGGAGAGCACAGATATAAGAAAGGCTCTTCTTGTTCTTTTCCTTCCCATCTCGTAAGTCAGGTGTGCAGAGAGAGAGAGGGAAACAGCCACCTGTAGACAGACTCAATGCATATCGATTAGCCTGAATACATTTAGGTTATAGAGGGCAAAACTTTGGACTTTAATGGGCACTGTGTAGTTTTTGGGAGGAAAAACTAAACTAACATACAGATTTCTAATTTAGTACCATTCCCCTATGATATTGAAAATATTGCATGTTTATACTTGAAAATTTTCAGGATTTTTTAAAAGTTCACCTTAATTGTGCATATATAGGACAGCGTGTACAAGATTCCATGCATCGTGTGGACCCCCGTGGAGTTTTGATGCGTACCCTTCAGTTGAATCCGAGAAGACGCAGGGTGTATAATGTACCAGCACCAAACAGTTTGTGGCACATTGACGGGTATCACAAATTGATAAGGTAGAGTATCTGATGAACTGAAACATTGGGTACTGATTCATAAAATATCACAGCAACTTCAAAAGTGATCCACTTTATTCCTGGAAGCAAGATCTTTTTTTATTTAGTGCTATAAACTCATTTATGTACAGTGTATGTATTAAAGAAAACTAGTAAATGGCATCACAGAAGCATAGATTGTATCAAAACTAGCTTTAGAGCTGTCATGTTACATCATGTTTTTTCACTCATGTATTTTAGATGGCGTATTGTTGTGCATGGTGGTATTGACGGCTTCAGTCGTCTCATTGTGTACCTGCATGCTACCACCAACAATCGTGCCCAAACAGTCCTGAGAAGCTTTCTCCAAGCTGTGGATGTCTACGGTGTGCCATCTCGTGTAAGGTCGGATAAGGGAGGGGAAAATGTTGATGTTGCACGCTACATGGTGGCCCACAGAGGACTCAACAGGAACTCACATATTGCTGGCAGGAGTGTCCATAATCAAAGGTGAAATAATCAATGGTTATTTGATAGGGACAAGTTTTTTTTTCGTCAGTTAGTGTTGTGTAATCCTTCTCTCCTCTTACACAGGCTGTAGTATTTATCTTGTAGCTGGTGGTATAAAAATGTTGAACTTCACTTTTGTATTTTTTCGTATCATATGTTGTTTACCTTTATTTAAAGAAACAATAAGAAAATGTTTAACTGCATGATTTCAATTAGGGATGTCCCGATCTGATATTGATATTGGATATCAGCGGATATTGCTAAAAAAAAAACAAATATCGGATTATATCGGCCTGCATCCTAAATCTCTGATATCAGCACTCTGATACAAGCAGTTCATTCTAATATATTTATTTTTTATTTCATTCAGTTGTAGAATATGCTTATGTTTGAGTTCAACACAGTAGTTATTTTGCAATTGGTGAAACCTGTTTTTGTTTGATTTATTGAGGTCACTTTTCAGGGTCTTCTAATATTTTTTAGTTATGTTGTTTTAATTGTAGTATATTCTTATGTTTAAGGTTAAAATTTATTTAAAATATTGGTCAATAACAAATGGGTCAGTTTTTCTCATACCTACTATTGCTGACTACTGTTTTCTGTTTGAGTAACCTGACTTGATCAAGACTTTTCTTACAGTCCATACTACAAAATAGGTAATAAAAGTCTGTATGATTCCTGCGGATATTGTATCTGATTGATATCAGTATCGTATTGGAGGTGAAATAGTTGTATCGGGACATCCCTAATTGCAATTGAACTTTTTTTCCCATCAGAATAGAGAGGTTGTGGAGGGATGTGTATGTGGGAGTGGTGGATCTCTTCTACACAATCTTCACCAACCTTGAGAGGGAAGGCCTTCACAATCCTGACTGCGAAGTTCACCTGTACAGTCTACACTGGTGTTTTCTGCCTCACATCCAGAAGCACCTTCAGACTTTCCAGCATGGCTGGAACTGCCACAGACTGAGCACTGAGAGAAATCAGTCCCTGCTTCAACTGTGGACCAGTCATGAGCGCGAGGCCCCTCAGGATCAGGACGCAATGCAGGTTTGACTTTTTTTCTTTATTTCTTGTATAACTGTCCACTCCATCATCCTAACCACCCACTCTGATGTTATACAAATGTATTTCAATTAATAATGCAGGGACAGATTACTCCATAGTCCAGACTGCATGTACTAAAACTTAATCTGGATATGATGTATACTTTTGAGTGTGTTACTTATTGTAAGGTTCAGTGGCACAACCAAAATGATCTGTCCAAATGTTTAAGAATATATGAAAGTATTGTTTTGTATAAAGGCTATAGGCTGAGCATATTTCTTGTCAGTTTCTATTTCTAATCATTTACTCATTCAATTAACCTGCTATTTTGAATGGGTAACTGTTAATTTCTTTGGACTTTTGCACCACCTAGCCCTTACATTTGTAAAGGCAAAAAAAACATACAATACTGTAAATGCACTAAAAATATCCCAACTTTTTTTTTTTTAAGTTAAATATTTCATGGTAAGTGATAAAATTGATATAAAGGGAAATACCTTACCCACATTCCATGTTAATGGCCTTATTTTAAAGTAATCTGTGGATAATGACCATAGTAACATCATTGTGATTTTGACTGACAGACCCTTTGTCTTTGTCTTCTGCATTTGAAGGTTGATACGGAGTATGGAGTCGACTGGACTGGACCCTGTGGTCATCGACAACCAGATGTTGTTGTCCCAGAGGTGGAATTGCACCGCCATCTGACTGAGGAGGAAGTACCAAGCCTTCCTAAGCCTGATGGTTCTTTGTCAGTGCATTGGATGCCTACATGCAGACAGTGAGGCTTTTGACAGAAATGCTTCAGTGAACTCCAGATCTGTAAACTGTATGATGCAAAAGGTTCAAGCTATATAAAAAAAGCACAGGGGACTGAAAAGTGTTTGTGTTTCATAACAGTCTACATTTTAAATAGTTCCTTTAATTAATAGAACAAACAGATCCAGAGAAGTAAACAGACTATGGACCTGAAATCGATGCTGTTTCATAAAATACTTTATTGGGAAAATCCTTCATTTTTCTTTCACAATTCTAATCTCTAAATTTTCTAAAGGTTAGTTTCCATTAGTCTGACCTTCTTCAGAGTTGTATTTATATGTACCAGCTGTGACTGAACCTGGACCCAGCTGTTAGCAGGGATCAAGATTATCCCTCTTCTTTTATCATCATGATCACAATCCTACTCATAACTTTAACAAAATAAACAGGACAAAACAAGACTAGGTTACTGGCTCTGCAATCCTTTATTTTCTTAAAAGATTTGAAGATTTGAACAAATCTTGAAATTGGTCAACCTTAAATATGATCTGATTTCTTTTGAACAACCAGGACAGGACTTAAAATTCCCAGCTTTAGCTGTTAAAACAAATAAAACAGATGATTTTGCAACATTAACGAATAGACTCCTTGTATTTTTGTTGCACAGGCAATAAGAGTATTTAAAATGAAAATAAAGAGATTCTGTAAACCAGATGGCTCAACTCTGCCTTTATCCTTTTAAACTGAAAAAATAAAGCACAATTTGTTTCCTTATCATTAAAGACTCTTCCCATGGCAGTGTTTTGAAGTCAACAGGAACAAGATTTTTTTTTTTTAACGAGTCAAAATAACTCCCATAGACCTGGTCTATAAAACAAGCGGCTGAACAGCAGATGAGGAAGATTTAACCTTCATAAAAAAGGTAACACTGCATTTTAACAAATCAAAACTATAATGGGAAATGCTAATTTTCATAATATGCTATTTTTTTAACTAAACTAACTCAGTATGCAGTGCTGTCTGAGTCCAGTTCTATTTCTAGTTTTTGATGTGCCAGTGACAAAAAAAAAAAAAAAGTGTGGTGACAAGAAGTGCATACGGTATGTACTCCTCTTCTTAAACCAACCCAAAACCAGTATCAACACTCATAACAGCAGCAAGGATGTCTCTTTCAAAGATATTATAGTCTTTGTAATGTCCTGGAAGTTTCAACAGTTGGAAGCAGGTTGAAGACCTTGGGAAGGTGCCCTCCACAACTTCAACCTCCAAGTTTCTGGGAAGCACATTCCAGCCAACCCAAAACTCCAAAAGTTTTCCTAGAATGCTGGGAGGAGCTATCACAACAAAGAGAAAATATACATTTCTGTTTTAGATATACTTTGCAAAAGCATAAATATGATGTGACACTAAAACGACTCAACAGCTGCTTTGTGTTGTTCAGAGAATAAAGAGAAAATTAGAGCATGTAAACTCTTTAACTGAAGTAAATCATCTGTCCTTTTTCAGAGCTCCAGTTAGTTAACCCATAAGGGACACCAAAATTAGTAGCACATTTACTTACAATTCTCAACAAATGTGCGAAGGAATCCTGTGATCCTGCATGCATCCTCCAAAGATACATCACTGTCCTCTAGGTCCTGTGTGGGCCAGTGTATCTTGTCCAAGACCATCTAAAAAAGTACATTTAATTCTCTATTAAGGTACACATTTTCAAACAGCCAAAGACATTTCAGTAAAATGGCATAAAAATAAGTGTAAGGCATGGTAAACTGACCAATAAAAGCTTTAGCATATTTAAGGCATGAACAGATTGCAGTGTGATTTAAGGCCCAAACTGATTGTGTCCGTATAAAATAAAAATAATTATCTATAGTTTTTGATAATATGTAACAAGTGCTTCTTTTCTTTTTTATTAAACTCAGATGAACTGGCTCATTGGTCTTTGAGCAATATCTGACTGTATATCACAAGGTAAGCTTACTGACAAAGTAGTGCAACGCTAACCACTCTAAGATTAATAATACAAGTGCAGCACTGCAAGCAACAATTTGATTTAAAAAACACAACTGCACTTTTTATGTAACTTGTAATGTATCTTTTGAGCATGAAATAAATTTAAAATCTATTATCACAGTTAGATCCCAAACTGTTGAAAATCGCATCCAAAATATGATTTCTTTTAGCTAAAAATCTCAACAGGGTTTAAAACTATGTACCAAAAAAATTTGACAAGAAACACTTGTAGGATTTATTTTGAGGCAACAACTTATTTCAACTCTACATTTAAATAACTGTATTCTACTTACACAACTGTCTACCTAAAAATGGAAAATATGACTTATCTTTTTATTCAAGGAGGAGTGTTTTTGACTTTGATGAGTTACCTGTGGTGTGCACTGTGTATCTGATGTCCTTGGAAAGAGAAGGGGGATTGTATCTTTCCTTGCTGTAAGCAAGGGCCAAATCAGTGTCTCTTTCAAACCTCGTCTTAACTGTTTGACTTGTCTAGAAGTCCTTTGAAGAACCTGTAAAATATTTGTGCCACATCAGAAAATACAAGCTGCATTGCACATGATAAACCCATCATCATTCATTATTGTATCTCTGGGGGTGACAAAGGTGTAAATCAAAATCCAGTTCATTAAATTTCCAACGTGTTTCCCATCTAATGATCTATTAAGAATAGTGAACTCACAGCGTGGAGCAACAGTTTATCATGCAGCCATCTCCTGTTCTCAGAGGTGACCGGAGGCAGATCCCAGGACAATGCAGATCCCATTGATGCTGTACTTTTCATCTGTTGATAGCTCTGCTGTACTATCCAGCTTAGAAAGAAAATCAGATTTAACGAGATCTGAATTACATTTTTTTCTCACATAAATGTTTCTTTTGTTTAATTAAACCTTTATGTTGATACACAGAATACATGATATTAAAATTGTATCACCCTAAAACTATTCAGAGACAATTCTGTGCCACTGTCAGATACTCCTTACTTTTATAACCCTACTTATTTATAAAAGTTTAAGGAAAATGGATCATACCATCTTGATTGTTTCACGGATATCAATGTCAGCACAGTCTTTGATCTCTATGGTGGCTTCTTCTGGGGACCCACCAAAGAGCACATGCAGGATTGCTGGGCTCAGTCCACCAAGTCCCGGCCCACCATGTAGAAATGAATGACCAATCATTCGGCCAGCAACAACGAAGAAGTCACTCTCCAGAAGGAAGTGAGATGTAGAGGGAATCAAATGATCTTCCTCACCCTCAAACAGGAGAGTTGCCCCTGGGGCTTAAAATTAAAGGTGGAGTAGGTGTTGTTTGAAAAACGGTTCCAGCAATCCAACTCAAGTGAGATTTTGAAAATATACACTCCCTCCCTCCTCCCAAAGGCTCCGCCTCCTCCTCTTCAGCTCACCCCTCGAAACCACGCCTTCACACGATTCACGACTGCATGAACCATAGGGAGGGAGGGAGGGAGGGGTGATATTTGATGGACGTATTAGGCAGCCAATCAAAATAGTGATGATCACTTTTTTGATTGGTCAGAGTTTTTCTCTGATTATACCCTCTAGACTGGACCAAAATGTTTAGTTTTTTTTGCAAACATTTTATTTCAGTGGGTGCAATGGAAATGTGAAAAGGTTTTCAGGCAATATTGTAAAAAGTGTTGCAAAAAAACAACACCCACCCCACCTTTAATGAGAGCAGTCAAAACACATAGATGGTGATGTCATGGAAATATTCTACTGTAGTGCAGCTTCAGTTGAGTACATAGTATCAATCAGCCACTGGGTACTCAGGTTGACCAGACTAACACAGAGACTAACACAGAGCCTAGTGGCTGTTCTAATTATCCAAAAGTGATATATGGTAAAAGATCTGTGGGAAAACTAGAATAAAACTGATGGCTTATACTTACTAAATCTAATATCAAAACCAAACTGCAGTTTGGCAATGGTTGTTGCGAAGAAATGGCGAGTTACACCATCACCAGTCGCAGGATCTCCTGAATGAACAACACGTACAATTTATAAATCAGTATAAAACAGTCAAAATGTCATGGGTACGATCTGGACATAAAATAAATTTTAATTAAGCGGACAATCTTTCTCTACCTTTTAATGTGCATGTCAAAGGGGAAGCCCAATCAACATGAGCCATCTTGTAAAAAGAAAGAATTGCCCTTTCCCTTTCCTCTGCACTTTCTCTAAGATCCATGACAAGACTTAGTGGTTTTGCAGTTGCATGTTGATTTAAAATCTCTTTAAAATCTGATTCAATTTTCCAATCTTAAATGTTAAAACAACATAGATAAACAGCATTTTGAATATATGTGTGTACAGGACAAATGAATGATATGGGAAGGTAAAGTCACACACCGGGAAATCCCCTGTCCTCAGTGGGATCCAGATCAGTGATCTCATCATTGTGCATATCTCCCTGATGTGGCTCTGAGATTTCTGTGCTGCTAGCACTTGGTGTCAGACTCTCCTGTGACCTTGTTAACGTGCTCAAAAATCTAGTCTCTCTTCCAGGAGTGTGTAGATTTTCTGCTGCCACCTCGGTTTGCTCCTCAACACTGCTCTGCGATAGCCTTAGACATATAGAGGTCATTTTTATTAGTGGTCATACTGCAGGACACAGTTGCAAAAATGGCAATGTGTTTAAACAAAATTTAAAAAAGAGGTCTGCATAAAAACCAGCCAGCAAATCAAACCCCATGACTGTGTTTTTAGATGGCAACAATTAGGCCTATATTTAAACAGTCAAAAATATTTTTGGCACTATGTTTCCCCTTTTTTTTTTTTCATCCTGTTTGTGATATAAGCCTGATCCTTGATACATGAAAACACTTTCAAAATAATCTACAAATCCTAAGGATCTCACATTGACTCATGTTCCCTGTTTTGACATTTGAAATACAGTACATGCATTATGCTTTCAAACATGATGCTGAACCTCTGTCTGTACCTCCTGCAGTCTTCACTATGGGCCTTGATGCTTGAAAAAGGAAACTCTTCTCCACACCACACACATTTCTGGGGTGGTCCAGCCAGCTCATCATTACTTCCTGGTTGACCTATCTGTAAAGGTGAACAAAACACTATCATACAAAGGTATAAAAATGTAACTGTCTCTTAAAGGTGGAGTAGGTGTTGTTTGAAAAACGGTTCCAGCAATCCAACTCAAGTGAGATTTTGAAAATATACACTCCCTCCCTCCTCCCAAAGGCTCCGCCTCCTCCTCTTCAGCTCACCCCTCGAAAACCACGCCTTCACATGATTCACGACTGCAATGAACCATAGGGAGGGAGGGAGGGAGGGGTGATATTTGATGGACGTATTAGGCAGCCAATCAAAATAGTGATGATCACTTTTTTGATTGGTCAGAGTTTTTCTCTGATTATACCTTCTAGACTGGACCAAAATGTTTAGTTTTTTTTGCAAACATTTTATTTCAGTGGGTGCAATGGAAATGTGAAAAGGTTTTCAGGCAATATTGTAAAAAGTGTTGCAAAAAAACAACACCCACCCCACCTTTAAGTCTACTATAGCACTTTAAAATAAAAAACTTACAGGCTCCAGATTCAGGGTCCTCTGAAGTGGTCTAATGAAAATGGTAGCATGTCCAATCTGAGTATGTGGATCTTTTAGATGACGAACATGATAGCCTTCATTGGGACAGGGGATGAGGACCAGTTGACGAGCCCTGGTTGTTCCAGAAATTTTGAGCAGTTCAAATCCCCCTCCCTGTCTAAGTGGAGGAAATGCTTCAAATAGAAAATCTTTGAATTTTTCTGGATTCTCCTGACAACCTGAAATAAAGATACAGAGGATATTAGCGGCAAGATTCAAATAATAAATGTACATGTGTATAAGACATCCTCCAAAATAGAATGTACAATTGTACTATAAATATGTACAAACCTTGAAACGTCAGACGCTTATCTCCTAATCCTGCAGCTGCAAGCCTCTGTTTGGCAAATTGGGTTGGGACAAGCACTGCATTTTTATCATTAAGACAGCAGAGGTTGTGTGTATACGAATATGTTTGGGAAGTAGTAACAATGGAGCGCCGAGTTGTTGTCAACCTTCTCCCTCCTTGGGTGTATGGGCCAAACACTCTCAAAACCTCAGCTAGGATTGAATAAAGACAACAGGCATAATCTAACCTAACTACACTGTTTAACCAAAACCCATTAGGTCACTATATTACTAACATGAAAATTGGGGACATTTCAGCAGTCAACGTATACACCTTTTCGACTTGAAAATTGTGGACATGCGCCCCCTAGTGGCCCCGCCATAACTGGACTGTGCGGTGCTCCACCAACTAACCCAAACACAGCAGCGTGGAGCATTATTTACGGATAACGCAGACATGTCTTGGATTGATGATGTTAGGCAGTGGCCTCCAGTTACAGATGAAGGTAGTTTATCACTGTTTTTAATGATTGGTTATGGAAATAGCATGATCAATTCCCATAATCAAACACTAAAAACTGTGGGAATACGTGAAAAATGCAACACTGGCTATAACTAACGTCAACAAACCATAAAGATTTCCAAAGTTCCAAACCAAAGTTTCCCCTTTGGGGATTATTAAAGTTGAATCAATCAATCAAAGATTATGCTACTGTAACGTTAACGCTAGCGGTAAATTAGGCTATGTGTTAATGTTATATTTAATTTATTTTATCATTCTCCTAATTCATTCATTCATTCATTCATTCATTGATTTATAGGCTTGTGCTAGTGCCGAGGGCTACAGTAGCCTCATACTGCTGTTCTTTCGGCCAGAATCGTCCGGGACTCTCAGCGAGACTATGAGTAGTACGAGATTGAATGTTAACGAAAACTCACCCGGCTGTATTCATTTGGAACAAAGTCCTTTCTGTTGATATTTTTCACCCACGTCTTCCTAACTTCTTGTTCTGCAAACAAGGCAGTTTTCGTGCAGTAAAGGTTTGTGTATTTCACATACTTTCTTCTTCCATTGTTGAATTTTCACACCATTGTTGGCATAGTTTATGACGGAACATGTATTCCCACTCGACCGACTCGACATTATAAAAATATCTATTTGTGGAAAGAGAAAAACACTAGCTAATCTGCGAGCCGGTGAAAGAATCACTCTGTAGCACAACCCAGCAATGGCGGACGGGGTACTTCCGGGGGGCTGGCCCGAAAAGGTCTATAGGTAAAATATGCACTTTTATTATCTTTGAGAGGAAAAAATTATCTGTTCTGAAAATAGCCAAAGAAAATTGTATAATAGTATAGAAAATAATAATTTAGAGCCATGGTGGCCTAAATGCTTCGTTCCACGAAAAAAAAGAAAAAGAAAATACACCCCGGACACAACTGAAAAAAAAAACAAAAAAAAAAACAAGTTCGTAATACATATGCTGAATGTCAAACGTTTCAGTAATTAAAATGCAGCAATTATTGTCTATACACATTATTAAGTTTATGAGTAGCTCGGATTAAGATTTCACATCTGTCTGTCTGTGCAAAAACCCACCGTCCACAGGATGTCTCAGTGGATGTGAAGGTGAAGGAGAGGGCTGACGTGAATTTCCCGCTATGGCTCCAGGTGCTACACAAAAATACAGCGAACGTCTTATGGTTGACAAAATGAATTTAGTTGACTTAATATGTAACTTTTAATGACCTCTAACTATGTGTTTGATTGAGCAACACAGTTGTTACTTACAGTTTTCAAGCTGGTTGGCCAACTCCCGCAGCACCTCTGGAAGTGGTCTCTCTCCTGCAGCCATTGCGAACGGTAAACTTCGTAAGAAGTTGAGTGGAATCGATTGCTCTAGCCTGGTCTGCCCAGGAAACCAATCCTGCTTCAGCGGCGAGTAAGGACCGCCCACTTAATTTACATATATTTTTCTTCTGACAAAATGCAAATACGGAAATAAATAAATGTGAAAATACAGAAAAACGGGAAATAATTAATATATAAATAAATGGGGAAGTGCAGAAATATATAAATAAATAAATATTGAATATCATAAATATACAATTAAATACATATATAAATTTTAAAATGTGAAAATAATTTAGGAAATAAATAAATATAAAAGTATAAAAATATGGTAATGAGAATATAAAATGCAAGCATTAAATTATTAACTTATATTTTTATATATTTATTTCTACATTTATTCATTTATTGATGCATTTATTTAAATATTTATACATTTATTTCTGTATTTATTAATTAATTAATTTATTGGTGTTAAATGCACTGGAGGAATTGAAAAACATGATCCTCTTAGTGCTGCCTGCTTCTTCCAGATGACTGTGGGTTTGTTGAAGCAGGTGTAAGATGATGTCTTCAACCCAAAAGGGCCCAAAGTGTGCCATGGAAATATCCCCCACACCATTACATCACCAGCCTTTCACCAAGGATACAAGTAAAGATGGATCCGTGCTTTCATGTTGTTTATGCCAAATTCTGACCCTACCATCTCAATGTTGCAGCTGAAATCAAAACTCATCAGACCAGGCAACATTTTTTCAATTTTTCACTGCTCAATTTTGGAGAGCCTGGGAGAATTTCAACCTAAGTTTCCTGCTCTTAGCTGTTTGACCACATCTATATGATTGCATGAGAATTTTGATTCTAAGAGTGCAACATTTATTTTTCTCTCTACTTTGGACAAGTTACAGCAAATTAAGACAATATGCTAAGAGCCTCTTCAGCTAACATTTGCTGGTAATATGGTTAATTTGAATGAAATTTAAAAAAAAAAAAGAAAAAAAAGAAAAACAGAACTGGTGGAATATTCTTTGAATTCTTGCAGTTTACAAGCACCTTTTTTATTTTCAGGAGGCATAAACAATAAATACATCAAATATTCTTCCAGTTTTATGGCATATAACTCATCGTGCTCCTGTTTAAAAGCACAGCTCTGTCCTGTGATCGGCCTGATAACAGTGAAAGTCAGGAGCACTCATTGGTCTAAGCAGGAAGATTGTGAGCGTTCCCCGGAGCATGGCCGTCATGCCTCTCAGTGTTTCTACAGCTTGTTAAGAGGGAATGCCAGGCATGGTTCTGGCCGTGTATATTTTGATATAGTTTGAATGCTTGGCACTCTAGGGTGGTAAACGGAGAGGCAAGGTAGGCATAGATAGCATACTTACTTTGCACTTGTATGTGTTGAAAGAAAAAATTCATTAATGGATCTAATTTACATTGCTCAGTGTGGCAGCTTAGGGAATATGGCTTGACCAAGAGTCAGTGATTAACACCAACATGCACACCTCAGACACTCACATGCACATATGGTAAAATAATAAATTACATTGATACATAAACCTCTCATTTAGTTAATCATTTAATCTCTCACAGAATGACACTGTGTTATATTTGCAATTGTAGCCAACCAAACAATAAAAAGACTTTATTTAGAAGAAAAATGTACTGTAAATGCACAAAATTTCAGGTGCATTCTATAAAGCAGTGCTGTCATGGACGTATTGTGACTTATGTGTCATCTGATTCCATACATAAGTGTGTTGTTTGTCTGTTGAGGACCTCTTGTCCAAGTATGGTCACTATGAAGGAGAGCTGTTGCTTGTGGGGGCCTTTGGAGAAAATTAATGTGCTCCAGCCAAGTGTAAGAAAGACAGCTGGGCCTGTCAGCACCTCCAACAGAAGCAGCAGCACCCTGGGAATCAATGGTACCAGGAACAGAGTTAGAGCTCAACATTATGTGTACAAGAGAAGCAGTTGTATACTGACATTATATAAGTAGTATTAATATTTGGGGAATCTTTAAAAATGAGAAGAAATGCCTTTTTGGAGATAACTATTCAAATGGAGATAGTTTACAGCAAAAGTTACTGTAGCTACACAACTTTTCATGAAGCTGCCAATTGTGCATAAAAGATAGCTGGTTTTGCTGTGGTTGCCATTTTATAGGTGAGGTTGTTGTGGGGGTGGGGAGCAGTGAGAGCTGGTGTTAGGGGAGTGACTGGAGATGATTGATGGGAGATCATTGTTCAGCCTTCTGGAGATGTCGTGGGACAAACTAAACGATGGTGAAACACTCAGTGCGTTTACATGGGAAGTTTAATTCCTCTTTAATTCAGAATTAAAGTTAAAGCCGAATAAAAGTTACCATGTAAACACTTAATTCCATATGAAAATGTCAATTCCGAATTAAACTTAATTCCGATGTAAGTGGCTGGTTTATTCCCATTTTAATTCCGAATTAAATAATTCCGCGGTCATGTATACACTCGTTCCTGTTTAGATTAATTCCCGTCTTTCTGCCCATGCTCGTTCTCTTGCCCGTCTGTCACGATGACGCTTATATTTCGCGCTCAAGATGGCAGCACCCAGTAAACGTTGTTCAAGAGCAGAGACGATTTATTTAATAAATAGCTTGGAGGAACTGGAAATAATTAAAAGAACAGATGGCAGGAAACATAAAAATTGTGAGCTTTTCAAAGCGGCCAGGTTAAATGAAGGAGGTTTTGCAGATAGAGACGCCACCCAAGTCAAAAATAAGTGAAATGTTGTTGCTAACCGAGTTAGCTAAGTTTGTGTTCTTCCGGTAGATGTAAAGACGTCCCCCCCCCCCATCCAATCAGAACCCTTCCCAACCCCCAGACCTAAAGCGGAGTTGGATAAAGCCGAACAAACGTGTTTCCATGTAAACCTTAATTTGGAATTACTATTTCCATGTAAACTCGAAGGAAAATAGTTTAATTCTGAATTATTTAATTCCTAATTATTAATTCTGAATTAAAAAACATAATGTAACCGCAGCCACTGTTGAAATGAGGTTCCCACCTGAAAACCCAAAAGATGTCAGTTATCACTCATCAAGGCTGACATAGACAAGTTGTGGGTCTTTTACCAATTGCTTATCCTTAGTTGGGACACAAGTTTCTTGTGTTTATTTTAGCTAAAAACTAGCCCAGCTTGTGAATAGGGCAGCAGATTACAAGGGAGAGTCCATGTGACAGCTTGGAAAGGCAGCTGCCAGGAGGGAAAAGACCCCAAAGGTGCTGGCATGGGCTAGCAACCCATGGCAGCAGTGGTGAGGCCTAGCAGGCCGCTACACTGCTAATATGGGCTAGCAACCCATGGCAGCAGTGGTGAGGCCTAGCAGGCCGCTACAACCAAACAAGCCACAAGCATAATTGGGAGGATACTAAGAGTCAATGAGAGCAGGGGTGGATGACTCACAGATGCATTAGATATGTGACTCAGGGAAGGATAGGGCCTTGGCCTTATCCTCCATGTCTACAATCGGAGAGAACAGAGCTCAGGGTAAAAATGAGAGAATCTGTAGAGGATAAAATACTTCAGGTTATCCCTTGTGGCTGGCAGAGTGGCCACATTTATCAGTGCTTCTTAAAAGTCAGTCGGATGAAGTGCAGCTTCAGATAGAAAACCCCAAAGGTGTCAGTTATATCAATAACCCTGTCACAGAGGAGGAGGTAGTAAGAAGAGATGCAGGTGAGGTTCGCATATCAGTCAGAGAGAGAATCATGGAGAAAAAAGCTAGAGTTAGATGGCCCAGGGCAAATGAGAGCAAAGAATGGGAGCTGGTTAAAGATCTTTGGATAATTCTATGCAATAATGCAATCGAAAGGTTAGAAGGTATGGGTGGCATACTGCAGCTACCAATATCTAGTTTAACAGAGGAGTTCAAGTGCAATAAAGTCAGGACAGAACTGTTGTTATCAGGGAGTAAGGATGTCATAGTTAGGGAGGTGGCTAAATCCAACCAAGGGGAGAATCAGAATCAAAATCAGAATCGCCTCTATTGTCATTGTAAGTGCATTACAATGAAATTTGCGTGCATCTCCAAAAGGTACTTGTGAGGTAGATAGGAATATTAAAAGTATTAAATATATTCACAACAAAAGGAGGGCAACATAGTAAATATTAAAAAGAATATACAAAAATGTAAACCAAGTTATTTACAGTCTATAAAGTGTTCTGTCGGCTAGTATTGCACAGAGTATTTCAGTACATTCACAGGGTCGTGTATAAGGTGCAGAGTGTTATTTACAGTTATTGTTCAGTGCAGTGATGGCTCTGGAGAAGAAGCTGTCCCTGAGCCTGTTTGTCCCAGTTCTGTGGGACCGATACCGTCAGCCCGAGGTTAGTAGGTGGAACAGGTGGTTACTGGGGTGGGAGGAGTCCTGGATGATGCTGGTTGCTCTGCTGAGGTAGCGAGAGCTGGCGATGTCCTCCGGGCTGGGCAGAGAGCAGCCATGTTGATCACCCTCTGCAGTGCTCTCCTGTCTGCTGCTGAGCACCCTGGTACCAGGCTTTAATGCAGTACGCCAGGATGCTCTGGATGGTGGCTCTGTAGAGCAGCACCCTGGTACCAGGCTGTGATGCAGTACCAGGATGTTCTGGATGGTGGCTCTGTAGAACAGCACCCTGGTACCAGGCTGTGACGCAGTACCAGGATGCTCTGGATGGTGGCTCTGTAGAGCAGCGCCCTGGTACCAGGCTGTGATGCAGTACGCCAGGATGCTCTGGATGGTGGCTCTGTAGAACAGCACCCTGGTACCAGGCTGTGATGCAGTACCAGGATGCTCTGGATGGTGGCTCTGTAGAGCAGCGCCCTGGTACCAGGCTGTGATGCAGTACCAGGATGCTCTGGATGGTGGCTCTGTAGAGCAGCACCCTGGTACCAGGCTGTGATGCAGTACCAGGATGCTCTGGATGGTGGCTCTGTAGAGCAGCTCCCTGGTACCAGGCTGTGATGCAGTACGCCAGGATGCTCTGGATGGTGGCTCTGTAGAACAGCATCCTGGTACCAGGCTGTGATGCAGTACCAGGATGCTCTGGATGGTGGCTCTGTAGAGCAGCGCCCTGGTACCAGGCTGTGATGCAGTACCAGGATGCTCTGGATGGTGGCTCTGTAGAGCAGCACCCTGGTACCAGGCTGTGATGCAGTGGTCTGACCACCCGCTACTCACCATCCTAAACAGACAGTATGGCCCCGATCGCACACCTCCTGCTAGGCGCTACCTGCTACCGGCTACCTGCTAACTGCGATCACAAGATACCGAGTTTGTGGAAAGTGCAACCCGCATGTTAGCGCTTAAAAGAGCGCGTCTAAATGGCATAAATGTGCGTCCACCTGGTCACATGTGGACATACACAAACGGCTCTACCTCTTGATTACGCATCACC
Source organism: Hirundichthys speculiger (assembly GCA_018398805.1). NCBI lineage: Eukaryota > Metazoa > Chordata > Actinopteri > Beloniformes > Exocoetidae > Hirundichthys > Hirundichthys speculiger. Next base: position 165,849 of record JAGFBZ010000663.1, read on the forward strand.
GTATTCCTTGCAGACATTTTTATTCCCTTGAGGTCAGAGGATGTCTGGTCAGCAGTGGTCGAGAAGGGACAGGAACATTAATTGTTTGTGATCTTTAAAAACACATCCAATGATTAGTTCTGCAGTATTTTAAAAGGCACATCAGCTGCGCCAAGACGCACAACTGTCTCCGACTCCCAGCAACCCCCTGCTGAGAATATGTTCCCGCGGCTCTGCCTGGCCGTGTTTACTGGGTGGACACCAACTATCTGGGACTTTCAGGTTGCCGATAGGAATTGTCTGTGTAAGAATATTTTTATGTACACTATATACTAGGGTTGCACATCTCTCTGTGATAAACGATTCGATATGAATCTAGATACACAGGTTACGATTCCATTCAAAAACAATATCCTTTTATTACAGACCGATTCGATTCGATTCGATTCTGAACGATACAATTCGATTCAACGGTTAATATTCAAGTCCACAAATCCTCAAGCATTGTGGCTTTATGGCACTGGCAAAAAAAAAAAAACAGAGCAACAAAATTACATGTCAATGTATTTATTTTTAGAAATGGACCAAAAAAGTCTGGCTGAATCATTGTATGTGAACTCCAGAGGTAAAAGTATCACAGAATAGTAACAACAAAGTACAATATTTCAGCGTGAGCATAGTTTTGAACACCAGAGGCAGTTAACAAAGATTCAATATTTCAGCCTGAGCTTAGTTTTGAGGTAAACTCTACTAGAGGAAGGTAACAAAGGTGCAACATTTCAATGTTAACAAGTTACACACCTAACACATCTCAAAATGTGGCAACAATGCACACAGTGCTTTGTGTAAAAGATAAGAGAAAAATAAATAGCTACATGTGTAAAATAAATCAAACTACTGTGTGTGAGGAACCGTTTCCCATGTCAAAAAGCAGTAGTTCACTTACACTATGCCTGTGCATTTTCATCATCACTGTCCTGTATTATGTGTATGTATGCTAATATTTTAATAATATAGCTGCAGCGTGAGTTTAACTCTTTCTTGATTACAAGTTATAATATACTCAAACCATCAGGGTCTTCTTTTTTACTTCCTGCTCTCGGTGGAGGCAGTCGCATTTCTGTGAGCTCCTATCTATCCGTCCCTGCTGCTTCCCTTCGTCTTGCCTGAGCTTTTTTTGGAGCCTCACTCGGCATAATATTCAAATCTCTAACCATGGATCTGGTCAGCTGGTTTCTCAATGCAATTAATCAAATTTTCTCGAAGAGAAAACAGGACACAGGAGAGTCCTCCGGTCCCGATGGAACACTGGCTGGACACATCAAGGAATCTTATGGATGGAATCTGGGATGTCTGCCGCCGCTGTTCATTGTGGACGCCAAAGTTATGTACCTATTGGGATTTATGATCACAGGATTTCTGCTGTTTGGAGTTGGTGGATACCTGCTGTATCGGAAAATTTACACGGCAGCTGCTATCCTGGACACCGTAAACCTGCCTGCCGTGTGTGTGAGAGTGAGCCGCGCTGTGAACACTCAGACTGATACTCTTGGTGAGCTGAATCGGAAACTGGAAGTGATTCTAGTGACGATTTTTGAACTCTCTGGCGAAATGGATTCGAACGTGGAGAAGTTGCGAGAGTGGCTCAGGGAGAATTGATCTGTAATTCGGACAACTGGAGTTATTCCCGCCGAGATGTAACCAGCAAGAACTGAAGGCAGACAGAATTATGTCAGTCTGACCCAAACATTCTTCTCTTATCTGAATCTGGCTCTGAAACGAAGCTCGCCTCCAAGGCCGGCCTTCGACCTAATCTCTCCTGAATATTGTGACTTTTTTGACACTCCTTTCCCGACCCCTCCCCCCTTTCCAAACAGCACCACCAGTGGCTCCAGACGGGGGCCACTGGCTCACGCACACACATACACATGCACACACACATACTTCCCACCCCCTGCCCAACTGCCTCCGCTGGCTCCTGCTGTTTTCACCCCCCCACGCTTGACGGACTGGGCACTGCGTGCTGGGATCTGGCAGCGAAGCGCACGGACTGTTTGGCTGGACACTCCCCCCCACCCCCACCTCCCACCCACCTCTCATGTCTTAGTCTTAAGTTTGGCTATGCTTATTTGTGCTGAGGTTTTTTTTATGAATCCCACAACATGTGCCTCTGATCAAGGACATGTTGTGTGAGTCACCTCTTTTTTATCCTCTCCCCCCATCCCCTATGTGATCATATTTTCTTCTGCTAAAAGTGCTCTGGCCGTATACCCTTTGTGAAATTTTTAAAAAATGTCAGAATAGTCCTATTTGTGGAAAACTATTATTTCAATCAGTTTAATAAGTAATAAGTCAATACGTTTTTTTATTTGTATTCTTCTAGTTGTCCTTGAGAAATATTGATCATGAACCCTCCCACCCCACACAAAAATGGTTTGGCCTAGATCACACTTTGATGTTGAGAAGGCCGCGGGTCTACAGTCAAAATGTCTGGTAAACACAAGTCCGGCGCCCAGAAAAGGAGAGAAAAGAGAAGAAGAAAAGGTTTAAGAAATGCTCTAAACAAATATTTTAAAAAATGTGCGGACAGCGAAGCTGGGACGAGTGGAACAGAGCAAGGTAAGAAGTGCAGCCAACCATGTAACGCAGCCCAACTGACCAGCTCTAATGTTAACAGCAATAACAGCTTGTACTAAAGCCTGAGCAAACACGTTGTCTTTGACAGAAACAGAGAGGAGGGAGAGCGAGCAGCAGTCAGGTGTCAGGAGTCAGGCTGATGGTGATGGAGAAGAGGGGTGGGGGGGGTTGTGTCATGGTGGAGCGGAGGGGCAGAATGAAGCTACCGGTGACAGAGAAGAGAGAGAGAGAGCTTGGGAGCTGGGATCAGCTGAGCAGGGATCAGAGACTGATTATCAGCCACAACATTTCAGCGATCCTGCATTATGGCCAACTACAATGACCGACTCTGATAGAGTGAACCTCGTGCGCGCGATGGCAAAATGAACGCCTTTTTCAGAGAGGGCAAAGGAATTACCGACAGATGCAGAGGGCAGGCAATTTCCAAACTATTTGACATATTCCACATCCCACAATGGACGGGAAAAAATAGATAGGGACTGGTTAACAAAAAAGGCCCTATTTTGCCTCCCATGATTGTTGTTCTCTTTTAAAGTAGAAAAAAAGTCAACAAGTGCCCTAAATTCAAGAGATGGAGATGTTCATTTGGTTTTGAAGATATAAAACTGACAATTTAAGTCTTCATTTAAAGTTTGACATAGATGTTTATTTACTGTATTATCAGTTGACAAAGAAAAAATTCTTCAAATTAAAATGTCTAATTAATTCTTCCCTGGTCTATTTTTCCTGCATGTATAAGAATTAGAAAATGTGCATGCATAAATTTTAATAATATTAGCAGGTCCATTCATATTTAACTAAAACTTCAGCTGTCATGGAGAGCTAAGATTTTCTCCTCATATACAATACCTTATTTATTGCATTACACATCACAATATATCAAACATAACTGGTGATGTTTAGTGACAAAAAAAAAAAACGGCGGTGGTGTAGGGGAGGGCCCATCTAACATTATCTTGTCCCGGGCACAGACAAGACTGTCAGCTGGCCTGTCTATGGGCACTTGTGGGTGCTTGTGGAGGGCTTGAGTGCTTCTACCCTGACAAGGGTAGAAGCGCTGTTTATGGCTGCTGCCCCAAGCACCGTTGACTCCTGTCCATTTGTTGTTGTTGTTTCTGTATGTTTCTCTTGGACGGTGTACTGGGAAGACAAATTTCACTGTGTTGGGACGCTGGCTCAATGACGATAATAAATCTGATTCTGATTCTGATTCTTGGTTCTGGGGTGGTGTATCAATGCTGATGTCCAGATCTCCAAGGGCAGATTCAGTCTGACATGGATTTGTCTGCAGTGGGCCTCTCTGGACTGGATCCACTGTTGCCTAGAAATAAAATGAAGACAAACACAAAACAACAAACATAGTAAAAGCAGTCAGAATAAATGACAGTAGACTTGAGAATGCATTGTAATATGTATTTTATGTTGAGTAAATTATGTTGTGTTGGGGGATTTACCTTGTTACTTGTGAACGTCCGCTCAGCATCATGGTCCGTCAGGAAGGGCAGAGATTTGAACCGGTGTCCAGAGCTGCTGCAGTGTAGAAGAGATCATCCTGGCCAGTGTAGCGTTTCTCCAAGTCATTTATGAATGCTTTGATCATCACTGAGTCTTCATCTGATGCTTCAAAGTTCTTTTTGAGCTTTGATCTGACAGGGGAAATCATTGAGAGTGTGGGCCGCTTGTCTTCACACATGCTGGAGGTCACAAGTTTGACCGGCGCCATCAGCTTGACAATATCTTCAATGTCGCAAAAGTCTTTGTCCTTAAGAGTGTTAATCTCTTCTCCTCTTCTGAGATCCCTGGACATAAGTGCAGCGGAAATGGCAGGCTGTTGTTCCAGCATACTCTGGGTACTGTTTCACCGGGTGGACACGTCTTGGATGAGTTTGTGGATGGGCAAGGTCCGTTGTTTCTGTTAGTCTTGTAGAATTTCTGCTGCCCTGACACTGCGGTGAAAAAAGCCAACCTCTCTCCTTACCCTCCCCAGCAAACTTGCCACTGTGTCCACTTTGAAAGCTTCCTCTGTGGCCAGATCTATTGTGTGTGCAAAGCACATGAGGTGAGGGCTCATCTCTGCTTCCACGCCAGCTAGATCATCAAATCAAATCAAATCAAATCAAATCAAATCAAATCAAATCAAACTTTATTTATAGAGCGCTTTTCATGCCCTCGGGCAACACAAAGTGCTTTTCATTAAAAAAAAAAAAAAGATAAAAATTAAAACATTAAAACAAAATAAAAGCCATCACACACCCCAAAGTCGCAAAGCCTCCTCTCATTACCCCCCCCCCATGCACCCCAAAAAAAATAAAAAATAAAAAAATAAAAAAATAATCATGTTTGTGACATTGTCAGTTACTAGGGCCGGCTCTTTATCCAGTATTTTCCAGTCAGCACATGCCTGCTTCAGCACAGCACCCACATTCTTCCCCATGTGGGATCCTTTAAATGCTCTGATCTGTAACACATGAACATTTTACTTCCATTCGGGAGCAATGTGGTGGGCCGTGATCGTCACGTAAGATTCGGTCGCACATGACGTCCACTCATGACGTCCACTCGCTCGGCATTCGTAGGTTCTTTTTCAACTTGGCTCTTAACTTGGGCATACAAAGCCGGCATGCACGTGTTGGTCATGTGATTTCAGGACGGTATCTTATACCTGGGCTCTAATGTATGGATCAAATCCTGGAATCCTTCCCATTCAGCTATGTTGTAAGGACATAATCCTTTGGCAATAAAACACGTTATTGATGCCATGATTTCCTTAGCACGTGTTAGGAATAACACGTGCTAATAAGTTAGGGTGTTCCCTGGCTGTATGCTACTGCTTGCTGCACACGTCTGCTGCTCGTCAGTACGGGGGTTTAACTCACCATACTCTTGACCCTGTTTCCTCCTTGCATGCTGGTCGAGATTTGTAGTGCTGCCAGTGTACGTCAACGATGCACGGCACAACTTACAAATAGCATGGCTTCTGTCGAGCTTCCCTTCCTTTTTATAAAACCCAAAAACGGTCCACACTTTGGATTTCTGTTTCCCCGATGTGTTGAAAATCTTTCTCGGTCCATTATCACCTCCAGTCAGGCTGATGCTTTGGTTTTCCTCCTCCTCCATTTCCCATGTTGTCCCTTCACTCATGTGGTTAATACCAGCTAGGCAGCAGCTACGGCGTTTAGCGGGCAACTTCAGCTCTCGCGTTGTTTTAGAGATGCTGGCGCATGTAATGCCGCCAACCGATTCAAAGTCTCGCAATAATGATCCATGACTCTATAACCGATTCACCTCTGAATTCATGGATAATTCGCATCAATTGAGGAGTCTGCTACCGATGCAGCCGCAGCGCTCTCTTGTTGAAACGAATATCCGGTCGCATTGGTTTATCGTTTACAACCCTAGTATATACCAGTGCAGAGAAGGAAGGAAGAGGAAGCTCTACAGCAGAGTCCCAGACAAGCTGCACATGAGAGCTGCTCCAATCTGGATGAAAAGACGCTCCATAGCAGTTAGCGCGTAGCGGGTAGCACAACCTGCTCTTAAGGGCAATGGCTACTGACGCACTGATTGGTTTAACAGGTGGAACGCCCTAACCACTCCCATGCATAATATAGCGGTTAGCGCAGGTAAGATTGAGGGTTTAGGGAGGTGGAAGATTGCGTTCTTTGCGGGGGAACGCACCTCCTGCTACCTGCTATCCCTTAATAGTGGCTTTAGGAGATTTGGCAGAAGATCGGGCCCTATCTGTCCTCATCATAGTGGTGGATTTATTCTGGATGAAAGTGAATGCTTGGATTGGACTTCTGTCATCTAGTTTGTGGAGGTATACATTCCAGGTATCTGGCTCAGTTACAGTTGACTGAAGTGAAATAATGGACATTAGTAAGTTTAAGTGTTGTGAAGAGTTCTGAATGACTGTTTTGATTAATGTTTGATCAATTGTCCAGCCTTACTACCATTATTATCTGAAATACCTTCCTGTATGCTGTCTTGTTGACAATGGGCCAAAAGTTGGTTTCGCTGCTGGTCTAGGTCAGCTCTCATGCCTCAGTTTACCTGATAGAGAGAGGAAAGAGCACGTCTTTGTGTTTCTGGATGGACCTTTGCCCTCTTGTTGGACAAACTATCTAGTCTTGCCTTGCCTCATTTGCTGCCACCCTGCTTACCTCAATGATTTCTGTCCCAGAACTCAGTCATGGTACCGTCTCTAGTGGGGAAAGGCCGTGTCAGTGCCAATTTGTCTCCAAAGAGGCTAAGTCGCTGGAAGCTGAGGTTTGTGGCAGTGGCAGAATTGAGAGGTCTCCCCTACAGCAAACCAGAGTTGGAGGTTCTAAGGAGAAGGAAGGGAAGAGTCTGATATGTGACTCTGATAAGGAAGCTCAGCCTTGTTTGGGGCAGCTTCCACATGTAGCCCATGTAATGATTCAGTCTATGGCTGCCTCCCAGGCTGCCTTTTTTTTTTAACCTCCCAGTGTCAGGATTTAGGGTTAGGACCCACAATGCAATGGACGGGAGACAGCAGTGTCCAACAGAAAATTCTTTATTAGTACAAAAATACAAACAAAAACTTAACTCGAGAAATCCAGAATAAACAGAGAGACAACAGGCCAGGAACATCAAGGAAACACAGGAGTTAGGATCACAGGAAAATAGACAGCAAAATTCAACAGATGAAGCAGCAAGGAAGAGGGGAAAAGACAATACTTAAATAACCAAGGAACAAATGAGGAGCAGGTGCAAACAATCAGTGAGATGGACAGAAGGAAATAAACTAGAACACAACAATGACAAGACAGACCTTTAAAGTAAAGCAGGAAATATATTTAACAGAAGACAAGTAACTCAAGAAAACCAGGCCAAACTAAGAGTACAAAGAAGAAAACATAACATGCCCAACCCTAACCATGACACCCAGATTGCCTTTTTGACCCATTGATGCTTCCTTACCACCAGTGTGCGAACCATACCGTGACGCCGGGGGGGCCTAAACACGTAGCCTACGGGCACCAAATCTTAAAAGAAATGCATCACATTTCCATAGGCCTGTTTAACTTATATGAAAAAAACATGTCAAATTACCTTCAGAAAAGTGACCACAGGGGCCTAGGGTCAGCTGGATTTGCTTTGCGTCCACCAGCCCATGATGTTGAGTGACGATGACCGGAATTGATCCAGGTGATGATATAGGGCTTTGGGTCGAATCCCTCTAACGGAGGTCCATTGAGATCAATAAAGAGCAAAGATGAGAGGCTGGTTTCATGCAGCCTGTTGCGGGTCTTGCTGTCAGTGTCATTAACAGCTGATAAAGCCTCGTTCGCACTCAGAAAAGGTGGGTATATATGTCCGGCTGGCTGTGAGTAACTTGTCCAGTGTTTTGCCTGGTACCACATCCTGCAGTTTTCAGTCGCGGAACTCGTCAACTGCGTGTCTAGCAGACTCCCCCAACAGTTTAGCAAGGGCTTCCACCTCGTTTTCCCCATACAGGATGAGCGCGTTGCGGTCCTTTGGCCAAGACTGCTTGTTCAGAGGTTGCAGCATTTTGACGAGATCTGACTCTGGCATTCGCTTCATCAGATTTTCTGTTACGGACTGATAGAACTGACCCCTATTGATCTTCCCACAGCTCTCTACTAGTTTGACATCCTTAATAAATTCTTGCGAGATGCGCTGCTCTGCCTTCATTGCTGATTTGCCTCCAGACAGTTTCATGGCATTCACCACATCGATGCACTGCTGAATATGGCCACTTGCATCCACAATGTCCATATTTCTTTGCTGAAATTTCAGTGACAGGCCTTGAAGTTCACTGAGCAGGTCCTTCATGCAAGCCAGGTCAGCTAGAAAACCTGAGTTTGTGAGGTGCTTGTGAAGCCCCAGGAATTTTTTCCTCTCTGTGTCGTTGCGAGTTGTGTCCTCACTTGCCGTTTTAAACTGGCGTGCTAATGCAGGGTAGTTTTTCCATACTGGCTTGACAGCATTAAAACTGCTTGCCACCCATCTGATGGTAAAGATTTGGCCAATTTTTAAAATCTGCACATTTAGCTCGGCAGGCTGCAGCTCCGAGCAACCTGGCATTTTTTGCAGATTGATGGTATAACGCGTACAGTTTAGATATAAAAAAGCTCGAAATGGTTACACCCAGAGACTTGTTTCAGAGAATCGTGGAAGGCCAACTCAAGCCGATGGGCTAGACAATGAATCGCCTGGATGTTTGGGAAGTCTTTTTTCAGCCTTGTGACAACACCTGTACCTTTGCCGGTAAGAACCGCGGCTCCATCAGTGGCAATGCTGATCAAGTGTTTCCCCAAAAAGTCATCATTCAGTCCCGTTTGATGGAGGCTCTGTATCAGAGTCTTGTAGATAGATTCCGCATCTGTACCTTGTACAAGCTCTACAATGTCTTAAAAAAACATTGTCAACATCTCCATTCCCACTTACGTCACATCTTACATAAATAATAAGATACGTACGCCCGTGCACTGTGCTCTCGCCGATAGTAATACTAATTTTTGCATGTCTCTCTTTGATGTTTTCCACAAATTTGGTTCGCATTTGCTGTGCTATGTGGCTTATAATTTCAGCACACGAGTGGTCTGACTTGTGCACGGTGCCAATTTTTGCTCCATTAAGCTCCTGAAGCTTTATCAATGGTGGTAGCTTTTTGTAGGCCAGCCTCTTCTTGGCTATCATGTAGGCAGATCTGAACGAATTTGCCGTTTCTTCCATTAATACGGAATTGATCTGCTTGACGGTCTTGGGCAGAATATCTTGTGCTTTAGTTGCAAGTTCAACTGCCCTTTTGTGTGCAATGCTATCCCGGTGTTTGCATATTTTTTCGCGCAACGTCTTCTGCACTTTGCTGCTGACAGTTCCGTTAATCCATTCCTCTGATAGATGTGTTCCCTTTTCAGTGAGAAGAAGTGTTTTTGCATCTCTGCATGAAGTGCAACCCAGATTCCCAGCCTCATCGACAAATAGCCACGGGCAACGATCCTTCCACTCCCTTAGTTGCTTGCTACTCCAGCTGGCAGCAGCCCCAACAGCTTCGGCGGTAGACTCTGCTCCCCCATGATCGATAGACTTCTCTCCCTCTGTTCTATGTGGATTGTCCTCTAGCTGTTGGTCAACAGGCTGAGATGTGGGGCTATCTGTGCCACCTGACTGAGAGATAAGGCCATCTCTCAGCTTCTTAATGAACCCTAATGCCATAAGGCTCGTTTGTTTACGTTTAGACATTTTCTTTGCAAAAGGCCAACAGTCTTCGCGCGTTCGCCAACTAATTTCTTCGTTCACATGTTTTATGAACAGGCCTAATGCAAATTAAAATTCGCAGCGCCACCATGCTTGAGTGGTCTCATTAGGTATTGCAGTGCGCAGGCTATTGTAGGTGTAAGAGGCACGTTAGACCTTGTGAATTCATAAACACACTAACGTAGTCTAGATATTTAGTCAAAATTGCATAAAGTGAATCACGTCATATTTTAAAATAAAAAGAAGACATTATCAATGGAATATGTGAACTTTATTGTCAAAATTGTAAAGCCCCCCCAAATTTTCATAAATTCTTTCTCAAAGGGAGCCCATCTTTGACCAAAGGGGTCTCGAGCTCCCCTGGCTCCCCTGTGGTTCGCACCCTGCTTACCACTATGGTCTTCTAGCATTCATCGTTCATCTTTATTATTTCGCAGATCATAAGGTCCTTCATTTCATTTTTGGATGCCTTTCACCACACCTTATGTGCCAGTCTCAATCCTAAACGAGTCCTGCCTTGCTGTGTCCACCCTACAATATCCTGGTGATGCTGGCGACTGATGGCCTGGTCAACTGCCTGGATCGCATCCCACTTCTGTCCTTTGTGAAGCCCAACTCTGGTGTTTTAAACAGACAAGTAGGGTGAATCTCTCAGCTCAAACACAAGCCTCACCTTCTCTTGCTTGTAGCCTGCACTGATGGATTTCAATGGGACCCTCGAGGTGGTTTACCCAAATAGTGCTGTGGTGGAAAGGCATTAGGAAAAGCCCTAGCCACTAAAAGCCCCCGATTACAAAGAAGTTGGAATGGTGTGTAAAATGTACGAATTTATTCCCAACAGAAAATATAGAACATATCAGATGTTGAAACTGAGTCATTTTACTATTTCATGGAAAATATTTACTTAATTGACTTTAACGGCAGCAGCACAACTAAAGAAAAATGGAACAGGTGTAACAAAAGGTTGAAAATCTAAACAAATGAAAAAAAAATAGAGGACCAATTTACAACCAATTAGGTTAAATGGCAACAGGTCACTCCCCGTGGGCCCACCACCCACAGGGAGGGCCATAGGTGTCGGGTGCAGTGTGGTATGGGTGGCAGCCGAAAGCGTGGGCCTTGGCGTGCCGACCCTCAGCTGACGAAACTGGTTAGGATGCCCCCCGGACGCCTCCCTGGAGAGGTGTTTCGGGCATGTCCAACTGGGAGAAGACCACCGGGAAGACCCAGGACCCGCTGGAGAGAATATATCTCTCAGCTGGCCTGGGAACGCCTCGGGATTCTCCCAGAGGAGCTGGTGGAGGCGGCCGAGGGGAGGGAGGTCTGGGCCTCTCAGCTGAAGCTGCTGCCCCTGTGACCCGATTCCGGACCAAGCGGGAGTTAATGGATGGATGGATGGCAACAGGTCAGTCACTAAAAATTGTGGAACAATTTCAGAAAAATGTCCTTCAACATAAAATTGCAAAGACCTTGAAGATCCCACCATCTATAGTACATAATATTATCAAAAGATTCAGAGAATCAGCAGGAGTGTCTGTACATATGGGGAAAGGCCAAAGGTCAAAACTCCTGTCAAAATCCCTCCATGGGCTCAGGAACATATCCAGAAATCACCATCTGTGAACACAATTAATTAGCTGTGCAATCAACAAATGGAAGTTAAAGCCGTATGATGCAAAGAAAAGGCCATATGTGAACACAATCTACTATGTAATGTACTCTATGAAAAAATAATATATAATGTTAAAAAAAACTTCTAATTTTCCTCTACTTTCACTGTAATTGTGGCCATAGAGGTAATAATTTGAATATCATACTGTCTTGACAGTAAATGCCTACAAATTAGCATGGCTAAATTATGTATTTGTCACTGGTATCTTCCAATGGTGTCTATAACCATTGCAGTGGTCAACCCTATAACTATAGGGTTGACCACTGCACTGGAGCTCGAGTGGTGAGAGAGGGATGCCACTTGGGATGCCCCACTGCCAGACTTCATGCCTGTACCATCCACAGAGGACTGGAAATTGTTTGTAGAAGGATTTAGCCATCGCTTTAACTTCCCTGCACTGGTGCTGTGAGTTCTTCTGGCAGTGGTGGACAGCAGTTACCTTTCCAGGATGATTGATGTTGGAGGCTATGGTAGAACCAGTGATGGTGGGTCCCTCTACAACTAAGTGTTTGGTGGGGACCTCAGAGATGGCACTTTGGACATGCCAGAAGATTGTGCCATCCAGGGGTCTTAGAAAAGGGAACCAATACTGTACGTGTTAATGGGAAATCCGGCTCTGACTCTAAGCAGGAACCTGATGAGACCTTTTCCTGGCAGAGGTGTAGCCAGATGGCAAAGGGTGTTTAACGACTGCCTGAGCTGTGCCAGATTAGTATATTATTTTATTTTTTAAACAACCGTCTGCCTATATATTAATGGTTAGTGAAAATTGCTTGAACTTTTTAAAGTGGGATATATATGCATTTTGATCTTGCAGCAGTTGTTACTTTTCTTGTGTGTGTGTGAGTGAAAGCGAATGTCTCTTGACCAGTCCTTCCTAACCGTTTAATCTAACGGGGAGTGTCTCAGTGAGGGACATGTTAGTGAACCTCCTGAACTGGCTGGCTGCAACAAGTCACAGCTTGTTGTGTACTCTCCACAAATGGGACAAGGAATCCCATCACGGCCATGAACTTCCATGGCCTGTGGGATGAAGACCAAGCCCCACTTCTTTTCCTCCTCTCCCCCTTTCTCTCTCTGATAAAGTGTCTCTGAGGCTCTTCCAGCAAGTCCTGTCTACATCCTCTGATAAAAAAAAAAAAATGCATTTACAGCAGAAAAATAAAACTGATATTTACTGTATGGTCTTTATTTTATTTCATTGTGTGTGGAAAATATTATTTCCGTTTTCTTTTATCACATTTTGTAATGAATTCCAATAATCTATTTACAGCAGATTAATGAAACTGTCGTGGTATTAATTGCACTGTATTTTAATTTATTATATGTGGACTGTTGGACTGTTGAGCAGCAAGAATCCTGCATCAGACACAAATGGGACAATATTTCTCTCCTAAAACTCCAGCATCAGAGGGGTGTACTACGAAGCCAGTTCGACACAGCCAGGCTTTCTTTGGGTGAGCTGGCTTAACAAACCTGAAACTCTCCATCGGAGATAACTGGTACCACGACGGTGGTTACCAACTATCTTTGTTAACCGCGGCTTTCTGCTTTCTGCTCTATGCGCGTTCACATAAAAGGGGGCGTTTGACGCATCATTTGACGCCTCTTCCGGATAAAATGGATAGATCGCGGTCCGTATATTTCAGTCAGGAGGAGCAGGTTTTAATAATGCAGGGCTATGAGGATTTGAAAGAAATCTTTACGGCCAAAAGCAACACTGTAGATGCGAATAAAGCCAGAGAGGAGTGCTGGCAAAAAATTGCAGATCGTGTAAATTCGTAAGTTATATTTATTTCACCACTTAATGCACCTTAATTAATCTCCCTCCCTCTTTTAGAGCGCTTAAACTTTAAACTTAATGCAGCAGATTTAAACATTATGTAGGTCTGACTGTCCCATTATGAATGATAAATGAAAATCACTTCAGTTTTTTGCTAAATCTATGCGAAATTAATTTAAGATTTAATATTATCTGTGATACCAATAGACACTCACCGGCCACTTTAATAGGTACCCTATCACCCTGGGGCAGGGACGGAATTTCATGGCAGCCATGGCAGCCATGGCCATCGTAGCCCTTCTTCTTGGCCGTGATGCTCTTCCGAAAATTGGTTGCCCAACGGCCACTGTGGCCTTGGTGCCCTGCCCTCTCCCCTTCCTTCGGCTATCATCAAGTTTGCGCCGTAGTGCCCATCGGTAGGCCTACCTGTATTAAAGCTAAACAATCGGAGCGGAGGTGTGTCCTAGTGAGAGATCCGTCCATAACTCTACGGCGGCACAGCATCTATTTCCATCAGCGTTCTGTCTGTGGGATAAAAAGCACAACGATACCACGAAGACGACATTAAAGGTAAGTGTTCAAAAAGCCATCTGTTTTCTGGATCAAATAGCTTGTCAATGAGCCTAAGGACTTTAAAGATTGAACCCAGGACTATAAATCGTAATAAATCGCTCCCAACTTTGAATTGATAAAGAGTTGCTAGACTTGGTTGTAGCAGTAGCCTATTAGCCTCCCTGAGGGGTAACTAGCTATCCAACAAGCTAAATCAACACTTCTGTAAATCTTTCTTGTCATATCTTATTGCTATAACCTACTAAGAATTTTTAATGTTTCAATATCAGACGGAGACTGTCATGTCTCGCTACTGTAGCCTTCTGAGCTATGGTTGCTAAGGCAACCCAAGTAAACGGTCTCCTGCAATCAGCTGTTTTATCGTAAACTAAAGCCTTCAAATAATCCCTTTCTCGCCAAATCAACTTCTCTGTCTCTCTTCTATCTGTGCAGCACTAGCAAAGCTTTGCTTGTTAGTCTTCATTTCATCACCAAAATCAGGATGCCATTAAATCGAATTTGATTATAAAGAAAACATATGTGACTAGATAACACATCAAAAACTCACGATTGACATATGAATCAACAACAACTTACAGGCAGGATGACTCAGATAGATTGATTCAAACTCCGACATTCAGTGTTCTATACATGATACACTTCTGAGACTTCAGGTGCGCAAAAGTGAAACCTAAACTCTTTAACACATATCATTACAGAAATACGCTCCAGGGTGGCTTAAGCATTTGAATAATCAGTAGGCTATGAAAACGTGATAATTTTTTAAAAAATTATTTAACATATTTACTTTAATTTTTTTTTACCTCAGAAAGAAGAATGCCAAGACGGGAACGAGTCGAGATTACTCGCAAAAGAGCTCTCGAAGATGCAGCAAAAAATGGACACCTACTTCAAAAGGTTATCATGCAATAGTTAATTGTTAGATTCTTCTTATTTTAGCCTAAGTTTATGTGGTACACTTAGGAAATAACATTTGGAAGGAATTAATACCCCTTTTCAGACACGTTAAACCAGATACGTGTTTTGCGTATGTATGTATATAGATCCGTGTGTATACACTGGATATAAATTTTGTTTATTATTTATTTTTTGGGGGAAATATGCCCATTTAATATTTAGATTTATTTACAAGAGGTTCTATATGTTTCTAAATTATGGTTATGCACATGTGTCAGTGTATATTGATTTATGCATTATTATATATTTTATACATAGATTATATTATATATTTTCACATACATAGATTTATGATAGTGTTAAAATTGTCTATGCTTTAAAAGGTTGTTTTGACATGTCTGGAATGAATCAATAAAATGAAATGAAATATATTAACTAGCTGTGCCACTATGATTTATCATAAAACTGTTCTAAATTTTTCAGTCAGTTCAAAAAAGACAGAGGGAGCAGAGAGAGGTGGAGGCCAACAGTTTTTCCTCATGTGCCTAGGAAGACCCCAGGTTCTCCATCCCCATCATCAAATGACGATTTAAGTTAAATTTATGGATGTGTGATAACCTGATGAAAGTCAATGACATTGCCTATTTTGTTGTCTGTTTCCCTTTGATAAAAGTCCAAAAGTTGTGGTAGCCTATTAAAAATATCCAAGGTTCTGAATTCAAAAACTGTTCTGCCGTTTATTAGCATATATTGTGTTTTTTTTATTATGGCCTTGTTGCCCTGGCGTGCCCTCAAAAAAAAAATGCCCCTTTGAAGGCCAAGTGGCCTTGTCCCTCAAATCACGAAATTCCAGGCCTGCCCTGGGGAATCTTATGAATGAATTATATTAAAACATTTCACATGAAATTCCACGTCACACTGATTATCAATATAATGGACTATTAATTTATGTTATCTGCGATTTAGTAAAACGCTTCTTTTATTTGAAGCGTGGGCAGATGGCCAGGGAATACTACAAACATATTCAGCAGTTTAGTAAGAGCAAGTACAACCATGTGAATAGCGGCATACAGTATTCTGGCTCAGATTTTCTGCATCACCAACTGAATGCATGTAGGTTCCCGTGGCAAAGAAACGCAAAGAAACGCGCACCGTTTGCGCTACTGAGAGCGCACGGCTGCGTTTGGTGGCGCTGCCAATATATGGCTCTAGCAGATTACAAATGTAACGTATTCCCTCAGCTGGAAATCTATAGCGTTCATAGAGAATATCGTCATGGAAAGCCAGCGGATCAGTCCGGTCTCTGAATACTCTCTCCCTCCATAGAGATCCTCGCACAATCCTGGCGCTCAGGTCAACGGGATTTCTCAAAAAAGGTGATGCCATCTCTGAAAGAGGTGGTAAGTGAAAGGGTGGTGCTTTTTATAGCCGATTTGAGCCTAAACTCTGCACATAACCTGCTCTGGACGAGGTTAAGCTTGCAGAGCAAGTTACCATGGTGATCTAGCCAGGTTAAAAGAGAGCCACCTCCGTGGTACTGGAAATCCTGGCTTTAGACTCAACATATCTCGCTAACCCTCTAATCTCGCTTCGTAGTACATCCCTCTGGTCTCCTCACTTGCCAGATGTTTACAAACTGTTGTTAAAAGAAGAGGTGATGCTGCACAATGGTAAGCATCACCCTGTTCTAACTATTCAGAGATGTGTTGCTGCATGAGCTAATATTTTGGTAAAATGTCTCATTTTCAACGTTTGATGTGTTCTTTATATTTGACTGGAAATAAAATATGGGTTCATGAGATTGCCAAATTATTGTATTCTCTTTTTTTGTTTGTTTGTTTGTTTTATTTACACTGCAACTCAACTTTTTTTTTTTTTAATTGGGGTTGTAGATAGATAGATTAGTGGTACATTCACATTCTTAACAAGGCTTATTCAATTCAATTCAGTTATGGAAGCTTATTATAATTACTTTTATGAATCCACCTACTAAATAAAGAAATCTGATCAAATTTCAGTTTATTCCAACTCACAAGATGCAAGAACAACAGTCACTGTACAGCCTTACATATCTATTTAGTAAATGGATTGTTTTTCTCATGACCATGTCCAAGCTTTGATGCTCCCAACAAGCAGTCCCTGAACATTCAAGGTTTTCTATTAGAGGCCATCTCTGCAGTTATTCTTTCAAAGTCATAATAAATGAATATTCAGACATGCTTTCAATTATCTGCCCTTGCTAGTATTGGCATGATCATTTTAGTCTAAATGAAATGCTTAATAATCTTGAAAAGGTGGGAACGAATAAAATAAATAAATAAACAAATAAAGGTTTTCTCTTCTTTTCTCTCAGGCTCTTTTTAAGACATTACAAAAGCTTTGTTTTGTGTCACAATGAAGCAAATCAGCTATTTTAATAAGCATATTTCATTTTAATTTTGATCAGTTCAAAAGTAAATTAATTAATATTTATATTTTAATAGTTTTTAAATATTTTCTTTCGATGTTTTTAAGTGTTTCTGTGAAATATAATGCAATAATTTGATTTAGTTATTTAAAAATAAAGTACACCCATGTTAGAGTCTAAGGTTTTGCATATATCAGAACATAGTAGTAAAATCAGTCTGGACCTTACCCGATTGGAACCTCAGATTAATAACAACAAATTGCATTTTACAACATTTCTTCATTTATTTACCAAAAAATAATCTGAATTCAATGTCTTGGAGAACTCCCTTTAGAAGTAAGAAGTTGGATGGGTTTCTTTTTCTTCATATGAAGTTGTCACTCTTTCACATTCTTGATAAGGAGCCTTCAGATAGTGCTCTGAAACCTATTTATGCCTATGTGATCAGTGACTAAAGATGGCTGAACTTGGGTGTAGAACACAAATGTGCAATAAGGCGTATAACGTGGTCGTTTAGTCATAAAAGGGTTATTACCAACTGTCTTGAGGGACAGCTGCTAATAACCAGAAGGGTATTAAACCAGCCTAATGCTGTCCCTTTAATTCCAACAGTGTGCTCTAATCTATGCAGCAAAAGGCTGTGATCAACAGTATCAAAAGCAGCACTGAGGTCCAGCAGAACAAGGACAGAAACTAATCCATTGTCTGAGGCCATGAGGAGGTTGTTGGAGACTCTAATCAGTACCGTTTCTGTGCTATGATGAGTTCTGAACCCAGACTAAAAAACTTCAAATAGATTATTTCTTTGCAGGTGTTCTCCTAACTGGCTTGCAACTATTTTTTCCAGAATTTTAGAGATAAATGGAAGGTTGGATATTGGTCTATAGTTTACCAAGATGTCCAGATCAAGAGATGGTTTCTTGAGCAAAGGTTTAATGACTGCAACTTTAAAAACCTGTGGTACATATCCTAATTGTAAAGATAGGTTAATCTGATCCAAAATTGATATACCAATGGAGGACATAACATCTTTGAGCAGTCGAGTTGGGATGGGATCCAACAGGCATGTAGATGGTTTAGCTCAGGGGTACTCAAATAGAAATGATGATGGGCCACTTTTTATTTTTTCATTGACTCAACGGGCCATTTATTGATAATGCGTATGATGCATACCACAACAATGTAACACATTTATTTTGAACTTTCCTTTTCATTGAAAACAATAGTATAACGGCCTACATAAAATAAGAGCATACTTTCCATTTGGGCAGATAACTAAATAAAATAAATGAAACAAATAAAAAACGGAATAATGGCAAACATTACCCTGTTAATAATCCAAAACAAATGCTATTCAAGCTGCCCATTTTCTCTGTGCTTTTGTTAACAAACTCAAGAACTTGTCACACTATCAATGCTTAATGTGAGAAATGGCCTCGTATGTCTTTGGCCAACCTTTGGAGCCTTGGCTTGAATGGTGTGATGGCCAAGCAAACACACTGATGTGTATGTTCATTTGTGAGTCGGCTGCGATGCTGGTTTTTGACATTGTTCATGGTGGAGAATGCAGATTCACACCTGTACGTTGACCCAAACATGGTCAGGATGTGAATAGCCATCCTCTTCAGCAGAGGGAAATTGGCTGCAGTTACCAGGTTTGACTAGAAGGTGATGACGTCACACTGAGCCTCCTTGAGTGCAACATTCTCTTGTAGGTCAATGAGCTCAATTTGCAGAGCAGCAGCTGGGATGTAAGGGAAGATTTCATGGGCTTCTGAAGACAACCCTCTCACATCATTCACCAGGAATGGGTTACTAATGCAAAGAAGCACTTTCTCTCCCAGAATGAAATCATCAAAACGTTTTTGGAAATTTGCAATTAGTTTCTCCAGAAATGGCATGTGCCTTTGGTGAGCTTCTTTTTCTTTGATCTGCTCCAAAAGTCTGGGAAAATGGAGCAATTCCTCCTGTAAACAACAAAGAAAAATAATAATTAGGCCTACCATTTTCATCTCAAATTATTGTTATTATGATTGTGGTTATTATTATTATTATTACTATTACTAGTAGTAGTAGTAGTAGTAGTAGTAGTAGTATTAGAATTGTCATTGTTGTTATTTTTTCAAAGGACATTACAAAAAAAAAGATGTGTGGTAGACGATGTTTAAACAGCATACCTGTAAGTCACTCTTAAAGACCTGTAGTTTCCTCTGGAATGCCCGCACTGCTGACATCAGCTCGCACACCGTGTTGCCCTTTCCTTGGAGCTTCAGGTTCAGGTCATTCATGTGGGATGTCATGTCAGTCAGAAATGCCACTGCCTCCATCTTTTCTGGATTTTGCAGGAAATCCATGAACAGTTTTGCTTTGGTACTTTTCTGTTGTGACAAAAATAGTTGTAGTTCATTCCTGATGGCCCAAAAGCGTTCCAGGACCTTGCCCTTGCTCAGCCACCTTATGTTGTTGTGTAGAAGCAAGTCATCAAATTCAGCATTGACCTCCGTAAGGAATGACTTCAACAAGCAATGCTGCAGTGCAGATGATGCTCTCAAGAAATTCACCAGCTTCATCATTGTGTTCATGACTTCAGCATAGATTTCTCCCAGACTTGCACACAGGATGGACTGGTGAATTATGCAGTGGTACGATATGAGTTGAGGGTGAAGCAGCTTCAGTCGCTGAACTAGTCCCTTCTCTCTGCCCATCATAGATGGTGCTCCATCAGTAGCCACTGACACAATTTTCTTCACATCAATTTCTTTCCATTCAGAACTCCCATTACGGCATTGTAAATGTCTTCACCCCTCGTCTGTCCGCACAGGTCTGCCATGCCCAGCACATCTTCAATAAACTCCCCTTTTGACTCGTCAAAATACCTCACAAACACAATCAATTGCGCGACGTCGGTGGTATCAGTGGACTCATCCACAGCTATGGAAATGCACTCTGCATTTTTAATCCCATCACACAACTGTCCTGCTACATCACCAGCCAGCATTTCTCTGCGCCTGCATGCTGAGGAGTCGGAGAGTGGAATTTGTTTGATTATGGCTTTCATCTCCTCTTTTTCTTTCCCTTCAAACATCGTGTCCATCACATCAACCATGCACTCTTTAACTATCTCCGCGTCCGTGAATGGTTTCCCGTGCTTTGCTAAGTGCCACGCAACTCTAAAAGAGCACTCGGTTGCCTTTTGCTGTTTAGTTAAAGACGTGTGGATGATTCTGCTCGATGTTTGATATGACGACATTAGAGATCTTAATTTTGTTGTTCTGATGTTTGAATTTTGTGGAAATGTCTCTTCGAAGTGCTTGTGTTTGGATTCATAATGCCGTTTAACATTGCACAGTTTCACTGCCGCGACACTTTCTTGACAAATCAAACACAAAGGTCGGGTGCTGGATGGTGGGAGAAAAAAGGCAAACCTCTCTGTCCAGTCTGGGTGGAACTGGTGGTTCTCGCTGTCTACTTTTCTTTTTGGCGCAGCCTTTGAACAAGCCATTGTGGCTGTGGCTCCGTGAAACGCGTGTCTGTCGAGTGTGCGAGTGTCATGAGGGCTTGCTTGCTCTTTGTTTATTGTTGCCATGGAGGCGATCCTCACATGTCGTTGCAACGCGTTTCAAAATAAGAGCGCCCAACGCAAAAAAAAAAGAAGAAGAATAAAAATAAATCCGAACAGCTCGCGGGCCAGAAATAGACCCCCCATGGGCCTAAGATGGCCCACGGGCCGCCATTTGAGTATGGGGGGTTTAGCTTTACTGATAGTTGAGGTCAACTCAGAGAGACCCACAGAAGAAAAACAGTCCAGAGTCAAATCAAAAACGGAAGAAATCAACGAAGCTGCAGGGACGTCCACGGCCGTGGACAGTTGGGCATGGCCAATCTCATCTCTAATTTTGATTATTTTCTCACTAAAAAAGCTCATAAAGTCTTCACTACTGAAAGTAGCAGGAATGCATGGACCAACAGAGTTGTGACTCTTTGTCAGCCTGGCTACAGTGCTGAACAGAAAACGTGGGTTATGTTTGTTCTCTTCTATTAATGATGAATAATAAGATGTTCTAGCTCTGCGTAGGGCTCTTTTGTAGACTATTAAGCTATCTCTCCAGGCACGATGTGAGTCCGCAGATTTACAGGAGTACCACCTCCTTTCCATTTTACGTGCATTCTGCTTCAACATGCGAATATGTGAATTATACCAGGGAGCTGAGCTCCTAAGATAAGAAACCCTCTTCCTCAGAGGAGCGACCGCATCCAGGGCTGAATGTAACATATCGGCAGTATTGTTAACAAGGTAATCAGTATCTGCCGGAGTAAAATTCAGGTTGTTGCCCTCAGCTATTCTATCATATTCCACCATAGGGAGATGAGAGAGAATGACCTCCTTAAAATTATTCACAGCATCTTCAGAAAGGCATCTGCTGTAATGACACGTTTCATTTTCTGTTTTAACGCTACAAATGCTGAACTCAAATGTAATTAAATAGTGGTCAGAGAGAAGAGAATTCAGCGGCGACACTAACAAGTGATGAGTATCTATACCATAGGTGAGGACCAGATCCAGGATAAGATTAAACAGTGAGTCGGTTCTTTCACTTTTTTGTGAGATGCCCAATGACTCTAAAAGAGATGTAAAGGCTAATTTAAAGCTGTCACTGTCAACATCCATATGAATGTTAAAGTCAACCACTATGACGACTTTGTCTGAGCTGAGCACTAAACCAGCTAAAAGATCTGAGAACTCAGACAGAAACTCCAGATAAGCACCAGCAGGTGGCCGGTACACCACCACCAACAAGACTAGCTTTTCTGATTTCCAGCTCGGGAAGGTTAGACTAAGTGTGAGGCTTTTGAATGTATTATAATCGCATTTAGGTTTTGATTTTACTTGTAGGCTGGAGTTGTAGACAGCTGCTACTCCTCCACCTCGACCCGTACTCCGGGGAATATGATAATTAATATAACCTGGTGGCCTAGCCTCATTTAAGCTCACATACTCTCCCTCTTGTAGTCATGTTTCTGATAAGCAGAAGACATCACAACGAGTCTCAGTAATTAGATCATTGATTGATAATTAATATAACCTGGTGGCTAGCCTCATTTAAGCTCACATACTCTCCCTCTTGTAGTCATGTTTCTGATAAGCAGAAGACATCGCAATGAGTCTCAGTAATTAGATCATTGATTAACAGAGACTTAGAGCCAAGAGACCTCACATTCAGTAGTCCACATCTAACTAGTTCTCTTGGCTCCAAATGTTTTGGTTAACGCCCCTATCACAGCGCGCTAAGCAGACCTTTGGGGGACGGGGAATCGACACCAGTTCTATGTTTTCGATCGGGACCATGTTAACATTAGCAACTACATACTTGATTTCTTTATTTCTAGTGGTCGGGGGCAGTCAATTAAATTCAATTCAATTCAAGTCAATTCAATTTTATTTGTATAGCATCTGTTACAATGTCAATTGTCTCTAGGCGCTTTACAGAGACCCAGAGTATGACCCCTGAGCAAATATCATTAACTAACATTATAATATTAAATCCAATCAAGGATAATGGCAGGTAAAAAACTCCCACAGAGGGAGAAAAAAAACCTTTAAGCCAAACAGTGGCAAGGAAAAACTCCAATTTAAATATAAACATAAATATAAAAAGATGGAGGTAGCAGCACCGGGATGAGATGGCCAGAGGACCAGGTCGCCGATCATAGCAGTCGGCACCCCAAACACACAAGTGGAGGAGAACCCCGGGATGGACAGAGGATGGAACTGCAAGTCAGCACGAAACCCAGGAAACTCTGGCCTGCAAATACTCAGAGAAAAAAAAGGGGGACAAAAACAGCACAACAAACGACAGGAAAGTAAATATGGAGCACAGTTACAGTAACAAGGTGCTCCCAAGTAATTATGAATGAGCTGGAGGAGGAGGAAGGGAGGAGGAAAGGGAAGAAAAAGGGGAAAAGCATTGGAGACACCACTCAGCAGATCATGTTCGTGTCCCCCTGCAGCGTAGGCCTATAGCAGCATAGCTATGACGAACCTGTGATTAGGACGAGCTTACTCTAGTCTGAGCTACTACCCACTATAATTTAGACTAAATGTAGGCTTTACTGAGCAAAAATGTTTTCAATTTAGTTTTAAAAATGGAGGTGGTCAGCCTCCTGAACCCAAACTGGTAACTGGTTCCATAATAAAGGTGTCTGGTAGCAGAAGGCCCGTCCTCCAAACCTACTTTTGGATATTCTAGGAACGACGAGTGATCCTGCACTCTGAGAGCAGAGAACTCTATTAGGAGCATAACGTGCTATCAAGTCTTGTAAATAGCGCAGAGCTAGGCCATTAAGGGCCTTATATGTGAGAAGCAGAATTTTAAACTCAATTCGAAATTTCCTTGAAGAGCAACATAAAAACATGTAAGACTTCGGCTCTGCATCCTGGCCTCCATCCTGGATTGTCAGGGGGAGCGTCTAAGAAAATCAGGCAAATTCCTAGAAATAAGAGCTGCACCATCCCGGGTGGGATGAATGCCATCTTTTCTAATCAGACCAGGCTTTCCCCAAATTGTCAATAAAGACAATGTCTTTTGCTGGACACCACCACAACAACCAGCGACAGAGCGATGACATGCGGCTAAACCTATCATCACTGGTCGAAGGAAGGGGACCAGAGAAAACTATGGAGTCCGACATGCTCTTTGCATAGTTACACACCAACTCAATAACAACTTTAGTGACCTCCGACTGGCGTAGCCGGGTGTCATTAGCGCTGACATGCATTATACCTTTACTGTACTTACAATTACTCTTTGCCAGCAGCTTCAAATTTGCCTCGATGTCGCCCACTCTGGGTCCTGGGATACACCTGACTATTGGCCCTTTTCCACTAGTACCTACTTGGCGCGGCTCGATTCGACTTGGCTCGACTCGACTCGGTCTCAGTGGTTTTCCACTGTCGTTCAGTACCACCTCGACTTGCCGGCCATTCTTCGTTTTGTGAAGTAGACAATTGCAGGTAAAGTAAAAACGCTGTTGAGTTTGTTGTTGCCGAGTTTTGAATATGGCGGATGTGGAGGAGTCGCTTAAGGCTCATCCGTGACGTAGCTCTCTGGCCAATCAATGGCCCGCGGCGTGGTGACGTTGTATTCTCGGCCCGACTCAGCCCGGATAGAACCCCAGCCAAGTAGGTACGAAAAAAGGAGGGCCGAGCCGGTACTATGACCTAGTGGAAAACCTCCAAAGCGGAGCCGAGTCGAGTCGAGCCGCGCCAAGTAGGTACTAGTGGAAAAGGGCCATATGTTCACACCTGCTGGCCTCACATATCACAAAATGGAGTCGCCAATCAGCAAGCAGCCTGGGTTTCTCAACAGGTGTGTCACTGAGTGGGGAAAAATGGTTTGATACGTGAAGTGAGTGATGGTGATCCACTGCCTTTGTTTTGGGCTACGCTTCCTTCGAACCATCACCAAGATGCCCTGACTAGCCGGCTGCTCGGGGCTGCAGTGCAACTGCTAGCTGCAGCTACACTAGGCTACATTAGTCTGACTACCTGTCGCATCTAACGGACTATGGTCTAGTTGGCGGAACCAAGACTCTAGCTCACTGAGCCTCGCCTCCAAAGCTATGAATAAACTACACTTTACCTCTCTCGTTAAAGGAGGTAGAGGAAAAACTAAACATTTCACATACTGAGCAGTGGGTCAGGGAAGGGGAAATGAAAAGAGCAGAGGAAGCCATCCTAAGAAACTAGAAGGCTAATAAGCTAACAACCAGCAATCAGCGGCAGTGAGAATCCCAGGGAAAAAGTGTGAAGCGGAACCACGTACAAGTGCTCAGTTGCAATTTACAACAGCAGTGTTCAGTTATCGCTAAATCGAGTTCAGCTGTAAGTTTTAAAAGGTTGAAAGAATCAGAGAGTGTGACACCGTTCAATCCACCATTCAGTGACACAATACGTTACCCAGATGTCACGTCTTCAGAAAGATAGCTGATTAACACCAACAGTCAGTCTCTTAAAGGCTTAAAGGTTTTTTATTGTAATATTACAATATTATATTCAAATATAAACCCAGAGTCCTACAGCAGGCAGAAAATGAGGTGCTCTTGTTTTAAAGTAGTTCAAGTGCCGCAGAAAGCAACTTGGAGGGGAGCGCCTGCCAAGCACCACCCACTTGGCTATTTTCGTAATTGATGTATTCACCTGAAGGTTTCGAGATCATGTGACCATTGCGTGAGAGTCTGTTTGTGTAAAGACTTATATCTCACATTACCTTGTTCTTTCTTGAAGTATACATTTAAAAAGTTTAAGGGGTGTCACTGTGTTTTTCCACTTATAGACTGACCTTTTCCTCAAATGTGGTTCAAAACGTTCTTCGTGAACACACTCTCAGCGGGTTAACAACACGTCGATGTACGAGCCTGCCAGTGGTGCTTCATTTTGAAGTCTCACTGGATTCTCTTTGCCATTTTCATGTCTGACTTACTGTCAACTCGTTGTGCTCTAAGTTAATTGAGGCCGTCTATCATCTGTGAAGCACCAAAGTAGACTTAATGCATATCTCTGGTGGAGAAGGGCCCTTGGGTGGGCCTACATTCATTGGTTTGAATGGCAACAATTCGAAGCACCTGGCAGTGTGCTCCCTTTCCATGTACAATGGGACTTGAGCTTGTAGTAGGGCTTTGTTGCATAGACAGATGATGAGGATTACGCAACTCTTTTCTCCGATAAAAAGTCTGCAGTGAAACTAAACGGAGATGTGTGCGATGGATAACAAGGTATAACAGTTGTAGCACTAGGAAAGATTGAAGTGGTTTCACATAGAGGACAGAAGTAACAGGTTTGTGGGCTACAGGGCTGTGTATACTCTCGCAGCAATGTGTCGCAGTAGCTCGTCGCAGGTATGCCGCCGTTATTTTTGATTTATGCCCAATTTTGAAGCACGGTCTCCGCTATGTTATTCCACGCCACAACGCAAGAGGGACAAAGCTAAACTTACTGAACTTATCTCTTGCGTTTTTTTAACTTCCTCACCGTCTCGGCCGTATCTAGACCCACATTCATCACTATCTCCCTCCATGAATTACTAGAATATGTGCTGTCTTTGTAGTGTGGAGTTTTTCCTTGCCACTGTTTGGTATAAAGGTTTTTTTTCTCCCTACGTGGGAGTTTTTTACCTGCCATTATCATTGATTGGATTTAATTATATAATCTTAGTTGATGATATTTGCTCGGGGGTCATGCTCTGGGTCTCTGTAAAGCGCCTAGAGACAATTGTCATTGTAACAGACGCTATATAAATAAAATTGAATTGAATTGAATTGAACCAGAATCGTACAGATGTGGGTACTTTCTCATTTCTTCTATGATGCGTTCTTTTCTACGCGGATGTAGAATTGACCAATCAGAGGCCTCCTTTCTCTCCTTCTTCGACACTATCTGTGGCATTGACTGCGGTCCCCTACAATTTTGGGGAGGTGCACCAAAGTGTCTGCGGAGGGTGGGAGGCACACATGTGTGCATCTGCATGTGTGTGTGTGCGTCACACATGCAGACGACCTGATTTCTGAGCATAAAGCAGGCTTACCTGTCTGCAGGTAAAGGATTTATGACTCCTTCTGCTTCCCATGATTATAAAAAATAGTTTTGAACCAAATTCCCATCCTGATGCAACCGAAGTTCAAACCCAGGACTTCCCACACAGTAGGGAGTAAGCACTACTGCTAAACCACTAGGGGGGGCACAGCAATCAGTGATCCCATTTTCACCAAAATACCCTATAATGTGTGGGTGGCTTTCTGCTATCTGTGACATAGTAGGAGATGAGTGATGCAACATTTACCATAGACTGGTTTCTGAAAAAGAAAATCCACCTTTTGAACAGACCCATTCAGATCACAGAGCTTACACAAGCCATTGTTCAAATGTGTCTGAGCAGTTCTTTAAAGAGAAATAGTAAAAAAAAAAAAAAAAAATCCTGATCATTCAGCCAGTGATTAATTCCAGGATTCACCTCCATTTTATCTAGGATTGTCAATGATTGATGGGTATGTTGAATGCAGACATGAGAAATCATTATTATTATTATTATTATTATTGATAGTTTTATTATTTATCTGTTTGCATACGGGTATATTCATCCTTAGTGCCATTGTTTGGCAGAACCTTTTTATCTTTATATTTTTCTTCATTTGATATATATGCAATTTGATCTAGTGACAGAAGTTAATTTTCCTCATCAATCAATGACAGTGACCCACAAGATGAAAACAGGACAGAAGGACACGAGCCAGGCGGTGATCGGTGTGTGTAGCATGGTGGGGGCTCTGATGTATGTAAATGAATATGTGGTGGTTGGTGTTGCGATGTATGGTGCAACCCCCCCATTCAAGCCAGAGCCTAAGCAGCCCAGCAGCCAGATACAGAACAGTGATGTTGACCTCCACCTTGCTCAGTCTCAACCAGTGACCAAAAATCAGTCCTACAGGCTGGATCACAGTTAGTGTTGGGGTTTTGGGTCAGTCTCATGCAACAGACCTCCACCAGTGGATTGGGAACCCCGCCCCCCAAGTCACAAGATCTGCCAAACGTTGACAGAATCTGGGCCAGTGCAGGACTCAGGGAGGGCACCTGTCAGCACACCAGTAGCTTGGGGGTTACAGCTCCAGGGCTGGGAAAGGGCACTCCCCATCCCCATCCCCCACATGCACACCACCACCCCACTGAATGCAAGATGCACACCCCCCAGCCCCAGAGGACAAACAAGCGAGAGGAGGCACCAGACCTATAGAGAAGGCCCTGTAGGCCCTCCAACTGCAGGGGTCACCAGGTCTCATGGGGATCCATTTGACAAACATGACATGAGAAATTCAAATTATGTGTCAATAGCTTAAGCACATTGTTTTGACTTAAATAAAGATCAAATTACATTTTATGACAAATTAATCCAGAAAACATATATATGAGGGATTATATTTTTTGCTGTTAAAAAAAATCGCTAGCAACTGTAACACTCGATATCCTTTGTATTTAAAAGGAACCAAAACATTAGCTGGACCAAATGTGTGTGTGTGTGTGTGTGCGTGCACACAAATATCAAAATGTTCAAATGCACACTGATTGCACACAGGCAGAAGTAGGTATGAAGCAAGTCCACACAAGCACTGTCCTTGATGTGATACTTGTAAATTGGGGTCATCACTGGGTCTTCCTCAGCACATGGTTGGAAAAAAAAAACTCCTCTTTCTTTATCATGAGGAAAATTAGAAGGATGGTCTATGACAAAAACACACATCTGCTCCTCTTCGCTCACATGTTTACAGTATGAACCTGTAGAAAGAAGATGCATTTTGTTACAGAAGTGAATCAATATTCCATCTGAGATTCAATTATTAATCTGGGACAGTTTTAGACATTTAAAAAAAGGGTAAAAGAGATGCGTTGTTATATTTCTGCTCCCTGAGCACAAAAAAAAAAAAAAAAAAAAATGTTCACAGCAGAGAAATATGCTAACAAAGGTGCACACCTACACTGTATATTTGGCTCTGCAAGTGTAGGGCCCACTGAGCTCACGCTCCATCATTCATAAGTACTTTGCAGCAGGTCATTCCATGCTTGTAAGCAGTCCATTACATCTTTGTTGGTATTTTGCATATATTTTTACACAGTTAAATTGATATGCAAAATGGTGATGTTTAGGTTAAAAGAACAGGGCAGTCATTTCTTGGTACAGGTCATGGCATACAATGACCCATAAAAAAAGAGAAAATGCACAGTACAGACATGCAAGAGGATTTAGCAAAATAAAAGTGGATCCTTTATAGCTGTGGCCATGAGGCACTTTCCAGACACTTCCAGGCCCAGTCAGGATCAGTCCCAGTGCACTTCATGGGCAGAGAGGCACCAGGGAGGTCCCATATGGAGAGTCTCCCACTCTGGGTTGCCATCCCAAGTCTGCTGTGTTGAATCCCTAGGCAGAACTGTCCTGGTTTTATGCTTTCAAGTTCTTAATGGTTTCAAGGTTGTAGCAATTAAAAAACCTTAAGGCCACCTATTATAATAAGTAAAGGCTTTCACAATAGTTAATGTTACACCTGCACTTGGAATGATGTTCAAGGTTTTTTGAGGCAGTTGAAATCAATGGTCTTTTTCATGGACAGCAAAGTTTTTCACTAAGATAAGTCCAGTTAATAATTCAATAATAATTCTTAAGCTAAACTGTGGTTTACTGTTTTTACATTGATTCTAAGCAGATTTCCTTGTGTTGTGTCGTCTTGTAATACAACAAAGTCATGTTGCCAGATTATATACAATTGAAAGCACAGTAATCCCCCACACTTCGCGGTTAATGGGGGCTGTGACCCCCCCGGGAATGGTCAAAACCGCAATGTGGATGTACATGTACATGTATATGTACATACAGTATACATGTACACGTGTACGCAAAATCTACGAAGGTACACTCACTTTGACGATCTCTCCTCTGTGTGTAGCTGATGAGAGACAGAGATGGGAGAGGCGGGGACGCGTGTCAGCCAATCAGCTACAGACAACCGACGGCACAGTAATGCCCGTTGGCAGCCAATCACAGGTCTCGATATTCGTTCATGGGGCCTCCCCTGTCGGCTGTTGTTGCTTCCTCAGACTCGTTCTTGATGTGATGGGTTTCACTTCAGCCTTGCGCGCTTCATTTGAATGTTTTTCAATTTCTTTTTTCAAATATTTTTTTTCTATGAATATTTTTGAAACTTCCGCGATGTACTGAGACCGCAAAGTGTGGGGGATTACTGTAATCACTCTCATTCTAACAGAAAGTGCCTAAGATGTACCTGTGCAAAGACCCAACTGACACAATCTGGACAGCTATCTGTCAAGATTAACATGGAGATTGGGGTGACTCAGCATATTAAGACTTCCTGTAATCTTTAATGAGAATACCACTAGTATAGCTGCATCTCAGCTAGAGATGCGTTGTACCTGGCAACATGGTTACAAACAAGCTGATAATTAAATGTGCTCTTATGGTAAAATATGTCAGTGCAAAATATTGTTTTTATGTAAATTTTTGTGTGTATTTGTACATATATATATATATATATATATATATATATATATATATATATATATATATATATATATATATATATATATATATATATATATATTTTTTTTTTTTTTTTTTTTTTTTTTTTTTTAATTCAACCAGCTTTCAGTAAAACACATAGAGCAGCACTTATGGTAAACTTTCTGACTCTTCACCAGTATCTCTAGTTTATCACTGTTATTGGTCAGGAAGTTGATGTTTCCCATGATAAATGATGGCAGACCTTGTATCTCTATTTCCTGGCCAACACAGCAACCATGAAAACTCTTAATCTCAGCTGAAATAGGATGATACACTCTAGATTTCCTCCATTGCATTTCACACTTACATTTTACATTTATAAAATAAGCTGTTAGGATCAAAACAAATACTTTTTCAATTTGTATATTTGTGTTTTATGTTAAAATATAGCAGTGCAAAAATGAAGAGACCTATTTTGCATTATATTAAATATTTTTCAGCTCAGGTCAAATTATGTTATTTGAATGGACATAGGAAAGGGTTTACGGGGCTTTATGTGTTATACTAAATTGGTTTTTAGAATAGCTGTTGTTGTTTGCATGTCTGTGCAAAAATGTCCGTGGATTGTGATTCTCAATCAAACTGCAAAACAGGTTTTTATGGCAAAGCATTTTAGTACTAGTTTAGGTGGATTGATGTTCATTCCTAATGCATTCCAAAAACATATTTAAGAAATGTATGAGTCAGGACCTTTTTATACGATGATCTAATAGATGCCATGTAAAAGAAAGATAAGAATGATAGATATTCTGAGCTATTTGGTGTAGGCCAGGGGCTCATCCTGACTCCACATAGGTAGAGGTGTTGCTCTGTAAGAGGCGTTTTATTTCAATCATTTATTGGATTTTTTTAATGGTAGTTTATAGGCTTTTATTATGGGCAGTCTATGATAGTGTGTTGTTGATGCACATGGTCCTGGGCCACGTCAGAATGCAAATGAGGTACATACAATAATTTTACTCATAATACAATAACTTTAAGCCACTGGTATGATTCTTTAACATTCTCCATTTGGTAACACTGCTGTGACCAAAAGTAGCTGCAGCTAAAAATGCCCTTGATTTACAATAACCACTACACATTGGTATTTAGTATTTAGCTGTTACTATGGCCCTAGCTAAGTTGTGTCTCCAGGCTTTGTCACGTCAGCCCTCTGAATGTCTGGAATGGTCATAGTCTGTGGAATACAAACTCCACTTCTATGATTTCTTATTGAAGATTTTAAGGCATCTGACATTGGACATAAATACAGAAAGCGAAAGGTCAACTTCTTTATGATTCTTGCTTCTATAAATAATAAAAAAACAAGGGACCAATAAAAGGCCTTCATTTTCTGTAGT
The DNA here is from genome assembly GCA_018398805.1 of Hirundichthys speculiger. NCBI lineage: Eukaryota > Metazoa > Chordata > Actinopteri > Beloniformes > Exocoetidae > Hirundichthys > Hirundichthys speculiger. The sequence goes on from JAGFBZ010000663.1 coordinate 197,503, forward strand.
CTACGCAATCCTGGGTTCTGCTTTATACTGTACTGCATGATTATTGTAATTCTTTTGTTAAGACTCAAGGCCATTCCTGTTCATTATATATCTCTAGTTACCTGTGAACATGGTGCTTACAGTTCAGAACAACCAACAAAATGTGCGCTTTGTAAACTGGAGGACTGAAGGTAGGGCACTTACTTCCATACATCAAATTTATTATTAAAAGTTGCCAAGTGAAGGTTGACCAAAACATTTAGCAGGAAAAGTCAGATTCTATCATTTCAGTTAAATTCAATTTTATTTGTATAGCGTCTGTTACAATGCCAGTTGTCTCTAGGCGCTTTACAGAGACCAAGAGCATGACCCCCGAGCAAATACCGTTAACCAAAAAATAACATTGAATTCTAAACAAGGACAATGGCAGATAAAAAAAACTCCCACAGAGGGATAAAAAAAACCTTTAAGCCAAACAGTGGCAAGGAAAAACTCCACTTTAAGACATAGAAACCTTGAGCAGGATCTGGATCAGGACCTGGATCATATCACCTTGCTGCTGAAGACCAGCCAATTTCATTGTGATGGCTGTTGAAGTGCATGCAGTAAAAAAATGCATCACGTTTATTAATTTTTTAGATTCTAGAATGCGCCGCAAGGTGGCTGCAAATTGTAGTTGCTCTCACATAGTTTTAATAATTTTTTCGATTTTCTTTTTGTCTTTTTGTCTTTGAAATACAGCCGTCATTTTTATCAATTTTTTTGAAGAGGTTCTTACGTCGGTTCAGAGGCCGTCATTTTTATCAATTTTTTTGAAGAGGTTTTTACGTCGGTTCGGAGGCTGTGCTGCACTGGAGAGTTTTCAGCATACTTTTGTCTCTTTTTGGCTGTCTCCGATACTTGTTATGATGTGTCTCCATGGCAACGCTGGACTTGTTTACAGTCGTGATCAACTGCTAAAACTCTCTAAAATGAGGATTGGCAGTGAAATAACACGACAAATCCCAATGGAGTTGAGAAGAAAGAGAAGAGGATGCAGGGCAGGAGTGAAGCAGAGAGAAAAGTGGTGGAGATTTAAACCGTTTCTTCCAACTGTTGTAATGGGTAATGTCAGATCGCTAGCTAACAAAACGGACGAGCTTGAGATGCTATGAGCGCTATGAGGGGCCTCACACTTGACCAATGAGTTTTGTTTATCTAATAATTTCATGTGGTCATTAGAAGGCTTTTTCTTACTGTTTCTTACTTTCCATTGTTTATTATTATTATTATTATTATTATTATTATTATTATTATTATTATTATTATTATTATCTGATGTTGCTACTAACACTACAAACAGGTTGCAATTTGTCCTCGCTCCGACGGAGCACGTGAAAATAGGTTATCCTGAAAAGGGCCTCGCATCTCAAGTCTGCCCCGGGCCCCGCCCCCCCCTTGCGACGGCCCTGTCTGACTTCCAGTACAACTCTGAGTCCTGTCATCTGCAGAAATACTCTGATGACTCTGCAGTTGTTGGGTGTATCAGCAACGGACAGGAAGCAGAGTACAAAGAACTGATCTGTCAGTTTGTGAAATGATGTAGTAACAATCATCTCGTATTAAATACCAGCAAAACTAAGGAGATGATTGTCGACTTCAGGAGGAGCAAGAATCAACACAGCAGTGTTTCCATCCTGGGAAAGGAGGTGGAGGTGGTGGAGGAATACAAGTATCTTGGAGTTCAGCTTGACAACAGACTAGAGTGGAAATGCAACACAGAATACATCTACAAGAAAGGTCAGAGCAGACTCTACTTTTTAAGAAAGCTGAGATCTTTTAATGTCTGCACCAAGATGTTGCACATCTTCTATAGGTCTGTTGTTGAAAGTGCAATCAGCTTTGCAGCCATCTGCTGGGGCAGCAGCATCAGAACCAGAGACCTGAAGAGAATCAACAAACTGATCAGGAAAGCTGGATTTGTGCTGGGTGTAACTCTGGAGCCGCTGGAACTGATTGTACAAAAAAGAATGCTGCACAAGCTGATGAAGATGATGGAGGACTCTTCACACCCTCTCCACGACACAGTGATCAAACAACAGAGTGTGTTCAGTGAGAGGCTTCTGCAGGTCCGTTGCAAGATGGAAAGATACAGAAGATCATTCCTGCCAGCAGCCATCAGCCTCCACAACAAGACTTAACACCTGTTATTATATTGTTATTATTATTTCTGTCTGTTGTTTATATAAAAAAAATAAATAAATAAAAAAAAAGAGAGAGCCCTTACTACATTGAATTTCCCTTTATGGGATAAATAAAGTATTTTTTCATTTTCATTTCATTTTCATTCCATTTTAATGGAATAAATACTCAGAAGTGTATTTCTAGTACTATTATGCACTATTATGGCTGATTATTTTTTAAAACCTGTGTGTGGGTATGTGAGCATGTGTCCATACTGTGAAATGTTTTTTTTTTCCTAGGGGGGGCGCAGCAGAGAATAATTGAGAAGGACTGATATAAACATTGCATAGATGGTTCCTCAGCTCAATTGAAACCCAGGGTCCCCTCAGCAAAGTCATCCTCCATGCAAGCTCCATGTTTGATTTCAAACATTCATCCATAAAATCATATTTATTAATTATGTCTTCCATATTGAAGCAGAACAAATTGATATAGTTAAACCCTAACCCTAACCCTAACCCTAACTGCGATGGACTGGCGACCCTGCGATGGACTGGCGACCTGTCCAGGGTGTACCCCTGCCTTTCGCCTGTAGACGGCTGGGATAGGCTCCAGCAGATCCCCGTGACCCTTCAAGGATAAAACGGGTATAGATAATGGATGGATAATGGATGTGTTTTTAAAATGGACAAAGCTGAACAAAAATGTTATTATATTCCAATAAATAGAGCAGGCATGTACACAACTTTCAGTCGTTACCTGTCAAAGGTGACTCCCCAACAACAGTTGAAAGAGTGAAGTCCGCTGATGTTTAGATGGAGTCAGGAGCAGAGAGCTTGCTGCAAAAAGACGCACTGCGTACTGTTTGTTTTGATATTACATGTACATTACTTTATGTAATAAAGTAAAAGTAATAAGTCTTTAAGGTAATTTTGAACTCTTGTCAGACTCAATGATAACAGTCAAATAATGTTCAAATAAGTAAATGCAAACCAGAAGGGCTACCCTTAGCCTTAGCTTCAACCGATCGCATCATCATCTTTTACAATGTTTAAGCACTATTGTAAAGATTCTAATAAGTGCTTTGTCTGCTTTAAAAACTAAACACCAAACCAGATTTGCAGCATGTGCACGAGTCTGTGATTGACATTGGGCAAACACGCCCACCCAGCTCTCAGAGGAGCCGTGGCGGGTAGCGATCGAATCGTGCAAATTGTAATGTAAGCTGTAAGTGTGTAAGAATGTGGTGGCCAAAATCGTAACAGCCTTTTTGCTCAGATGAGCAAAATAAAATTACGTCACTCATCTGCGTCCAGCGCGCAGTTACCTGCACTAGCAAGATGCTGCTCTCTGCTGCACCGTTAACACAAATGGATATTCAGAAGTGGTTCAAGCACAACCACGCCAGCAAGTTAGACAACGGTGGTCATGAGACAGAGACTCGATCTCAGCTTGAACTTCGTGAAGTTAGCTTAGCTGCTGCTGGGGAGCAAGCAGTAGCCTCGTCCGGCTGCTCACTCCTGCCTGAGCCACTGCCGCCGCAGCCCCCCCTCCCTTCACCCCATGACCCAGAGCAGGCGCCCGGCCCACCCGACGACCTAGGTATGGAGGAGCCACTTCGCACCACAAGTGCGTTTACAGAAGTATCCATCATCAGTTTTTGGAGGAGTAAAGCGTTCCTTTTGCAGCTCATGGTTCGATAACAGAGAATGGCTAGAATATTCCTGCATGAATGATGCTGTATTTTGCTACACATCTAGAAAGTTTGGATTTGGCCACAGTAAAAGAGATGCCTTCACCACTACAACAACTGGCGCCATGCTCTTGTGCGCGATAAGGGACTGGCAAGGCATGAAGCAAGCAGAGAACACATGACATCAGTGGCGTTGTGGCAGGAGAGGATCAGAAGAGAAGGGACTAAGACTGAGGTGTCCACGCTTGTGAATGAAGACCATCTTGAGAGAAACCGCACTTATGTGACATCTACTGTGGACATCATTTAATTCCTGGCTGTAAACCAGCTCCCTTTCCGTGGCTCTGTTGAGGCTTTGGATACAAGAGGTGAGACAAGTAGTGGTCTTTTTTTAGCCATGATGGATTACACTCTTAAAAAGGACAAGGACTTTAAGAAGATTTTTGATACCATCCCTGCCAATGCTACATACACATCAAATCATATACAAAATGAAATAATTGAACTAATGAGCAAAATCATAACTGAGGAAATTGTGAATGAAATTGGAGATGTGTGGTACACATTAAAAGTGGACGGCACCAAAGACCCCACGGGATGTGAAAATATCTCAATAGTGCTTCACTTTGTGGATAGAAGTGACAACAGTGTGAAAGAGAGACTTATTTCAATGCCAACCAGTAAACACTGTGATGCTAAGTCTCTAACTCAACTTGTTTTGTCACAGCTGGAAGATACTGGATTAAATACAGGGAAGATTCTAAGCCAGTGCTACGACGGGGCAAGTGTCATGTCAGGTGTACATGGAGTAATGCAGAAACTCATACAGGAAGAACTACAGAGGGAGGTGCCTTATGTGCACTGTTTTAATCACCAGCTTCACCTGGTGGTAGTGAATGCCATGTCATCTGATAATGCATTGGAGAACTTCTTTGGTGTATGTAACTCTCTCTACAAGTTCTTAAGGAAACCTACAGTAGCTGCAGTTCTACACAGGAGAGAAGTTGAAGCGGCTGCTTGAACAACGGTGGACTGGCCATCTGGCCACAGTGAAAGTGATCATGAACAGCTGTGACGACATTCTCCACCTTCTACAGGGAAATTGAGGGCATCCTGACCATTGGAGCAGATGTGCGAACTGAAGCCACAGGGCTTTTGAAGGCCATTACCGTTTTCTGTTCATTGCCTGTATGACACATCAGATATTGGGTTTGCTGGATCCCCCCAATACTGCACTCCAAGCAAAATCCACTGATCTCTACACTGGTGTCTGTCTTGTCCAAAGTGCACTTGAATGTGTGGAAGAACTTAGAAGTGACAGTCAGTTTGATGCACTTTTGGAGAAATGCACAAAAGAGAGAGAGGAACCTTCCGCTGCTAGGCCCTCACAATCCAAACGACGAAGAGAAAAGATGACCAGTAACTTAAAAGACTTTGTGGTGGAAACACCAGTTGGTCACCGTCACAAAGAAGTGGGAGAGAAGACAGAGTGCAAAAGATTGTATTTCAGTACTCTGGATGCAGTGGTGGGAGAAATGACTGCTAGATTTAATGAAAGAAATAGCCAACTAGTACAGGCGCTGTGTGCTGTACACCCAGAGAGTGAACATTTCATGGATGTCAACAAAGTTAAGCCTCTGTTGGACTTGACAGGGATAGATGCTAAAGAAGCTGAGTTTACTGTGGCAAAGCGCTTTTTGAAAGATGAAATGGCCAAATCTGACAAACACAAAAGCTGGACAACGCAGGACATTTTGAAAACATACAGCATGTCTCTGGCAGCTATGCCAACTGTCATAGAAACACTGAAGCTCAGCTTAACCTTTGGTGCATCAACTGCAACATGTGAAAATTCATTCTCAATGTTGAAGAATGTGTTCAGTGAACACAGAAGGAGCATGTTGCACGAAAGAAAAGCTCATCTGATTCAGATTGCTGTTGAGAAGGACCTCACCCAAAAGTTCACTGGAGAGTGGAGAGAGAAACTGCTCAGAAGATTCAACACATCTTCAAGGAGGCTGCAGCTCTACTAAGTAAAGGTATGCTGTTCCTCTAGGTGGGCCTATATTTTAAATAGAACTCTGTTTTACTGTGTCCTATGTTCTTTTTATGAGCTTAGTTTAACCTTTGTCATCTCTCTGTCCAATAAAGGTCCTCTGCCCCCTGGTGGTGTCAGTGTGCCACTATCCTGGAAGTGCCTGCACAGAAGACTGTCTCCAGTCCCATAAAACCTGCACCTTTTGCTGTGGTATGGTGGTTTCTGCTAGATTGAATGGACCACACAGGTTATATTTATTTTTGTTATTTATTTTTCTATGTTTTCTTTTCAGGGTAAGAAATATCTGTTGCTAGATTGTCTGATGGGTGAGGTAGCCCAGACTAAATGTAGCATTTTCTTTGTTCTGCAGCGATATTGCTGCAATTAAGCATTTGAAATACACTTTAAATATTCTTGTTTTGCTAGTATCATTCCACTTATAATGATGGGAAAATGCATAATTTAGTGTTGAATAACGTGCCAAGCATGTGCACCCCCTCTGATCTGAGATGCACCCCTAGTCATCATTTTCTAGAACCGGCCCTGGGTCCCAAACACCTGAGGAATAGATTAACTGGGTTTACGCTGGCTTCCAGCACAGCTGTGAAAAACCTTGGAGTCATTTTTGATCAGGATATGTCATTTAAGCAGCATATTAATCAGGTTTGCAAGACAGCCTTCTTTTTTATCTCCGAAATATTGCCAAGATTAGGAGCATCCTAATGATGCTGGGTGATGCCGAAAAATTAATCCACGCGTTTGTCAGTTCTAGACTGGATTATTGCAATGCACTGTTAGCAGGATGTCCGAAAAGCTCGCTAAATAGCCTTCAATTGATCCAGAATGCAGCAGCGAGGGTGCTAATAGGAATCCGCAAGCGAGATCACATCTCTCACGTGTTAGCCTCCCTCCATTGGCTTCCCGTGAAATATCGAATTGAGTTTATTCTGCTTCTCACATGTAAGGCCCTTAATGGCCTAGCTCCGCATTATTTACAAGACCTGATAGCACGTTATGCTCCTAATAGAGCTCTCCGCTCTCAGAGTGCAGGATTACTCGTCGTTCCTAGAATATCTAAAAGCAGACTTGGAGGACGGGCCTTCTGCTACCAGGCACCTTTATTATAGAAACAGCTACCAGTTTGGGTTAAGGAGGCTGACACCATCTCCATCTTTAAAACTAAATTGAAAACATTTTTGTTCAGTAACGCCTACAGTTAGTCTAAATTATAGTGTGTAGGGGCTAATAGTTATAGCCATAGCTGTAGTAGCTAAGACTAGAGTAGCTCGTCTTAATCACAGCTTCATCATAGCTATGCTGCTATAGGCCTACGCTGCAGGGGGACGCCAACATGATCTGCTGAGTGGTGTCTCTTTTCCCTGCTTTTCCCCTTTTCCTTCCCTTTCCTCCTCTCTTCCTCCTCCTCTAGCTATTTATTTTATTCAAAACAAAACATGTATAACATAACAAATATTTAAACTGGGAAATTAAGGTATCATCTGGAGGGGAGCATATGTAGCTCTAAAACCTTTATATACCTTTCAGCATTCATAGTTCCTTCCAAAACACGCCATCACCCCCCATACTGTATTCACTTATTCATCCAAATACCATCAGAGATGCTGGATCTAGAACTTAACGCTGATAACACGCTGGAAGGTTTCCCTCCTCTTTAGCCCGGAGGACACGGCGTCCGTGATTACAAGCAAGAATGTCAAATTTGGACTCGTCTGATGATAGAACACATTCCCACTTTAAAATAGTTCATTTTAAATGAGTCTTTGCCCACAGGACACAACGACCCCTCTGGACCATGTTCAAATATGTCTTCCTTTTTCATGATAGAGTTCTAGTTGATGTCTGCTGATGGCATGGCAGAGTATGTTTACCGACAGTAGTTTCTGGAAGTATTCCTGGGCCCATTTAGTGATGTCATTGACACGATCACGCCGATGAGTGATGCAGTGACTTCGGGCCCGAAGGCCCGAAGGCCCAGTCTTTGGCCTATAACAAAGATCTTCACCCTTGTCCCTTACGCACAGAGATGTCTCCAGTTTCTCTGAATCTTTTGAGGATGTTATGTACTGTAAATAATGAGATTTGCAAAGCTTTGCAATTTGACATTGAGGAACATTGTTTTGAAAATTTGTGGTCTTTCACAGATTGGAGAGCCTCTGCCCATCTTCACTTCTGAGAGACTCTGCCTCTCTAAGACCCTTAGTGGATGAAAGTGTGAAATTTCCCAGTTTAAATATTTGCTATGTTATCTATGCTGTTGTGAATAAAATATTGTCTTGTGATTATATAGTCTGAATTTTGATTTTATTCAAATTTAAAAAATGTCCCTACCGTTTGGAATTTGGGTTGTACTTCGTTTCCAACATATGTGTCGTTGTCACTGACATCTGTGATGACATTTTCAGCCTCTAAAATCACTCTTAGCTCATAATTTTCAGCACGATCTGCCTCATTTTTACATTCCTGAGCACTGTCTACTACTGGTAACATACTCTCATGGGTACTCTGAGACACATGAGATCTGGGACCACCATGTTCTCATCTCAATCTGCACACTGGTCCTATTCATTAGTTTCATCATCTACAACTTGTGTCTTGTTGAGATTCTCAGTCACATGTCACATGGACTACTGACCGTTTAAGCTCTGGTCACAGGTCCATTTATCTTCACTTGAGAGTCTCGCTCATCAGATGCTCTGACTAGACTACCAATAGGGAAAATATTGTCCCTATGAATGGTTCGAAGCTTCCCAACGCCACTATCGGGCATGACCTTATACACAGGCAAATCAAAGAGCTTCTCCATCACTACATAAGGTTGTGAATTCCATTAACTCTGCAACTTACATCTCCCTTTCAGTCCCAAGTTCTTCAGGAATACTCGATCACCCTTGGCAGTAGCGGAACATGTCACTGCCAGGCCCGGGGCGGGGCACATGACCGGGCCCTTTAAACCCAATAAAGCTTGTGATTACATCGTTTTACAACATAGTATGCCCGCAACATGCTTACAAGCATTACTACATTGCTTACAAGCATTACTACATTTTTGACACATTGCTTACGTTTTGTAAAACTGGCACAGCGGCCCACACGTTCACGTACAAACATAGATTCAATATAAAATAGCAGAAGTACTCACCACTATTGAAAGGGTACACGACGAGCTCATCATCTTGTGCTTGCTGACGTAACCCAATAAAACCGACATGAAGTCTAACAAACCATGAGAACAAAAACATTAGGCTACCTGGCCCCTAATAATAACGTTAGGTGGCCGAGCTACTCCAATAACAACCACATTAGCAGTTTACAACTAACTCACGTATTGTTTTCAGTGTCAGTGATTGTGAGAAATTGTGCCTGTAAATCCGGCTCCCTGACCGCGCTGCCACATTTTGCGGGCTTAACTCGCTGCCAACAATGTCAGGTTCATCTCTAGGATTGGGACGAACAAAATACGTGTCCAGCTTTTTAAGTTTCGTTTTCTCCTGCACTCTTTTTTCCTTTTCTTTGCATTTTGTCGCTCCACTTTTATGTTTATATGAACTGCCGCTCATAATTACATTAGTCTTTGATCCACCGCGTTGACTCTGTTGACAAGTGATTGATGATGACGCTGATGGACGGCAGTTGATGACGATTTTACCCAAAATACATTTGGAGATCTTGTAACTTTGCACATTGTAAAGTTAACTGTGAGAGTGAACATGAAGCCAACCATGTAGCACAACATTTAATTCACTGTGTTGAATAAACCTTCATGACCAAAGTCAGTCTTAAATTTTTTGACCAACCATGATTCATTCTGGCTGGGGAAACCTATATATTACCTCAGAAGAAACGTGACATGTTTTGCGCAGAAGTTGTTGAATCCATGGATGTGCAAAGTGTAATCGACACTTAGAGAAGGGCCTGTTTCTCCGTCTATCACCGGGCCCCCCAGGGCCCGGGCCGGAGGGAGTACAGCCCCCCCAGTCCCCCCTGACACTCCGCCGCTGACCCTTGGTCAACATTTGGTTGGGTAAGACTTTTTCATAGTTCCTATTGATTCGTAAATGAACTTGTGTGTCATGTCCATATGCACTTTGTGAGTCTTTCCTTAGATCTTCTACATACCAAGAGTGACTCTCAACTTCCTCTGTATCAGTCCAGTTGATGTATCAACATCAACTGGCAACCAGGCCTCCCTGCCAAACATGGTGTAATAAGGTAAAAATTCTGTGGCATAATTTTTAGTGATAATATATGCATACACGCGCTCACTCGCATGTCAGCTCTAATACTTCTTATGTGTATCCCTCAAGGTCCCTAGCATAGAAAGTGGTCAGGTTCCAGATCCTCTTGAGGATGGCACAGAATCATCAGGGACTTCTGAATCCCCCAAGTTCTCAAAAGTTCCTGAATAAGCCTACTTTCAAAGTCATGGCCCTGACCTTAATGAATCTGAGCGGCTCGGTCATAGCGCACAAAAATAAATCTCTCTACCAGCTAAATGGATTTTAAATTGAACTTAACTCAACTTTGATGGTTATGCAGTTATTGACATCATTAATGCAGTTATTGAATTACACTGAGTCACAGTCTCAGATTTGAAGAGAATAAAGTTTATTAAATAGTGCTATACCTTGATCTTAAATAACATTGAAAACTGACACATAATAATACAGCAGAATGTTATCTCTGTGTGAGGTTTTTTTTCCATAGTAATTGTACAGTAAAAGTTGTTTTATGGATAACCTTATTGTCTTCATCATATTTTTATTTTCCCAAAACCATATTTGAAAAATAGGGGTCATCTTATAATCAGTCGTCCTGTATTTGGGCCTATACAGCATTTTGAAAAATGTCTGAATATTGATAATTGGAGTATCCATCCCGACTTCACTGACTGAGCTGCGCTGATCACATAATTACAAGAATCCTTAAAGCCTTGGTTTAAGTTTACACATGCTCTGTGTTACCTGATTTATTTTTTTTAAAGAATGGTAGGTCTACCGTTTTTCTGCAGTTACATTAATTATATACTCATTCTTTAGTGCATCACAAATAGCACCTATCATAGGCTGCTTCATATAAAATAAACCCATGAAATGCCTTGAGTTGTTTTATTTCATTAGCTCTTCGTCATTTGTCAACTTCGAAAGTGAATGGTAGACAGCCTCTGCTATTTTTTTTTCAAATTAACTTATTTTTCATTTTTCACACATATGCATGTTTGGGTTTTTTCTTTCCTTCTCATTAGACAGAAACAGGGCAGCACGGTGTCTTAGTGGTTAGCACCGTTGCCTCACGGCAACAAGATTCCTGGTTTGAATATTTTTAGTTAATATTTGCTCGGGGGTCATGCTCTGGGTCTCTGTAAAGCCTGTAAAGCTCTGTAAAGACGCTATACAAATAAAACTGAATTGAACTGAATTAAATTCAACCTCTGCAGGGGCCTTTCTGTGTGGAGTTGGATGTTTTCTCCTTGCTTGCGTTGGTTTCCTCCAGGTACTTTGGTTTCCTCTCACAGTCCAAAGACATGCATGTCAGGTTAATCGGTGGTTCTAAATTGCCCGTAGGAGCAGTGCTCTAAGTGGAAAAAAAAATAAGTGCCGGTACTCCCCTTATTCAACTGATGTCACGTAAATTAGGCGGTGGGTAACAGCAGATGATTAAGTGATATATTGTAATACTAGGACATGATACTGATTTTTAAAAAGAAAATTGTTTTATTGAATTTTCCAAACAAATTATGTGTACACAAGGGAGGTCTTCAGGGGGGTGGCCCTCAGGTAGCATAGAGGCTGATGCACAACCGAACTAACTGGCACCTAAAGTTCCCTGTGGACAGACACATGAGAGACATACATAGATAAAATATGGAGAAAATACACTCAGACCCATAATAAACAGAAAGAAGAATCATCATTTTTCAGATAACAAATGTTAAAAACTATTAAGCTCTTTTAAGTAGAATTCATAGCAGTGTTGCTGTTCTGGTTTGCATTATATTGTACAAATGTGTCAAAAGAAGTGGACTGTGAATATATAAGACTGTGGACTGTGATAAGTCCACAGTGATAAGTGATAAGACTGTGGGGCAGCACGGTGGCTTAGTGGTTAGCACTGTTGCCTCACAGCTAGAAGGTTCCTGGTTCGAGCCTCGGCAGGGGGGGGTCCTGGATTGAACCTCGGGGCCTTTCTGTGTGGAGTTTGCATGTTCTCCCCGTGCTTGCGTGGGTTTCCTCCGGGTACTCCGGCTTCCTCCCACAGTCCAAAGACATGCATGTTAGGTTAATTGATAATTCTAAATTGCCCGTAGGAGTGCATGTGAGTGTGAATGGATGTGTGTCTGTATGTGTGGCCCTGCGATGGACTGGCGACCTGTCCAGGGTGAACCCCTGCCTTTCGCCCGTAGACGGCTGGGATAGGCTCCAGCAGATCCCCGTGACCCTTCAAGGATAAAACGGGTATAGAAAATGGATGGATGGATGTGGACTGTGATTATATTTCAACCTACTTAGAAAAGGCTCCAGCAGGTCTTGGGGTCATCTTTGCTCGAACGACTTGGAGCTTCACATTCCCTGTCTTCTGCGCTTCGTCTCCCCCTCGCCAGCCATGACATCACATAGCTTTGTGGACTGAACTGTTCTAATGGTGGCCCATTACATTTCAGAAAGATCAGGTTTGAAAGTCTGGTAACAGCAAGGGAGTCCCTTCTGTCTGTAGGAATGTTGTTCATACAACTGAAGGCACGCTCACATTCACTGGTAGACACCGCAATGGTATGGACAGCTTTTAGCTGATCTTCTTTCAGAAAGACAACATTTGTGTTGTCTCGTCTGCTCCAAATGCAGAGATTAAACATCTACCCCACTCATGTGACAACCTCAGTCTCTGATGTGTTTGGGTAGCAAGGGAGTTAACTTTACTGCATACCTTGCACCCAAGCCTTTCGTCCTTACTTATAAGCCACTCATTCTGTGAGCAAAAGTACCTTATTTGGTCATTTGACCAGCAGTCTGGTCATTCTTCTCATGTGGAGTTATTGTTGATATCGCAGGCAACAGGTGAATCAGAAGCCACTTCTGTGTTAGCAAAAGCGCTACTGCTAACTGGCTGCTCTCCACTTTCAAAATCAATGTCTGTTTGTCCTCCTGTGTCATCATCTTCACCGGGTGCATCATCGGTCCGGGTTCTCTTTTGGCCCTTTTGGAGCCACGCCAACATTTGTAAATACGGTAGGTAGGTTCACGTTCACATAACCATCCAAAGAAACCAACCGGTAAATCAAACTGCCAACTCTGTTTACAATCAACGCCCGCGAGATCTCTTCTTCTGCGCGTTCTTTCTATTGCTTTCTGGCACACTCGACTCGCGAGACTTCCTTACGAGTGAACGTCTCGCGAGGCGCAGTGGCGTTGTCATGGCGACACCACTGTATAGCCAAATCGCAGGGAGAGAAACAGTGTACTACGAGCTCATGAGAAGTCCCGGTACGCCAGAGGCTAGTATTGAGAAGTGCGGGTACTCCGCACCGGTGCGTACCGGCCCACTTAAAGCACTGCGTAGGAGTGATTTTGAGTGTTCATGGTTGTTTGTCTATGTGTGGCCCTGTGATGGACTGGTTACCTGTCCAGGTGGACCCCTGCCTTTCACCCACAGAGAGCTGGGATAGACTCCAGCAGAACCCAGTGACCCTGAATAGGATTAAACGGGCATAGATGATGGATGGATGAATGGACAAAAACATCAGACTTATCAAAGTAATGATTATGGATACATATGATTGCAGTTGATATCATTAATTATTTAAAATATTTTTTATTAGTATCCTAAATGTTATTATATTTAATCAACTAGCTACTTTAACATTTTTTTCTCCCTTTTTTAACTAGATATTTAAATTACACATTTATTGGCTGTGTAATTTTTTCCCACATCAACTGTCTCTCGTTCACCACTGAAGCCGTCTTCTGCAGAAAGCAACGTGACTACAATAAAAGCTCTAATTCAGTGAAAAAGAGTCGGGCTATCTCTTCCATTTACTGGGCGTTGCCATGGTGAATCACGGTATCAGAGCTCCAGTGATGATGGCTTTTAACTCAGGGTTAATATTCTCAAAGTTGATTGAAACAACTCTGAACACCTGTTCTGAAGCCATAGACTCAAGAGTTACTTAACTCTGAGTTAGTATTTTGACTCCGCGTTGAACGTCGTTTGTGAAACAAGCTTCTGTACTGTTTCAGTTGGCGTTTTTAGTTGTGTTGCCGTGAATAGCTTCACTCAGGTTTTAGGATCATCAGACATTTGTTCTGGAATAGCTGTGAGAACTAAATTGACTCTCATGCTGTATGTTCGTAAGTCAGGAATGTTTTCTTTCATTGTTTTGTTGTCTGCAGTAATGGAGGTGAGCTGAGTGGTGAGTGTGTGAACACAATGTTTCAGTTACTTTTTTCTTTTTTCTTGGTGAATATGTCTATCTGCTCTCAAGTGGATTCCAGCGCCTGGAATTCCTTATTGAGAACTTTAATAACTGCATTTCTGGCATCCAGTCCAGAATTGTTCCTACAGAAAGCAGGATGTGTTACAGCTCCACAGGACGTGTTTGGTTGGTTTGGGTCAATCAGATGGTGTTGTACCTGAGCTAGACAGGGATTCAGGATCCAACCTCTTGGAGTTTGGTGTGAAATAACCTTTGCCTTTCTTTTTGGTTGACTGGCATACACTTATACCTTATGACATACCCATAGCCTTATGACTTATGAGGCCTGTTTGTCGGTCATGTGCTAGGAAAGCCATGTGTGGGGTCATTACGGCGTCATCTGTGATAAACACGTTTGTCAGTCTTAACCTCGGGCTAGTGTGGGACCTGCTATCTGGCTATGCTTCTTCCACGTGTGGGTGTTTATGATCAAGTATCCTGCCATCGTGTTAATAGGCAAATTATCCATGATGTTAATTGGGAGTACTTCAGACATTCTCAGTAGGAGTTCAGGTCCTGCAAAACACTTGGTCTTAGACCAACTCCTCGCCGGGTGGGGGGAGGGGGGCATCTGTCTGTTGTAGGTGAGGCGTGCTGCGATCATGTTAACGTCTCCCATGCGGTTCCGGTGCAACAGAGTTCAGGTTGAGGCCTGGCTGACCTCCGGCTCCTGGTCCATCCTGTGTTTTGTTGGTATTTACTACAACCGTGTTTGTTTTTGAAATTTTGTGTTTCTTCCATGCTTGTGTCACATGGTGCTAAAACCAGTGACACCTATTTTGCATAGTAAGAGACCTGATTCTTTTCTGATCCTTCCCCGACAGTCAACTGGGGGATGTGGGTGTTTCTGATGATTGAAGTACTGGTCATTCAATCATCTGGTTACACTGGAATTGTGACCAGTTGTGGAGCACCTTGTTGCTGTAACTGTGCTCCATTTTCTTTCCTGTAGTTCTGTATGTTTGCAGGCCAGAGTTTCCTAAGTTGGTATAGTGCGTCATCCAGTCACTGGAAGGTCGGCGGTTCAATCCTGGCTTCAATTGTCCACATGCCAAAGTGTCCTTGGGCAAGACACTGAACCCTAACTAGCCCCCAGTGGGTCTGGCAGCAGCTGCCCACTGGTGTAAACCGCTATGAGGGCACCTTGGTGTGGAGAAGTGGTATATAAGTGCAGTCCATTTAACGGTTTTTTTCTCCCACTGTGGAAGTTTTTTACTTGTTTAGGTTTTATTGGATTTAGGATTTATTGTTATACTCTGGGTACTCTGGGTCTCTGTAAAGCACCTAGAGACAATTTGACATTGTAACAGATTCTATACAAATAAAACTGAATTGAATTGGAAGTGTTGTACAACTGCCTCACTAGAACCTCAATCAATTATTAGTAAACTAATATGCACCATTAGTAATATTTTTACCACAGAGGGGCTGCAGAGTTTGTTCTAGTGGTTGTCGATGTACTCCTCAATATGATCCAGGCTTTTTATACTTCAGTTTTGATGGGGGCATCAAATCAAATCAAATCAAATCAAACTTTATCTATATAGGACTTTTCATACAATGAAATGCAGCACAAACTGCTGTTAAAATAAAAACAGAGTCAACAACAACAATGTGCTTAAGCCCTTTCTAGTCCAGGGACCACCTATCCATTTCCCTTCCCACTTCCCCTCAGTCAGGGAAATTTAATCTCTATCAATGATAAAACATGTGATCAAAGATTAAAGGATATAGAATTTGGATAATATGGCTGGGCACAGAAGAACCAGAGGGCTCTTGCTAATTAAAAGGCAGAAGTAAAAACAACTAAAAGCAGGCTAAAAATAAGTAAATTGGAAAAATGAAAGTCAAATAAAACATTAAATGTTAAAATATATAATAAATGAAATTATTAGGGCTGGGCAAGTTAACGCGCTATTATTGTGTTAACTCGTTAATTTATTAACGCCGACATTTATTTCATCGCGCGTTAACGCATGTTGCTCAGGTGCTTTTGTTTTGAAAAGTCTGTTACTGGCTGCTGAGGAACCGGAAAATAATTGGCAGGCAAAACTAAAACAGACATGGAGAGCTGTAAAAATCTGTGTACTTTACAGTTCGGGTAGCAACTCAGGTAGCAATATTAACAATTCTGTCTGTAATTTTTTTTTTCAAACCCCTTTGTTCAAGACGATCGTGTCATTCCTCCATGTTCCATCAGATCTGCTCCATGTGTTCACTGTCCTGCTGTTCTCTAGATGGTTACTGCAGTGCGGCTCCATCTAGTGTCAAGTCAAGTCAAGTCATCATGTAATGACAACAGAAAGTCAATTAAACCTTGATTATAAAACAAAAGACATTTCTGGGTCACATAAACCAGGGGACAATAAAATATTAAAAACAAACTCAATTCCCGTGGCCACAGTGGCCTGTTTGCTAAAATTGAAATATAAAAAAAATAGGCTTTTTTTTTTTTTTTTTTAGTTTTTTTGTGTTAGATTTTAAAACGGGAAAAAAGTCACTTTTTAATTTTTTAAATTTTTGATGGACAATTAAAAAAAAATTTAAAAAAAACTAATGATTCACAGATAATTACGGATTGATAAAGTTGCAGAATTTTTACATGGACATTTTCATTTTAAAATTCTCCCAGACGAAGGATTCAACAGAAACAAGATTATTTGTAACAACTGACAAGTTGAACTCCACATTAAAAGTTTCTGCTGTTACCTCAGAAATTACCTGTATTAATGTTCTGATTGTGGCCTCTAGATTGTTAGGATTTTGTTGGTAGACTTTTTTTCATTTTTCATAAAAAAACAGGATGACATTAACGCCCTGGCAGTGGCAATAAGCTTCATTTTATTTTACATTTTTTAAGATGAGATTTACACTAAATATGTGTTACTGACAAGTGCTGATGTTTAAAGTGTTTGAACAACAAATGTTATGACACTTTAGTTCACATGGCAGCAGAACATTTAAATAAAAGTGACCTTTACACTACTTTTGAATTCATTTTTTGATTTTCCGTATACAATGCGATTAATCGTGATTAATCAGGGAAATCATACGATTAATCGCAATTAAAAATTTTAATCGTTGCCCAGCCCTAGAAATTATATAACAAAAAATTATAAATAAAATTGGGCTAAAGAGGAAATTAAGATAGCAAATCCAAATCAGAATAAAAGGGGGCTAAAAGCCAATTTAAAAAGGTGAGTCTTTTGTCTATTTTTAAAGATATCAACATTCTCTGTGGCCCTCAGGTTCTCTGGCAGGCTTTTCCATAAACGTAGGGCACGATGTTGGATGGCTGCCTCATCATGGGTTCTCCTATTATCAATGGGAACGACTCAAAGGGTTAGGGTTAGGAGGTGCTGGAGTACCTGAGGGTCTCCAGGTGCCGGACACTGTTAACCCAAAAGTTCTTTCTATGCAAACAGTTTAAGTTAAAGTGTAGTAGGTGTTGTTTTTTTGCAACGATTTTTACAATATTGCCTGAAAACCTTTTCACATTCCCATTGCACCCACTGAAATAAAATGTTTGCGAAAAAAAACTAAACGTTTTGGTCCAGTCTAGAGGTTATAATCAGAGAAAAACTCTGACCAATCAAAATAGTGATCATCATTACTTTCAATTGGCTGCCTAATACGTCCATCAAATATCAATGCACTCCCACCCACCCCTCCCTCCCTTCCTGTGGTTCATGTAGTCGTGAATCGTGTGAAGGCGTGGTTTCGAGGGGTGGGCTGAAGAGGAGGAGGCGGAGCCTTTGGGAGGAGGGAGGGAGTGTATATTTTCAAAATCTCACTTGAGTTGGATTGCTGGAACCGTTTTTCAAACAACACCCACCCCACCTTTAATACCACTTTTAAAAATGAGTTTTATTGCATTACTTAAACAGTATGAGTATATCAAGAGTGTTTGAGATTGTCATGGAGTTACTCATTTTGTAAGTTTAACAAACTCAAACTATCAAGTTTTACCTCAGGCCATATTGCTGTCCTGCTGTGATTGGCTCAAAGCTCAAAACAAGTCTGTACTTGTACTAACTGCCACTTTCGAATTTTCTGAACAATTTAGGGTCACTTTGCACTTTGCATCCTCTGACAACACGAGTTCCGCCTGCTTTCTTCATTTTTTCTTCAACTTTGAACAAGACATTTGCCTGCCGTAAAGACCATTTCCTGCCTGAATTAGGTGAGTACTGTATGCTCAAAATTATGAACTGGAACTTTTGTAGTTTGATACGTTTACAGTACATTTTAATGTGTATAAATTTGAGGTTGACTGAGGTAAATTTTGAACATTGAACATTTGCAGCATTGTATTTTTAGAGTAGGTCTATCTACTTGTGTGATTACACTTTTGCAACACTAAATTCTTCTAAAAATGCCCACTTTTAAGCCTCATTTGCCCTAATATTTTTGTTTAAAGCAATATTAAAATGCATTGGAAATGCAAGTACTGCCCTGCCATCTGTGAGAAGAGAGCACAGCTTTTTAAACACTATAGGCTAAAACATGGGACTTATGCAAGAACTGAGCCCTTACCTTGCTTGCATCAGGAATGTACGTGTACATTCAAGTCTCTCAATGCACTCCATAGCCATTTATCCCGTTTTCACCCCAGAAGTGTGGATCAATCACAAACTGTGGTCCCTTGTGCTTCCCTTGTGGTACTTGTCTATCTCAACAAATACACTGATATAAGATATATTTCATTGTTCTCCATTTAAGTGTATGTTATACCTCTTTACAGAGCACTGAGCCAACGGCCCTTAGATGCCTTGTTCTGAGAGGACTTCCGGTTCTCCTTGGGGATGATGCGTCCATGTTCTTTAAGAGCAGTTTGGTGAGTAAAATTTTTTTGATTGGTGTTTGAATGAGTTTTTCCATTCTCCTATGTTTTGAGGGATGATGGGTTATGTTAATTAGCATTAGGCCACTAAAAATCTTCTAAAAAAAACTGTGTGCTTCACTCCGGTCAACAGCACACCTGAAGAGTAATTAACCCTTTCTCTATATTTACCATTCACATATCCCATTGTCCAATACACCACCTACTGTCACAACATGGGATCCACACTACAACAGACACCTATACATGAACACACAAAATGCTTCTAACAGCTTGTTTATACAACATTATCTAGAATAAAACCACTGTGAATTATAAAAATAATAATGTTTGTGAAAAGCATACAGCTAATTGTAGACAACTTGCTGTTAACCTGTATATTCTCTTTTTGTTTTGTTTCTCTCACCATAGGCTCTTAATGAGGGAGACTCGCAGGACATTGCACTGGGAGTCCTTTGCTATGAGGTCACCAGCGCTGAAAATCCAGCAAGACCAGCATTGCCACGACTAAACCCCACAAGAGTTGGCATCATCTTAGAGGGCAGCGTTGTAATGGAAACACTCACCAAACTACCTCAAGCAATGTGCCTCTTGTTTGGCTTAACATATGTTCTGCACCTGCAGTACCCAAAGAGCCTGAAAAACACTTTAACCTTCATTCAGCAGGTAATGTTAAATTTGGGCCGAGGTGAGCTACCTCCAAAGATTCAAAAGCTGAAAAATGATCTGGCAGTGTAAGACACATTTATGTTCATGGCACAATCCTTGTTAACATTTTACTTGAATGTGTTGTCATAAGACTGTCATGATGCTGTCATAATCATAACATGACACCTTTCATGACACATTATGAATGCTTATGATAGTCGTCACTGAGTGTCATTAAGCGTCATTTGGTAAATTATGTCACTTTTAATGCAAAGACATCTCAAACTATGTCAACTTGCCATTAAAAGTGACATAATTTACCAAATGATGCTTAATGACACTTAAGACGACTGTCATAAGCATTCATAATGTGTCATGGAAGGTGTCATGTCATGATTATGACAGCATCATGACAGTCTTATGACAACACATTCAAGTAAAGTGTTACCCAATTCTGTATGTTCATGTCTACATTGTTGCACAAATACATTGCACTCACTAGAGCAAATATTCTTGCAGTTGTTTAGTATTGTTTAGTTATTTAGTATGTGATAAATCTTGTTCTGTTGATTTTTACTGAAATAATTAGTACACGTTTTTAGTACACGGTTTTTTCGAGCAACTCAGGTCCTCACTGTATAGTTCTTAATATCCAATTTTAAGATTGTTTTTATTCATTTTATTTTATTTGTTTATTTTTTACATTTTGTAAAAAAACATTCATTTACACAGTTCAATTTAACAGTTTAAGTTTCTTTTGTTATCCCTTCAGATAAACATAAAACAGACGGATTTCCATTTGCATTCGAAGTAAGCTGCTACTGTACATGGTCAGTGGTGTTTTTTTGTTTTGTTTTTTTCAAACTTAAAAATTGTTCACTAAGCAAAAGAGATGAAAAATTTTATGAAAAGAAGGCATTACTGTTATTTTGGATTGGCATTTGTTGGATTGCATTTTGCATTGTCGAATGTTTCAATAAAATACATGAAAAGTACTGCATTAAAACAAAATTGATAACCCCTCTATTGGAGGCTTATTTGGAATCTTTTAAAGCAGGTTGTTTCCCCACGTCACTACGAAGTGCACTAATCACTCTCATTCTAAAACCAGACAAAACACCATCGGAACGGGGATCTTACAGACCCATATCACTGTTAAATTCTGATGCGAAAATAATAGCTAAAGCTCTCGCTTCGAGATTAGAAAAGGTTTTGCCATCCATAATTCATATAGACCAAAATGGATTTGTGCAAAATCGCCAGGGGTTCCACAATGTAAGGAGAGTTCTTAATATAATTCATAATTGTGAAGCATCCTCTGACACTGCTATACTTTCAATCGACGCAGAAAAGGCGTTCGATCGTGTTGAATGGCCTTATCTCTTGGAGGAACTTAAACGATTTGGATTTGGCAATAGCTTTTGTAAATGGATCGAAATTTTACTTGTGGATTCTTCTGCAATGGTGTCTACTAATAATCTCATCTCCCAACCCTTTGAACTATTTCGCGGTACTAGACAGGGATCACCAATTTCACCTCTTCTTTTTGTAATAGCCATGGAACCATTAGCTATAGCCATTAGATCACACCCCTTAATTTGTGGTATTATGACTGGAGGTATAGAACATAACACAGCAATGTACGCTGATGATACTATTGTGTTTCTATCACATCTTACAAAATCGATTCCTTGTCTATTAGAGCTTTTTGGTGAATTTGGTACCTTCTCTGGATTCAAAGTGAACAGAGAAAAATCATCTATCATGTTCTTGAATGCTAAGGAGAGGAAGAACCCCCCCTGTAGTGCACCCGTTTATAAATGCCACTGAAGGATTTAAATACTTGGGCATCAAAATAACCCCAAAAATAAACAATATCAGCTCAGCCAACTACGATCCCTTGTTAGCGGAGGTGTCAGAGGAAATTACTAGATGGACAACACTGCCTTTTTCTATCCTAGGAAGGATAAACATTATAAAGATGTCTATATTACCTAAATTTTTATATAAGTTCCAGTCTATTCCACTGGCCCCTCCCCCCTCCTCCCTCATTCTTTCTGAAGGCCAGAAGGCTTTTCTCTAACTTCATTTGGAATAATAGGAAGCCAAGACTTAGACTGTCTCTATTATATTTGCCTTACGATAGGGGAGGGCTGCAGCTACCTAACCTAGAATGGTACTATTAGGCTGCACAGCTTAGGGCCACAATGTTTTGGTTTTCTGAAGATGTTCATTTGCCCTGGCTAGAGGTTGAAAAGCTTAGCTCAAAAGGATTAGCACTGGATAACTATCTATTTTCCGCTTCCTTTAAAACTTTAAATAAGAGCACCACTAATCCTTTTGTTAAGAACACCATTGTTGTTTGGAACGCAGTTCAGAAATTGTTAGGTGACTCTCCAGGGCTATCCTGTTTTTCCCCCATTTGGGGTAATGATCGCTTTGCTCCAGCAAAAAATATAGATAAAGGTATAGTAGAACTTAAAGATGTATATAAAGATTATACCTTAATGTCATTTAACGAGTTAAAGGCTAAATATGATATTCCGCAAAAACATTTTTTTAAGTATTTACAACTTAGAAGTTTTATCCTGGCAAATTTAAACAATTCGGTTCACCAACCTCCACTTTCCATTCTAGAAACCCATGTTACAAAAAATTGTTTTGACAAAAAATTGATTTCTAGGTTCTATAACATGATAGCTGAAAATCATAAAGAGAACTCTGACAGTAAGAGACAGGAGTGGATCCGAGACTTACAAAAAGATATAACAAACAGTGAATGGTCTAAAATATGTTTAAAAATACACACTCAAACTATCAACACTCGACTAAGAATGATACAATTCAATTGGATAATGCGTACATATATCTCTCCTGTACAGTTAAATAAATTTGACCCTAACATACCGGATTTATGTTATAAATGTAACAAACATCAAGGTACTTTATATCACTGCTTGTGGAACTGTGAAGAGATCCAAAAATTCTGGAACTCTGTTTTAAAGTATCTCTCTCAAATTACAGCATCCCCTGTACCTTTATGCCCTAAGCTGTGCATCTTAGGCATCTATCCTGATAACTGTGGTCTATCTTGTAAAGAAAGAAAAATGGTTGACCTATGTTTACTACAGGCCAAACGTTGTATTGCATTATGCTGGAAAAATGTTTGTTGCCCCTCTTTTACTCTCTGGCTAAACAACTTAACTTCAGCCCTTGCTCTAGAGAAATTGACCTATTTTATCAGAAAGAAGGCTTCTGAATTTTATGAAATTTGGAAGATGTTTTTGGACCTTTTAGAGGTTGGTGACAAAGAGGGGACAGTGGAAAAATAGGACAATGGAATAACACCTCATTGGTTCTCAGGAGTGCATGATGTCACAGACATTTGAAATTTTTGTTGTTGATGTTTATTTGTTTTTATTTATTTATTTTTTCCTTTATTATTATTAATGTGGAACAATTTGTGTGGCTACATAAATGTATCTTTTATATCTCCATGGTACATCCACATCAGACAGTACTCTGTTTAATTTTTTTAATTTTTTTTTCTTTTTCTTTTTTCCCCACTTCTGAATTAATTAATTATTATTAATACTTGTTACAAATGGGTACAAATGTATTTATTTATTTTACATACTGCCATATGTTTCGATGTTATAAGTGTTGCTTAATGTTACTGTATTACAAAAAAATCAATAAATATATGTTCAAAAAAAAAAAAAAGAAAAGAAAAGTACTGCATTGTGTGGTCATTTAAACTTCTCATCCAATGAATTCATATTTTTGATGAAACTAGGATTTTGATTTAACTTAGATACTACTTTTAAGTAGACTCCACAATTCTTTTTGATTGTTGATTACTTAAACCATTTAAGTTTATATAACTGACAAATGTTAAGTTATGACTATTGCAAACTTAAGTTGACTATACTTGAACAAATTAACTTTCTCTACTGTCAATTACTTAAACCGTTTAAGGCAATCACTTGATGAAAACGGTTTAAGTACAATCAACTCATCCGGGTTTACAGTGAGTACCTGAGGGTCTCCAGGTGCTGGAGTACCTGAGGGTCCCTGAGGATTTGTGGGGTAGAAGAAAATCATCAAAATAGGAGGGTGCAAGACCATTAAGACTTTTAAAAACCACTAATAGAACCTTAAACTCATTCCTAAAAGACATGGGGAGCCAATGCAGTGATTTCAAAACTGAGCCCACCCTCTGGTACCGGTGCAGCTAAGTTCTAAAACCCATTTCAGCTACTTTAGAACTTGGCCGCCCTCTGGTACTGGTCAACACATGAACAGCCAAGTTCTAAAGTAGCTTGAATGGGTTTTTGGGGGAAGACCATAAAACAGTGCATTACAGTTGTCAGTGTGACTTCAGATAAAAGCATCAACATTGCCCCAAGAGGGAAATGTTTGTGCACTGGCTATATTCTTAAGACGGTTAAAACCAGTTTTAACCACATCCTTAACATGTAAATTAAAACTAAGCTCATAGTCAAAAATTGACACCCAGGTTTTTTACTTGATTAAATACAATGCATTTCATTTTGACAAACGTTTCTCTCTTAGCCTTAGTAGCAGTAACTTAAACTTTGGTTTTGTCCTGGTTGAGTTGCATGAATTTTTCTGCCACCTGAGATGTAATATCTCAAATACAATTAAAAAGATCATCAACTGGCTGTGTCTCTTCAGTAAACAAGAAAAAAGGTTTTTGGTTTAGCTGGTAAACAAACAAACTACATTTTTCAGTTTCTTTGAAGCCAAATGCATCTCTTTTTATTCGTCAGCACTAGAACGTAAAAGCATTAAAGCGATCTTTTTGTCAGACAGGAGCTACCATCCTGAATGACCTGAGTGTCTGCATCTGGGCCTGCATCTGTTAGATCTTCATCTAAAGCTCAGAAGTCATGTTTACCAGGCAAAGTGATGACAGCGAGCCATTTTACCCAATAACCTGAAAAGCAGTTAACACTAAATCTTCCATTAGAGACTGAGGTTATCCTGGGAGTTTCTCTTTTTACTTCCCATTTTCTTTGATTAAGATTTTATATTATAATTAGGGCTGTCAAAGTTAACGCGTTAACGCGTGATTAACGCAAAATAATTTTAACGCAACTAATTTTTTTAACGCGCGTTAACGCGACACAGCCTGGCCGTGTACAATAGTAAAGAGGAGAGTAGGTTTAATGAGCCTCGGGCCCGCCGTAGTTGTAGTCCTGTAGTCCTCCGTAGTCCTGTCAAAACAGGAAGTCATGCACTCGATGTCCATGCCGCAGACAGACAGACGTAAACAAACTATTAGCAGTAGTTGGATACAAATAATAAATGGATACAAAAGATACTATTTTGAATGGTAAGTTCAGCTTCAAAACCTTGCCTGATGGCTAACTCCACAAGATAAATGTTGTTTGTGTTTGCTGTCGATGTGAATTTAGTTACCACCGCAGTCCGGTCACTTGACGGCTAATGAGAGCGGTGATGCAGAGAGCCCTCCCCGTTTGAAAGCAAATAAACGGAAATATTTTGTATGAAGACATAATAAAATAGAGTATATATATATATAATAATGGATTTGCATTAGCAATAAATAAACATGCATTTGTTTTGCATAAGGCAAGCATTTGTGTGCTCTCATATTAGGCAATTCAACATTAAATGCAAACTATCTTCAGCCAATAATCAGATTGTCAGAGTTCAGGTCGTCTCACATCTTCTAGAAGACTGGTCCAGATTTTAGGAGCATAAAACTGAAATGCAGCTTCACCTTGTTTAGTCCTGACTCGGACACCACAGGAGGTTCTCAGAGTCCAGGTTGGTTCATATGGCTCTAACATGTCAGAGATGGACTTTGGGGCCATGAAGAGACTTGAACACAAGTAGAGCTGTTTTAAAGTCTATTCTCTGAGTGACAGGAAGCCAGAGACCTCAGGACTGGACTAATATGGTCATATTTCCTGGTTCTAGTCAGGACTCGTATTAATAAGAGTAATACAACTTGAAAAAGATCTGTATAAGGTAGATTTAGAACAGATAAAAATATGCGATTAATTTGCGATTAATCGTGATTAACTATTGACAGTCATGCGATTAATCTGATTAATTATTTTGAGAAATTGACAGCCCTAATTATAATTTTAGTTATTTGCTTGGTGGACATGCTCTGGGTCTCTGTCAAGCGCCTAGAGACAATTTGCATTGTAATAGACGCTATACAAATAAAATTGAATTGAATTCCACAAGTGCAAGTTACAGCTGTATCATGCAAAGAAGAAGTTATATGTGAACACGATCCAAAAATCACGCCACCTTCTCTTGGCTCTAGCTCATAAAAAATGGCCTTGGAAAAAATGGAAAACTGTTCTGTGGTCATAGGAATCAAAATCTGAAATTCTTTTTTTAAACCCTGGTGCTAAATTGGCCTCCCTGCAGTCCAGACCTTTCACCAGAAAAACAGTTCATGAAAAATCCTGAACAAAATGAAACTGATTCTGAGGCTTATTTTAAACTATTTTCAAATAAAAATGTGATTGAAACTAGTGTTTGGAGCCAGCATACATAATATGTTCAAAGGCACAACTAAAATCATCTTAATTATTTTCATCTCAATTGTGTTGTTGATTTACCTTTTGACTTTTGAACTCTTGAGTTTTGGATGCTACTGGTGGATTGTGGGAATTCATGACATTCCACTCACTAGTTTATTTAATTTGTTTACAGATTCACTTAGCAGCTGGTGGCTGTTACATTCTTTACTATTGCTTCTGTCACAAAGGACAAAAAACAAAACAAAACAAAACAAAAAAATCTGGCTGGACTAATGAGTCTATATTAAATAAATCATAATATATTTTAGGTAACCAGGTAATTTCTCCTAACCACCATCCAGTGCTCTACATTTCACCTCGTATCAGCGAGAATAGGTTTTTTATTTATTATCATTGGTCATAAAAGTATTCCTAAAGGTTTCGAGTTAAATGAAAAGGAAGAAACACAGTTAAGATCACATCCTGAAGTAGTCTTAATTATTGATATTGATGTAATCAATACATGTACCATGTAGCCTATTAAAAATGAGAGGTTTGTTAACCCTCCCATTGAAATCCATTACTTTGACAACTGAGGTAGATGACACAAAATATTGCACATTTGGGTTTCTTAGATCACAAGTTTGCAGTCACAAAGTTTCACTTTTCACTGAGACTGGATTGTCCACTAATACAGCTGTTCCCAAACTTCAGAATACCAAGGCCCAATTTGAAATGTGAGAAATCTCTGCGGCCCACCGAAACCTTAAATCACAACTGTGATCAACATACAGGACCAGGAACCATGATCCGATATTAATGTGAGGGGTCAACAAATAAGGTGACACTTGTCATATTAAGTTAAGACAGCAGTCGGATAACTCTTACCTGGTTTGTTTTATTACTTTTTAATGTTTTATAAATCATCTCATGAGTATTTTACAGTAATTAAAAAACGTATTTAAAAAAAATATGAGTTTGGGTTTTCATAACTGAGAAGTAAAGGATCATGCTGATTATGATTCCTAATGGAACAGAAGCACGGAGTCATATAATCAAAAAGAGAAAAGCCTAAGTGATTTCAAAAAGCCAAAGGCAAAAAACAAGAATAGACAATGTTTTGGATTTTTCTAGGTAAAAAATAAGGTTCTTCAGGGGCACTAGATGCAATTTAAAGTTATATAAGAAGGTGTATGCATTATTATTTTCTCTGTAACTTGAATTCCCTGTGAATTCACTTGAGCTTGAAAAATGTGACACAAATAAAGTCAGTTAAATGTAGCATTAAATTAGAAATTCCATGGCAGACTTTTATCCCCTTTTTCACCTTATGTCATCTGAAAATTCAAAAACTTCAAAATGTTTATAAACAAGAAAAACACTAATATTTTTGACTCCTATTTTGCACTGGAAAAAAAGATACCCTTAATTTTATTTACACATAAAATGTTCTTCTTATGGTATAAGACATTTAACAGGAGGAGGTGGAGCCTTATCTAATGCTCATTAATTACATTTAAACTTGTTACTAAATTGTGACTTGACAGTTGAGTTAAAATCCTTTTGCCAAACTACTGTTGCTGGTATGGAGCCCCGTTGGGTCATAATTCAATTGAATAAATGAGTCTATTATTATGAAATACAGGCGTTTATTATTATGAAATACGTATCCATTATTGTGAAATATTTCCCATTATTATGAAATATATGTGTATTATTGTGACATATTTCCCATTATTATGAAATATATTGTATTATTATGAAATATTTCCCATTATTATGAAAAAATGTAACTATTATGAAATATGTTTTATTATTATTTAATCATAGTTTAATGCATAATAGTTTATTTCAGAATGGCTTTTTTTATCTAAGAATTAGTTTTTACATAATTGCTTCGTTTTTCATAAGAATGAGCTTTTACATAATAATGACATTTTGCCAGTGGGCGGGACCAGTGGTTGACCTGCACGCTCATTGGCTGATCCTTCTCCATTCTACGCTCTGACATCGACTAGTTTTGGCCATGAGGTCCCGTTAGCAGCGGGCCGTGGCGTCATCAAGGTGCGCTCCTAGTCCGATTGTAGCTATTGCAGCTTGGACTGAGCTACGGGAAACCTTGACGTTTCTTAGTCGATGTCAACTTTTAACCGTAAACTGAGGTGCATTCTGCCACCTACTGGCCTGGAGTATATACATTCCACCTCTCGCCCGCTATCGATATTCACTGTTCTGTTGCTTATGCCTGAATGAAAGAGCAGCCAATCACATAAATGGCTCCGCCCTCTCTGCTGTGATTGACACACACATCATTCTTATGAAAAACAAAGCCATTATTATGTAAAAGCTCATTCTTATGAAAAATGAATCCATTATCATAATAATGGGAAATATTTCATAATAATAGACTCATTTATTCACTGAATTATGACACAAACGGGGCTCCATATTTCTGAGGTTCAACATGTGCCTTCAGCCCTGAGAGGAAAGACTTTCCATCCATCCATCCATCATCTATACCCGTTTCATCCTCAGAAGGGTCACGGGGAGGAAAGACTTTGAAGCTTCTACAATGTTGGGATTTAATGTCCACTAATTAAAAGCCCATTAAAGCAGAGGTGGAGCTCTGGCTTCTGATTGGTGGGGGGGTGGGCCGCCATGCCGGGTGTGTGGGGGGAGGGGGAGGGGGAGGAGGGGGAGCCTGTGGGGGGCTCCCACTCCCAGCTCGGCCACTATCTGGTAACAGAGTTCCTGAGCGCTGGGATTACTGGTTCCTCTCCGTCTTCTCCAGGATCTCCGCCATGAGCTGCCTGGATGTGATGTACCAGGTGTTCGGGTCTCAGCCTTATTTCAGCTCTTATAGCCCCTATCACCACCAGGTAGGGTCGTTTCAGCTCTTATAGCCCCTATCACCACCAGGTAGGGTCGTTTCAGCAGGACTCCTGTTGTCAGCTTCTGTCGGCTCTGCTCTGTAGAGTTATGCGCTTCATTTCTGTTCACAGATGGATTTAAATTCACTGGAACTGCAGTGAAACTCGGTTCGGGAAATAAATCGGCTGACACTTTCTGTTCAGGGGAGATAGATTTCTAAAACTTCGCTAAACCTCTGTGGCATTTAATACAACGCATATTCACATCTAAAACACGCTACAAAATGTTTTGATCATTTCAGAAAAACAGCAATAATAAAAAGAAATAATAAACGCGCGACTTGCAAATTTTCTGAACTTCTCTTGGATAATGTAGATTAAAAAAAAACTCTAATCAATGTTGTCATCTTTTGTCAGAGTTAAACAAGATGTTTTCCTGAGGAGAAATTGAAATGATTGTTTAGAAAATTATTAAATAGAAAAGTAAAGGAGAACGTGCTTTTCTTCTGAACTGATCTCTATCCAACAGTCAGGTTTTATTCAAGTCCAAACTTTGACAGTCCATTTGGTTCTGTCTCTTATTCTGGTGTAAAGACTTTTGTGAAGTTTTTTATGTAAGTGTAAATAATTCCTTCATTTCACAAATTATACATTTATGATATTTGCACTTTGAGTGCAGTGGATTTTAGAGAGGCCTTTTCAGACATGTTAAAGAGCCCCCCCCCCCCTTACACCCCTCCCCACACCACACACACACGCGCTTAAAAGCTCTCGGTCAACATTCAGACATATTTCACATAGTGCCAAAGCTGGACTCTGTCCGTCATTTAAACACACTGTGAATCAGCCTGAGTGCCTAGTGGAGATCTATCTATCTATCTATCTATCTATCTATCTATCTATCTATCTATCTATCTATCTATCTATCTATCTATCTATCTATCTATCTATCTATCTATCTATCTATCTATCTATCTATCTATCTGTCTATCTATCTATCTATCTATCTATCTGTCTGTCTTATCTATCTATCTATCTATCTATCTATCTATCTATCTATCTATCTATCTATCTATCTATCTATCTATCTATCTATCTATCTATCTATCTATCTATCTATCTATCTATCTATCTATCTATCTATCTATCTATCTATCTATCTATCTATCTATCTATCTATCTATCTACAGTCATGTAAAAATTTATTAGACCACCCTTGTTTTCTTCAGTTTCTTGTTCATTATAATGCCTGCTACAACTAAAGGTACATTTGTTTGGACAAACATAACGATAACCACAAAGATTGCTCATAAGAGTTTTATTTAAGAGCTGATATCTTACCATTTTCCATGGTTTTCTTAATTATAACCTAAATCACTTAAGTTTGGCGTTGTACTGCCAAAAACACTGCTTTTATGCATTCAGTGTTTTCTTTTCTGTCTGTTTTAGTCACATGATGACGTTTAGTGGTACCAGGTATTAAAATGAACAAGAAACTGAAGAAAAAATGGTGGTCTAATAATTTTTTCCATGACTGTATCTATCTATCTATCTATCTATCTCTTTTTATATGTAAATATATACTAAATGTGTGTGTTTTTACTCATTTGCTAGCATTCACATAACATTAATTCATTTAGTTGTAGCTGAAAAACATTTCAGGTGACCAACCATCTAAAAAAGATCAAATCTAATTAAATTTTTGAATTAATTAGAAAAACACCAACTTCCAGTTAAAATAAAAGTTTGATGACATGCAATCTTTTACATACATTTCAGTTGTATCTTGAAGATTAAATTTAAGTGATAAATGGTTTTATGAGATTAGTTGGTCATATGTGTGGGGTTTTTTTTTTTTAAGTTAACAGTAAAAGAAGAAAAATCTCTGTGCAAACAAGACACCAGTTCAACAAACAGTTTCATTATGTTGCATTTTGTGTCCTTTTTTTAGAAACTGGCCTTGTATTCCAAAATGCAAACCCCCCAGGAGAACGGTAGCCGGCTGGGCCCCCCAGGGCCTTCATCGATCAAAGAGGAGGACAAGGAGCTGCCGCCAGGTGCTGAGTACCTGAGCTCCCGCTGCATCCTCTTCACTTACTTCCAAGGAGACATCAGTACGGTGGTGGATGAGCACTTCAGTCGCGCCCTCAGCCAGACGGCCACGTTCCCTCCGTCCAGCAGCCACAAAGCCGTAAGAGGTGTGTGTGTGTTTGTCTGTGTTGTTAGTGCGTGTCTGCAGAAAAAGCTTTTCATCATGTTTATTTTTCTTGCCTGTTGCTTCAAATTTGTACTTGTTTGCTGTTATTGATAAAAAAAAAAGCTGCTATGTAAAAAAACTAGAACAAAAGCTACATTTTTTTCCTCTTTTTTTAAAAACTTTATTTATTCATACTTGTTTCTTTTTCTCAGCTTTCTGCTACTATTCAGGATCTATTAATCTACCTCTTTATCGTGGAAAAAATAAATAACGCTGAAAATATTTTATACCTGCAAAACAATGTAAAAAGTCAACACAGTGTGCAAAGTCATTTTATTTATGATATTTCAACATTCATGAGACCTCAAGAGGGTCAGTTTAGGGTTATTAAAATCATTTATGCTGCTGCATACTTTTAAAATCTTTAAAAAATGTTTGAAAAAATGTTAATAAAAAGAAAAGCATTTCCAATTATGTTTTTGTCTGTTTTTTTCAAATCTTTTAAGTGATTTTACATTGATGACAGACTTTCCATTTTGTGGACTGAAATTCCCTGTGACCTGTTAATTTTAATTATATTTCATTTTATTGATTTCTTTTGCATGAAACTGACTTAAACAGACAATCAGTGATTTTTCTATTCATTTTCTGTTAGGCAGCTAATTGATTAAGGTCTTATTAAATCTGTACAAATAAGGAAATATCAGCAAATTTACACATTTAAAAAAGTATACTTGAAAATTACTGAAAGCTTTGAAAGCTTTTTCCTGTTAGAAAATTTTTTTTTTTTTACAAAAATAAGAGTTTAGTCAAATTTACTTCCTTCCAGTGTCCTCAATAAGATCTATTAAAATAATTGTAACATGAATGATTATGTGAAGTAAGAGTGTGGATTGTGTTTTTTCAGAGGGATCGTTTCCGATGAGCCAGAGATGTTTCCCTCCGTCCTTCTGGAACAGCTCCTACCAGCCGTCCGGTCCCTCCTCCCTGGGGGGGGCTCTGTCTGCCCCCCACACAGAGCTGGCCTTCACCACAGACCCGTACTCCTCTGCCTCCCTGCACAGCCACCTCCACCAGCCCAGCGCTGACACCTGGCACTCATCACACCACCACCACCACCACCACCACCACCATCCCTACTCACTAGGGGGCGCTATAAGCACCCAGAGCTCAGGCTACCCGCGTCCAGGAGTTCATGAGATGTACAGCACAGCGTTTGACCCCCGGTATGGCTCACTGTTGGTGCCGTCGGTGAGGTCGCACCCCCGCCTGACCTCCTGCAGCTCTGTACCTGGACCCAGCGCTTCATCATGTGACCTTGGGAGCAAAGGGGAGTCAGGAACTGGGTCGGCATGGACCGGTGCGTTTACCAGCGCTGGAGCAGAGATTGGACTGAACATGGAGACAGGTAGGGTCAATTTCTCAGGTTGTTTTTATTCAAATATTCCCAACATACAACGTAATCCTTCCTCCACATTCATAAAATAATGGGACGAAGTAAACCGGAGACCAGTATTTAGAATCTTCAGTCACTATCTGTCTGCAGAGAAAACTAGAGGTTTTCTCTGCAATTTTATTAGAAAGCGATAAAAGTGATCAAAAAAAGCAATTATTTGAGACAGGCACATAAAAACATACAGTTGTTTTCCAAAAAGAACTTTAAAAATACTTAGAAATAA
The DNA here is from genome assembly GCA_018398805.1 of Hirundichthys speculiger. Taxonomy (NCBI): domain Eukaryota; kingdom Metazoa; phylum Chordata; class Actinopteri; order Beloniformes; family Exocoetidae; genus Hirundichthys; species Hirundichthys speculiger. The sequence goes on from JAGFBZ010000663.1 coordinate 230,631, forward strand.
AACATTGAGCAACTCAAAAGATGTGAATTATTGCTTTACAATCACTCTGGTTAGATTTACATCTGTAAAGTTTACATTTACTTTCAGTCTGTAGTTTGATTACGTTCATGCCAAAAATACCTGGACAGTTTTAGGAAAAAAACATGGTTTGAAGGTGGTTTGGGGACCTGAAGCTGATGGAACTGCTGTGCAGGACCATAATAGAGCTGGTTATAAACAAATGATTTTAAATCCATATGACCTGAAGCAAGACTGTGGAGAAAATAACGCCAACATTTCTCCACACTGATCTGAAGGTCATGCCAAAAAAGAGAATTTATTACTTTTTTATTTTCTAAACTCAATGCTTCTTCATTTTGGTTTAGATTTTGATGAATAATTAAAGGGTGGGAGATGTTATATGTTGTTATTAACATTAGACTGTTTTATCTTTTTTTTAATCAGGTAAGAACTAGATGATGATGAGATGGAGAGGTTGCTTTCTTTTCCATGTGACTATAATTAATTAATGACTACATATGATGTTTGGATGCAGTTAAAACTGACAATCTGATGAAATGAAAGCAGCATTAGTGATAATGTATGAAAACTAGAATCAGGTTAAAGTCTGTTTCTGTGTCTTGGATCAGCTTACACGAGTGTTTTGGATCAACTGTCCGTCAGCACCTTTAACACCAGCTGTCAGCTTTCTTTTCTGTCGCTGTCTTGCTTTCATCCCCTCTGCCTTGGGCACTTCCTTCTCCTTTAATCAACCAGACGTTTTGGGCTTCATTGTCTAATCTCTCTTCTCTTGACTCTTACTTTCTTTTCTTCCCTTTTCTCCTCCTCTTTCAGGTCTGCAGGCGCAGGATAAGAGCAAAGACTTGTATTGGTTTTAGGCTTTAGGGACTGCTGAGACTCTTCCCTCCCTCTCTTCCTCCTGCTCTACTCTGTTGTTCTGGCAAAGACTAAGAGGCAAAACTGAAAGAAAGAATGGGAGCAGTTTTTAGTTTTGTTCAGTCTTTTTTGTGTAACGGCTCTTGGTCTGCTTGCAGCTCTGTGTTATGGTGGACTGTGCAGCAGCAGCAGCAGCTGAAAGGCAACAAAGCGGAAACAAAAGTGGACACACAGGGAGGAAGGAGGGAATCTGATCCGTAAGGATACGGACAAAGTCAAGCCTCTTTGCGCTTTTGTAACAGGCAGGAACAACATTCCTAAATGGGAAAAGTCTGGGGACAGACAGAGACACATGTTAGGTTGGACTCTAAAGACGAGGACTTGAAGGACGTGGCAGGACGTTGACACTGGGAGTGTGTTATGGCGGGAGAAGCGCTGGTGTTGGTGATGAGGAGGCCGAACACAGACGATCTGGCAGACGATGAAGGCAGGAGTCGCCCAGACACTTTGGTTTACATGGAGTCATGTTCCAACTGGACAGAACAGCAAACACTCATAACATTTACAGTTGTGGTTGGATTTCAACTGACGTTAGAAGATATTTAAGCCATGACTACAGTTACAAACTCAATGTTTGTCTCTTTTGCATACTGTGATCTTAGTAATTATGATCAGGTTTAATGTGGGAAAAAAAACACTGAAAAGTATATTCATTTTTTTTTTCCCTCGTGGGTTGTGTGAATTGCAAACGAGAAATGAGTGTCTTACTTCCGTTAGACAGCAGTGTTTTAAATAAAGTAGGGCGTCTGATGAAATAAGCTAACCGCTACTCAGACAGGCACAGCTAATCAGCAGATTTTTGCCATCATGAAATGTTCAGTTTTGAGCAGCTGTCATCTTGTAGATCTTTACACTGCATCGCTATCACTTATTTACTTTTTCTTTTTGCAATCTCGTGATGCAGCACAAAACATGGATTGTATTGTGTGTTTGTATACGGTGGCAAAGATTGCTCCTGTTTTATTCTTGTCTAAAAACAGTTGCCAGTTAGCAAACTACTGCGGGTAAGAAACTGACGATTTATAAGTACTTTTTAAAAACCCCACTTGAAATAAAACTAAATTTCCCTTTAAGCATGCTCTTGCTAAATTCTTTTTTTTTTTAGTGTAAGTTGTATTAAACACTTGGGAAGGAAAACACATATTTAGAAATCAGTTAGTTTACTCATAAACATTTACTTTAATCAGAAAAGTACATTAATGCCTTTTACATTAACAGGTAAAATGTATTAGATGACCTCTGATGGACAAAACATGCCAGGTGAACTTGAGTATTTTGCTTTAACAGTTTTTTTCACTGATTAATCCATAATTATTTTTGCATCATTTATTACTTTTCTGTTGTGGGTCCTTTCATTCAGACCCATTCAGACCTGAGGGACTTCACTTTTGTCCTCTGTGGGAGACATAAATCTCTCCATGGGACAAAACAGTAATCCCAGCGTTTTTGAAGATATACTTCTATTATCTTCAGTTTTGATAAAACTTGTACGTTGCGTCAAGTCTTAATGGGTTAAAAATCTGAGATCCACAAGGTGGTCATGGTCATTTGATAATCAATTTAAAGGCAGACTAAACAGAATTTTCCTTAAAAACATTATTCAGGCTGTTGCATTATGACTCACTAAAAATGAATTTTTTAGAGTCACAGAATCTGTCCCAACATTATTGTTAATAATAATAATTAACTTTTCTGTCTGTGTTAAGGCTGTTTTTGGAACAAACCAGTCAGTAACATTACATTAGGGCCACAGAAAAATAATGATCAGTTCAAACTCATGTCTTTCTCTGTTCTCTGTCGTCTTCTGTGCTTCGTGCTAAATCTGCACACAGACTTGTTTTGAGGTTCTATTTATGTCGCTGCTGTGGAACTATCTGGAATTTACGTTTTTCTTTTCCAGTTCCACAGTCAATCTTAACCAATCAGACTTAAGCGCTCAGTCTGCCTTCAAATTGGAAAATGAATCACTAACGAGTGTTTCCCTCATTAGTTAAAATCAAGTTAAAATCAGTATGACCAGGGTGGGTTTAACACAGTTTGAAAATATTTTTCCCACTTCAGATGAACAAATCAGTGTTAAAGACTGAAAAATGCTTTGTTTAGCTATTATTCCTTTTTTTTCTGTCAAAAATTTTAAATTGATTTTATAGATGACAACTATTTTTATTCACAATCTCTGAAGAAAATCTACTTCACACATTTTTCTAGTTTTTCCTTTCACCAGTCATGAGAGACACGAAGAGTAAACCAAGGATCATTTTAATTTTGGAAATGTGAAGAGAGTATATTTCTTGAAACAGTAAAAATAAACGTCTTGAGTCTAGTCTCCAGACGTCTAATGTAATTAATAATGTAATTTTTTTTTAACCCTTTTCCACTGCAGTGTGCTGGTGTTGGTGTTCCAGCGTCATGTGGGTCCCGTTTTTGTTGTTAACATTTTTATTTTTTAAGATGACTTAAATTGCTCGACCCTAGCTTGCTATGAATTCACTGGACCATTAGAGCACACACATGCAGACTGAATGGTGTTGCAGATACACAAAGTGCTCTCCGACTGATTTACATCACGTTGTAAAATGGCTAATGTCATATAAAATATACTGTATATAAAACCAGTTTTTGGCTAATGCATCTATGTGGAATAGGAATAAAAATGATTACCATTGCCATAACAAATATTTTATGACATATTTAATACTGATGGGTACATAAGCACAGCATTTAGCCACCGCTGAGGAAGTTTAGCAGCGTAGCCTGAAAATGGATTAGACCATTTTAACCAGAGTGCGAATTTTACAATGACAATTGGGGGGGGTCAACATTTTCTAGAGATGACAAAAATGACAATTTGTTCCTTCTTTAGGGGGGTCGGAGATGACAAATGGGATAGTGTCCCTTCTTTAGGGGGGTGGAAGTTGTAACCCCCCCGTAATTCGCACTATGATTTTAACCTCTCTTACTTTTAAGATTATTTGATGGGGGAAGCACAGTTTTAGTTATTCTTTTTTTCAAATTTACATTTCTTAAATTGACAACTGTGTCAACTTAATGAATGTAAACTTCACACTTGTGGTGGCTGAGAAAGAGAGGAGGGTTCTGATGAATGAGGAGAACGATGGCTATTTGAGGCCACTTGACTCTTTCTCTCCCGACTCTCATGCAGCTGTCAACGACAACTGCTCTTCAACTGGGTAAACGCACACACGCACACATGCACACATGCACACACACCGTCCCACTGTGCATTGTCCCTGACTGTCTATGAACTTATTAAAGGAGCATTTGACTCCTGCTCTTCTGGGACAACTGCTGGAGCAGAGGTAGCCGAACACATGCAACTGTCAGAGAGTAATTTGTGTGTGTGCATGTTTGTGCAGTATCAGGTTTTCACATCAAGAAAAAAAAAAAGATTCTGGCATTATTTTTATTATTGTCGAGATTTGGTTCAGTTTTAGATTAGACATTTTTATTTCAGATAAAATTAAAAACCCTAGAATTTTATCCTTAGTTTTTTTCTTTATTTTATTTTTTTTTTAATTTATTATCAGCAAAACATCTGAAAAAGTCAAAACTGTTTTTTTTTCTTGCTGTGAAATGTTGGCAGTGTGACTGTATCTTTTAATCCAAAAATCACACAAAAATGACACATATCTTTAATGGACTGTGTCAGTATGGATTAGTATATCTATGTCACAGAAAAGATAACGGTAAAGTGGCACCATAAAGACAAAACAAAATGATGTTTTCTCCCGCAGCTAAAATACAAGTTTATAGGTGGTTTTCAGTTGGTCAGTCGCACATTTAATGTTCCATTTGATGGTGAGTGAATTAAAATTCTGCATGAAGTTTGCTCAGAAATGTCACTAATTAAAATAATTGATAATTTTTAAAAAAATGACTCTAAAAAATGTTATTCCTAACTGTTAAAATAAAGGTGCCAGTGGTTTTAATGGTTGAAGAGGGGACAGGCATCAGCTACTGTTAGCTACTGCTAACTGTGTAACTCACAGTTAATGCCACATGGATTAGCTCTTTATGGGCTGTCAGATGACGTTTAGTCATATTCATATTACATATCTGAAAAACATAACCTGACACTGAACACAAATAGTTTATTCATCTTTATATGCATATTTATTAATTTAGGCTAGATTAGTTGTTTCACCCTCCCTTTAGCTCCACTGTAGTACATCAGAGTACCACTGTAGTACATCAGTAGTACCACTGTAGTTTTGGGCTATATGGGAGCATATTCACTAGGTTGTATTGTGTTACAACACCCTTCACACTAGAGCTTTAAAACTTGATTTTAGATGGCTGTTTTTCTTGCCTGTTTTAACTATGTGTATTCAAGTTCATGAGGGAACCTTGTTGGAGTTTGTTGCATAAACATTCTCAAAGCAACTTAACCATCACCAAAAGTGAGTGTGACTGTTTGAACATTGTTGTCTATTGACTGGATTTGTCAAGTTTAATTGCTGCTTTTCATGGATGTTTGTTATGTTTCATAAAGATGAAAGCTGTGCAGTTTTGCACCTCTTAGCTCAGATGTAATGGAGGTCAGGTTGCTGTTTCAGCGATGTTAACACTAAGATTTCTCTCTCCGTCACTCTCAATTTCTCTTTGTCATTATTAATAGTGAGTCTCTTCGTCACATCTGCTGTGACGTGCGCTGTAGTTCTGTGAGCTCGCTCCATCATTACTGATGGCAGACAGTTTTGTAAAGCCATACGCAGTTGTCACAAAAAGCTCTGGGCGGTGGTTATTGCTGAAAATAATCAAATATTTCTTCAAATGAAATTGAAACTTATATATTTTGTTTGTGTTGTTAAATTCCATACTTGATTTATCTATTATTGTATTTTTTGTTAAAACACAGTATATGTGGAACATCAAGTGGACACCAAGCACCAACTGTTTTTAGAAAATCTTTACGAAATGTGGTTCTTGCAGATGTTTCTGTCTCCATATCTTGTATTAACCTTAGCTGAATAAAATATCTGTGGGTACAGATATTTAAGGAGCTGGTTGTCTGTTAGTTAGTTTAGTTTTTAGAAAGTGCACAAAACAACACTTCTCTATCACTCTACACTGTATTTAAAAAACATTTTATTTACCTCACAGCAACCAGTTTGAGGTATGTTCCTTACATCATCACGGCAGCTTGGTACAATATAGAAGAGTTGTACAACTTTTTTTAAAAAATGTTGTTTGTTGACTTTTGTAAAACTAACAAAACTATAGAGGAATGCTGTTTAATATCCTGTAAAGTGACTGCGTGTCAAAAAAACTCCCTACATACAGCAGCCATTTAAGTGAAACTGTGACATGAATCGTACCATTTCTTTTCCCTTCTTTTGGGTACAAATTGTAAATCAATACCCACAGCATGAAACAGTATTAATGTGAATATATTAATATAATGTCTGAAGTATTGTTTTGTCGATCAAATGCAGAATCTTTGTGTGTTTAATGTTTGCCTGTAAAATAAGAGTACAATCAGGCTCAAAGATTTCTCAGCTCATTCTTCAGGAGTCATTTCTGAGAAAGGTGACTGGAAAAAAAGAAAAGAAAAGAACAACAAAAAAACATTGAAATGCCATAAATGTTTCTTTATAAGTTTACATTATATGAACAAGTAAAGCACAGTTCAAAGTGAAAAAAAGAACAAAACAAAAAACTCTGTTTATATTAGCTAAGAGTTAATCATATTTTCTGTAGGATTGTAGGCGAAGAGAGTGAGGGCGAGTACTCACGGACGAAACACCAGGAAACAACACATGGGAAAGGACGGCAAGAACTCGCAAAGAGCTCTGGAGCGATCTGGCATTTATCCCTCACAGGTAACGAGCCCCGAGCCGCAGGTGCGTGATGAGGTGATGGAGATCAGGTGTGAGTGGGAGTGCGCCGCGCCTGCTCACTTCACCGTGCGCGCAGCTCCCTGGCCGCACGCTGGGACGTGCTGGGCGTGTCCCCCTGCTGTTCAGCGGTGGAGTCACGACAGTACCTCCTCCTCTACGGGAGCCACCTGGCGACCAGCCGGGCTTGTCCGGATGGGCATGATAGAAGGTCCGTGAGCAACCCGGGGTCCATGATGAGGGCCCTCGAGACCCAGCTCCGTTCCTCCGGGCCGTAGCCTTCCCAGTCCACCAGGTATTGGAACCCCCGGCCCCTGCGCTGGGGATCGGCGCCGGTTGGCCCCTCGCCGGGCACGATCCGTGGCACGAAGCAGAGCTGCCAGAACGGTGGCCCACATCCGCCGGCAGTGTCTCAGGTGGTCCTGCACGGAGGGAACAGCTACTTCGTCCTGCTGGTCCTTGAATAGAGGCGGCTGGTACCCCAAGGCCGCCTCGAAGGGAGAGAGGCCGGTGGCAGAGCTGACCAGGGAGTTGACAGCGTATTCCACCCAGGGTAGGAAGCGACACCAGGAAGTCGGCTTCTGGGCTGTGACGCACCGGAGAGCCGCCTCAATGCTCTGGTTCATACGTTCAGTCTGACCGTTGGTCTGGGGATGATAGCCAGAAGAGAGACTGACTGTGGCCCCCAAACCCGTGCAGAAAGCTCCGCCATACCTTAGATACGAATTGGGGCCTTCGGTCCGAGACGATGTCCAGGGGCATCCCATGAAGGCGGAACACATGGTCGGTCAGCAACTCTGCGTTCTCGAGAGCCGAAGGAAGCTTGGGAAGAGCCACCAGGTGGACGCCTTTGCTGAAACGATCGACAATGGTTAAAATAACAGTATTCCCCTTAGAGGGGGGTAAACCAGTGACGAAGTCCAGGGCGATGTGGGACCAGGGTCGGCCAGGAACAGGCAGGGGCTGCAGCAGGCCTTACGGAGGCTGATGTGAGAGTTTGCTACGGGCGCAGGTGGGACAGGCGGTGACGTAGTCGTGCACGTCTCTCCTCATGGTGGGCCACCAAAAGCGTCGAGCCAGGAAGGTGAGTGTGCGGAAGACCCTGGGATGACAGGCCAGTTAACTAGAGTGCCCCCACTGGAGAACAGAGCGAAGTGCGTGCCTCACCAGGGTCTCTATACCCCAGGCCACCCGACCCACCACCCTGTCTTCAGGCAAAATGAAGGGGGGATCCTTGACGGTGGGCTCCTTGGGGTGCTGACGGGAGCCCGGTCGATAAGTCAGGGAGAAGTTGAATCGGCTGAGGAAGCTCGCCCCCCCTGCCTGTCGCCCATTGAGACGTCTAGTGGCTCGAATGAATGTGAGGTTTTTATGGTCAGTCATGAAGGGTAGCTCCGCCCCCTCCAACCAATGACGCCACTCCTCCAAGGCTGCTACCACGGCCAATAATTCACGGTTCCCAACGTCATAGTTGTTCTCGGTGAGAGAAGAAAGCACAAGGATGGACCTTCTGTTCCGTAGCCGAGCGTTGCGACAGCACAGCCCCTAATCCAGTATCCGAGGCGTCAACCTCCACAATGAATTGTCTACCAGGATCCGGGTGTAGCAGAACGGGTGCGCTGGTGAACCATTTCTTGAGTTCAATGACGGCTGCGTCATGTTGGGAGACCAGGAGAATGGCGTGGAGGGGGACGTGAGTCTGGTGAGTGGTTCAGCGATACCACTGAAGTTGCAGGATATAAACCGTCGATAAAAGTTGGTGAAACCCAGAAAGCTCTGGAGATCCTTCCAGGACTGAGGAATGGGCCAGTCCACCACCTGCCTGGACCTTGCGGGGGTCCGCTCGCGTCTGCCCCTTTTCTACGATGAACCCCAGGTATTCCACAGAGGAGGCATGAAAAAGGCATTTCTCAGCCTTAACAAATAGCCGGTTGCGTAGAAGCCGTTCGAGCACACGGCGGACGTGCTGGACATGCTCCTTCAAGAGTCTTAGAAAAGATGAGGATGTCATACAAGTAAACCACGACGAACAAGTACAGCATGTCGCGGAGAACGTCGTTCATCAGGGCTTGGAAGACGGCGGGGGCGTTAGTGAGGCCGAAGGGCATTCATAATGTCCCCGTGGTGTCTTAAAAGCGGTTTTCCACTCGTCGCCCTCCCTTATGCGCACCAGGTGATAGGCGCTGCGTAAGTCCAGTTTAGTGAATACGGTGGCTTGGGTCAGTGGCTCAAGGGTGGAGCTCATAAGTGGCAGGGGGTATTTATTGCAGACGGTGATCTCATTCAGGGCGCGGTAGTCGATACAGGGATGGAGATCGCCGTCCTTCTTCTTCACGAAGAAAAAACCAGCCGCTACTGGAGATGATGAAGGTCAGATGAGTCCCGCCTCAAGCGACTCTGTTATGTACTTCTCCATGGTGGCCTTTTCCGGGATGGACAAGCTGTACAGATGACTGCCGGGGAGGGGAGCCCCCAGCCGGAGGTCGATGGCGCAGTCGTAGGGACGGTGCGCCCGAGATTGCGCCCGAGACTTGCTGAACACCTCCCCAAGATCATGATATACGGAGGTAACAGCGGAGAGGTCAGTTGGAGTAATGATGGGGTTCTGGTGGGGCAACGCGCTGGGGGCAGAGCGAAGACACGGTCGTGACAGTTGGGGCCCCACTCCAGTATGGAACCGGTGGACCAAGCGATGCAGGGTTCGTGACGAATAAGCCATGGGAGTCCTAATATCACCGGAACAGAGGGAGACTGGATGACGTAACACCCCCGCTGCTCCACATGATTCCCGGCGATGGTGAGAGTGATGGGATGAGTGTGTAGAGTAACACTGGCCAGGCGTCGTTCGTCCAAGGCGAACGCCTCCATCGGTCTCTCAAGGGGTAGTAACGGAACTCCGATTTGGTCAGCGAAGTCCGCGTCCAGAAAACACTCGTCGGCCCCAGAATCAATGAGTGCCCCCGCAGAAAAACGCTGATCCTCCCAGGACAGACTGACGCTCACCAGCTGACTCTCAGGGCTCATCAGTACCTCCCGACGTCCTGATGAGCCTGATCTTTTGGCCGCGTGGGGCATGTTCTGATAAAATGTCCCTCAAGTCCACAGTAAATACACAATCCTCCCCGGAAGCGAGCCTCTCGTTCAGCCGGGTTCTGCCCAGCTGCATGGGCTCCTCTCCTGGGGTGGTGTGGGTAAACGGGCGGTAGTCTCCCACCGGATTCGGCTGAGAGACAAGGTTTGTCTCGGGCGGGCTGGTGCGGCGGCGACTCGGAGGTGACCGACGCTAGTGTTGTTGCTGTCTCCTCTCCCTGATCTGCCCGTCGATTCTGATGGCCAGGGAGATGAGCCCCTCCAGGGATGTAGGTTCCTCACGGGTGACCAGTTGATCCTTGATGGTGTCGCTGAGACCCCTCCAAAACACCACCCGGAGGGCCTGGTCGTTCCACCCGCTCTCAATAGCAGCTAGTCGGAACTCCACGGCGTAATCCGACACTCGGCCGTTGCCTTGTTGCAGTCTAATGAGCCAGACCCCCGGATCCTGGCCCCCCACAGGATGATGAAAAACCTTGCGGAGTTCAGCGACAAAGTCCTGGTAATTATGGCAAAACTGGGCCCTCATGGACCAGCAGGCGGTAGCCCACTGCACCGCTCGCCCCGTGAGCAGGATGGTCATATATGCAATGCGAGCCGTGCTGGTGGAGAACATACTGGGTTGGTGCAGGAAGACGAGCTCGCACTGCATAATAAATGTGGCGCAGTTCTTGAAGTTGCCGTCGAACGGCCGGGGGCTGGAGATGCTGGGCTCTCGAGACAAAGGTTGGGGGGCCGGAGGAGGAACCGGCGGAGCGGTCGCAGGAGCGGCGTCCTCACCGACAACAGGGGCTGGCAGGTCCCGGGGTTGCGTCATCAGAGCGGTGGTGAGAGTGCGGAGTTGATCCAAGACCTCTGCCTGCTGACCAGCCATGGTCAGCTGTTGGTTGGCCAGAGTGTCCACGGAGGCTTGAAGCGGCTGAATCTGTGCCTGCAGGGTCTGCACCGCAGCCGCATTAGCCTGCAGCTGCTGGGTGTGAGACTGGGTGATCTGCATCTGGTGGCATAGAGCCGCTTGTACTGGGCTGGTGTGCGCGCTCCCTGTGTCGGCTGGGGTCGTCGACATTTGGCGAGTTCTTACTGTTATGGTTGCAATGCAAATGCACGACACAGAGAGTATAGAGTTTGTACTGGTACGAGACCATCTTTATTGTAAAATCCAACAGACTAAGAAAGTCACTGAAGGAAAGGCAGTCACCAGCACAGAAGTGCTGAGTCTGGGCAACCCAGAACTGGGGGAAACACGGAAGTCCTTTCTTTTGCCCCAGGAGAGGAGTCACTGGAAAAGAAAACCCACACAGTTCAGTGAGGCAATCCACCCAGTACGATCTGCACAGGAACCCACACGTAGTAAATCCAAACGATAGTATTCCGGTGCAGGAGTAGTCACGATGACGGTAATCCAACACGGTAGTAATCCACAGGAAGTAAATCCACCAAGAATCAGCACGAAGAGAGTGAGAGCGAGTACTCACTGATGAAACACCAGGAAACTGTGCTACCGCGGGGAAGTTTCGGCAGAAAGCCCGGTAGTAACCAGCCATTCCCAAAAACCTGCGAAGCTCACGCCTAGTGGCAGGAACCGGGAACTCTGTGATGGATCTCACCTTCTCCTCAATAGGTCGAACCTGTCCCCGCCCAACCAGCCGGCCCAAGTATGTCACCGTGCCCCTCCCAAACTCACACTTGGCCAGGTTGAGAGTGAGGGAAGCGCAGGCGAGACGAGAAAACACTTCTCTTAGGCTGTCGACATGCTCCTGCCAGCTAGCAGAAAACACAATCAGGTCATCCAAATATGCATTAACGTTAGCCACTCCTGCCAGAACTGTATCCACTAGCCTCTGAAATGTCGCCGGTGCGTTACATAAGCCGAAGGGCATGACTGTGTACTGCAGGAAATGATGGGGGGGTAACGAACGCCCGAAATCTCTGACGCGCGCGCCGTCAGAGGCACCTGCCAGTACCCTTTCAGAAGATCTAATTTCGTTACATATTTGGCAGTACCGAGTGTATCAACACAGTCTTCCATTCGTGGTAGTGGATATGAATCGGGCACAGTCACCGCGTTTACCTTGCGAAAATCAGTTACAAAGCGCGGGGTGCCATCTGGTTTTCCTTCCAGCAAGCAGGGAGAGCTCCATGCGGAGGAACTGGGCTTAGCCAGCCCGTTTTGTAAAAGGTATTCACACTCTTTTTTCATCAATTCCCGTTTTTCGGGGTTTACACGGTAGGGATGCTGTTTTATGGGACGCACGTTTTCAACATTAATGTCGTGTTCGATTACGGCCGTACGAGAGGGAACGTCACCGAACAGACAGGGGAACTCGGAAATAAGGTTAAGAAGATTAACCAATTGGTTTTCCTCCAAGTGAGGAAGTTTTTCGGGCAACAACTTAATCATGGATGAATTTGGTAAACGCGCCGAAGGAGAGGAAGGACGCGCTGGCAACCCATCCTCATCCTCTGGGCCAGAGGTTGCTATGACAGCAGCAACAACACCCGCTGAAGTCACAACAACAGGCAACTCATCCCGAGAATGATAAGGTTTCAACATGTTAATGTGACACACTCTGCTTTTGCGCACGCGATCGGGTGTGTTCACAACATAGTCCGTATCACTAAGCACTCGTTTGATAACGTACGGTCCGGAGAAACGCGCTGACAGCGAGGAACCGGGGATCGGTAGTAAAGTGAGGACTTTATCTCCGACCTCAAATCTACGAGCCACAGCGGACTTGTCGAATCGTTTTTTCATCTCTAATTGGGTGGATGACAGCGCTTTTCGAGCGAGGGCACGCGCATGGTGTAATCGGTCACGAACCTGACTAACATAGTCTAGCACGTTTTCCTTAGATGACGCAGAGGAAAAAAACTGCTCTTTTAGAGCGCGCAAGGGACCGCGCAAAGTATGCCCAAACACAAGCTCAGCTGGACTGAACCCCAGTGAGTCTTGAATGGATTCGCGTGCAGCAAAGAGGACAAATGGTATTCCCTCATCCTGGCTACGACCCGATTCCAAACAGTATTTGCGCAGCATTGATTTGAGAGTCTGGTGCCACCTCTCCAGAGCACCCTGTGACTCTGGATGGTACGCGCTGGAGACAGCGTGTTGGATGTTAAGCATTTTAAGAACCTGTACAAACAACCTGGACTTAAAATTAGTACCTTGGTCTGTTTGTACAGTCTTTGGCAGGCCGAAAGTACAAAAGAACTTCGTCAGGGCGCGCACAACAGATCTAGCAGTGATGTTACTCAGGGGCACCGCTTCAGGGAAGCGGGTGGCGGCGCACATGATGGTAAGAAGGTACTGGTTACCTGACTTTGTTCTGGGTAGTGGACCCACGCAGTCGACTATGACACGCTCAAACGGCTCCCCTACAGCGGGTATGGGATGCAACGGAGCCGGTGGGATGACCTGATTGGGCTTTCCTGCCAATTGACAAACGTGACAGGTGCGACAGTGAGCGGCGACGTCAGCCTTTAGACCTGGCCAGAAAAAATGTTTCAACACAAGATTGTATGTTTTGCGAACTCCCAGATGTCCAGACCATCTGTCCTCGTGAGCTAAACCAAACAACACCTGCTCACGGTAACAGACAGGAACAACAATCTGTCTCACAACGCACCAATCCACTTTTTCAGCCAGAGGAGGAGACCACTTACGCATGAGAATCCCATCTTCCGTGTAGTAACACGGGTGATCAGAGTCCCGTTCTGTACTCACCACAGCTGCGAAACACTTCGCCAGGCTTTTGTCCTCTTTTTGGGCAGCAGCGAGGCGCTCTCGCGTCACTGGTAACCAAGACGTTGGCGCATCTGAAGGAGAAACGCCGGAGCCGCTTACCTTCTCCGCTTTGTGCACTGGAGGAGATTCCAGATCGGTCTGCTCTGAAAGAACAGGCATCAACACACTGTTAGATAAATCCACATCGCCAGAGTCACCAGTCTCCTTGGCTAGTTTCCGAGCCTGAGCGCGCGTAATGGCGCAGGATAGATACAGGCGGGTCTGCGTAATATTAGATTCACACACAGGCGCAGCGTCCAGCACTTCGAGCACGGGCTCAACCTTGCCACCTGCTATGTCGTTCCCCAGCAGCATGGATATCCCCCGGATCGGCAGGGCTGGACAAACAGCTACTGGAAAAACGCCACTTACCAGGCCAGAACGTAAATGAATCATGTGGACCGGACGCGGAGCATAACCCATCTCCACTCCACGCAGCACTGTACTGTAGCCGCAGGCGGATGCAGAGGAGAAAGGTAGTGAGCTAGAAAGAATCACAGACTGGGAACATGCAGTGTCCCGCAAAATTTTGATAGAATGCCGATCGCCTGGCTTACCTGTTAGTGACACCCAACCTTGTGAAACGAATGGCCTGAAGCACGGATCACAGCAATCCTCACGCCGGGGAGAGACTGCTTCACCAGAGCCGGTGTTGATTAGCCCTACCCCCTTAGGTTTGGTGGCCTGCGCTGACGGTGCCGGTCGGTTCTGCTTTTGCCGGCTAAAATCCGAACAATCCGCAATGAGATGACCGGGCTTCAGACAGAAAAAACACAACCGCTCGTCGGAACGCGCAGCGGGCGCTCGGCTAAAGGTGCGCGGCGCAACAGGTGCAGATCGGGGTCGGTCAGAGGGAGCTACATAGGTAGAAGGAGCAATCCGGTGAGTCAACACATACTCGTCTGCCAGGACAGCAGCAGCAGACAAAGAGGTAATCTTTTGTTCATTAAAATAGATTAACATGCGCTCCGGAAGACTTCTCTTGAACTCCTCCACCAGGATGAGTTCTCGGAGCGCATGAAAATCAGACACCCCACAGGCGCTCAACCAGCGATCAAAAAGATTCCCCTTATCTCTGGCAAACTCCACATATGTCTGGGTGGAACTCTTACGGTGGGCTCTAAACTTCTGCCTGTAAGCCTCAGGAACAAGCTCATAGGCTCGCAAGACTGCGGTTTTCAGCTTTTTATAATTCTGGCTATCTTCTAAGGAGAGTGTAGACACAACCTCCAGGGCTTTGCCATGTAATTTACTCTGCAGCAGCACAGACCAGATTCCCATGGGCCATTTTAAAGCGGCTGCTAAACGCTCAAACGCGTTAAAGAATGAATCCACCTCGTCTTCTTTAAAAGCAGGAACCAGGGAGACATACCGACTGATCTCTAAGGTGGAATGGGCGGAACTGTCAGGAGCAGCGGGGGTCGGGACAACCACCGGGACCCGTCTCTCGGAGTCCAGCTCAAGCTGACGGAGTCTGTACTGGGATTCTAGCTCCATCCTTTTGACATTCAACTGATGGTCTAGCTCAGCTCGTCGAGCTCTCTCCTTAGCCTCTCGGGCTTTCTCCTCAGCCTCCATCTTGAGGCGAGCGAGGCGGATTTTTAGGCGGGCATCTTCCCTCCCCCCCGGGGAAGACGGAAGTGACTGGGGGCTGAACGCTGTAAGCGTGAACGGTGTCCTAGGCACCTGCTCAGCTCGCAAGTCAGCCAGCCGGACAAATGTGTCCTCCGATTCACCATCGGGCGCCTTTGTAATCCCACCTCGCGGGCTACCTGCACTGCAGGCGCCAGTACCAGGAAGAGGAGTATAAACAGTGTAAACGTCGGCTGGAGAAGCCCCAGCAGCGCCCACAACAGACCCCGGCGAAGCCCGCAAAATCCCTGCTTCCAACAGCTCATTTGCAACTAATACCTTGAGATCGTTCTTCAGCAGCTGCCCAAGCACCTGAAGTTTAAAGTGAGCCGCGATCTCGTTCAGATCCTTCACACGACAGCTGTCTAACAGCTCGAGGGAGGGATTCTGGAGAAACTCCTCGAGGCTAAATTACATTATCTTAGCCATAATACGACACACGGGAAGCCCAACAAGCGCGCCCACACGCTCACCAAAAAACGGCAAATGTGCCACCTGTAGTCTACACAAAAATGGACCGGGAAGGTCAAAATTAACGTAACGTAAGTAATCGTTAACAATTCCTGGACGAGCCCCCACTTGTTACGGCCCAGATATGGTGAGTTAGCCTAGTAGATGGAATGAGGGGAGTAACAAGGCGTGTAGATCTGGCGGCAAGCCGTTTATTAAAGGTAAAGTCAAAATAATAAATATAATGAAATCAAACTTGCTCTGCAACAAAAAGTCAAGCTCTCACATAGAGCAGCAACAAAAGACACATTTTTCAACAAACAATATGCCACACTAGTCAACAAAGTCCAACACAGTTCAAACAAATTCCCTCAATGGCGGCAGATCTGTCTGTGGCTGACAGTCTGCCACGACTGCAGTTCTGACAGGTCTTTTATAGAAGGGAGGGTGATGAGAGGAGGGCCCAGGTGATGGCAACGCCGCTCAGCTGATTCAAGGGGGCGGAGCTTGGTAAGGGAATCCCGGGACGTCACTCCCTCTTCCTGTCTGCAGGCGACAGCCGGGGATAACCCACAGGACGCACCATGCCGCCGGCTCTCGTGGTCCGTAACACATTGCTATGGGGATAGATTAGTTATAGTTATAGTAATAGATGCAGTAGTTCAGGGTCCTTCTAACAACTGGCAGCACAGTATTGCAGTGGTTGGCACAGTAATGCAGTGGTTAGCACAGTAATGCAGCGGTTAGCACAGTAATGCAGCAATTAGCACAGTAATGCAGCGGTTAGCACAGTAATGCAGCAATTAGCACAGTAATGCAGCGGTTAGCACAGTAATGCAGCGATTAGCACAGTAACGCAGCGATTAGCACAGTAATGCAGCAGTTAGCACAGTAATGCAGCGATTAGCACAGTAATGCAGCGATTAGCACAATAATGCAGCGGTCAGCACAGTAATGCAGCGGTCAGCACAGTAATGCAGCGATCAGCACAGTAATGCAGCGGTTAGCACAGCAATGCAGCGGTTAGCACAGTGATGCAGCGGTTAGCACAGTAAAGCAGCGGTTAGCACAGTAATACAGCGGTTAGCACAGTGATGCAGCGGTTAGCACAGTAAAGCAGTGGTTAGCACAGTAAAGCAGTGGTTAGCACAGTAATGCAGTGGTTAGCACAGTAATCCAGTGGTTAGCACAGTGATGCAGTGGTTAGCACAGTAAAGCAGTGGTTATCACAGTAATGCAGTGGTTAGCACAGTGATAATGGGGGTTTAGCACAGTAAAGCAGTGGTTAGCACAGTAAAGCAGTGGTTAGCACAGTGATAATGGGGGTTTAGCACAGTAAAGCAGTGGTTAGCACAGTAAAGCAGTGGTTAGCACAGTAAAGCAGTGGTTAGCACAGTAATCCAGTGGTTAGCACAGTGATGCAGTGGTTAGCACAGTAAAGCAGTGGTTAGCACAGTAAAGCAGTGGTTAGCACAGTGATAATGGGGGTTTAGCACAGTAAAGCAGTGGTTAGCACAGTAAAGCAGTGGTTAGCACAGTAATGCAGTGGTTAGCACAGTAATCCAGTGGTTAGCACAGTAAAGCAGTGGTTAGCACAGTAATGCAGCGGATAATGCAGCAGTTAGCACAGTGATGCAGTGGTTAACACAGTAATGCAATGGTTAGCACTGATCTCAGTTCAGCTGGATCTTCTCTCTGTGTGTGCATGGGTTTAACCCAGGCCCGGACTGGCCATCGGGAGAACCGGGAGGTTTCCCGAAGCGCCGGCCTGTGATTGGCCTGCTGGCCTGCGTCTCTCTCTCTCTCTCTCTCTCTCTTTTTTTAAGTCTGCCGGTCAGCCAGCGCCGCGGCTATCTGACTTTTTTTTTTTTTTCTAAGTCAGAGAGGCAGGCCTGGCCAATCAGAGGCCACTCAGGCCAGTAGCATGTGAGGAGGACAAGGCGATTGGTTTGTTTTGATTAACACCCGCCCCAACAGTCCGTGTCAACCACACAGACAGCTGCGGAGGAAGGGCTGGGGGGGGGACACTGATGCTGCAGTCACACTGTGTGTGTAGCAGAGAGGAAGAGTCGAGGCTTCGACTAAACCATGGACCCCAACCCGGGTAAAAAAAAAAGAAAAGAAAATGCGGTGCCGAGAGGGAGAGACAGAAAAAAAGAAAGGTGCTGGAGGAGGATGCGGCCAAATGCCGTAAATTGACAAGTTTATTCAGCCCCCCCCCCCCAGCCAAGATACCTTTGCAAGTAAGTTATGTAAAAAAAAAAACAACAACAACAACAACAAAAAACACTGGTTCTTGAGGTCCAGGGACCTGGGTCCTTGAGGCTGTACACTTTTACACAGTAGGCTATAGGCCCTGGCCATGAAATTAAACAAGCCACTTTTTATTTACTGTTATCATGCCATTATTATGTATATGAATACAAGGGCACAATAAGTGAGACATAGGCTACACTATCTTACTATATGAACTATAGTGTATGGAAAAACACTGTAAGCATATGTTTGCTATTCAAAGGTGGTGATGGTGATGACATAAGTCCTGCTGGTACTTCAGGAGAAGCCAGTGCAGAGCAGTTGGCAGAAGGTACAGAATCATTTCTAGAGCAACAACATGCAAGTTGCAGACATAACAACAACAGGCACTGCCATTTGACATAAATGGCTCTCATTTCTATTAAGTACTAGTGGTGTTGAATTTTGCTGTCTGTTGCTGACTTGCTGTTATGTATCCCAGCTCTATATTAGAATATGAGTCAATATTATGTGATTGCTTATTAGGAACTATACTCTCGGACTGTATTACACATTGCGTCTATCAGTGCGTGCATGTTCTGTGAACATGTATTCAAAGGCTGTCCCCTCATAGCTGATTAATTGTTTGATTTGGACTTTGTTGTCTTTGTTTATTAGGTTATATTGTAGGCTACACATAAAAATTATGCCAAAGAGGCAGTTGACATTCCACATGATATGATGTTTAAGTAACCTTGGCACTGCGTTAAACCTTTATTCTCTTCTAGTAAGTGTGTTAGTGGATTTTGCTGAGGATTGTTGTGTTACTGTATTTTACCAGCCCGGCCCCAAACACAAAAGTTACTGTATATTCCTAACTTAGTTTGTAGATAGGTCCCATATTTGAACTTCTATTTGGAATGCAGTGTGTGTGTGTGTGCGTGTACATGCGTGCCAATGCATGTAGGTGTGGGCGTGAACGTGCGTGTGTGGGCAAGGCCAGGGTGGCCTGGTTACATGACTGACTCCTGGCCTGAAAAAGTCTCCCAGTCCGGCCCTGGTTTAACCCGGATCCTCCAGTTTCCTCTCACTCCAAAAACATGCTGTTTAGGCTAATTGGTAACAATAAATCCCATCTGGTTTTCATATACATTGGTGATAAGTGATTACATTGACAATTGAATTGATTAAATAAATCGATCTCGTTAATGTGTGTGCGTGTGTGGCAGTGAGAGAAAGCTACTTGCTTTGTAAAAACACCTTGAGTGGTCCCTTGATGAGAAAGAAGGTGTATATTGTCTTCTTCTTTGATATCTCTTATGTTTGTGGCTAATGAGAAAGAGGAAAAAAAATTGAACTTTGTGTGTATATTTTTTTTTTATTATGCCCACACATGTGTGTGCATGTGTGCATGTGTGTCTGTGTGTCGATAGGGTACCTGATAGAGTATGCTCAGCATCCCCATTGTTATTAAAAAAAAAGCTGACATTTGCAAATAAATAATAGCTAGTAACAAAAATACTTTAAGATATTTTGTGTATGGGCATACTTTAGGTGATATTTCTGAAACAAAGAAGGATAGATCATGTGTATAAGTTATGTAACTTTGCATTAAAAAGGTAACCTACCAAATTAATCGGTATCACAAATATGAGTGACAGCTGGCTTGACTGCAGTAACTATCTACAGTATACCCGTAGTATTCGCGGGGGTTACGATCCTTCCTCCCCCCGCAAATCCCAAAAATCCACAAATTATTAATAAAGTTTTAAAAGGCTGATGTATGGTATTATATACACTAAAATATGTTTCCAAAACACATTCTAAAAACATTCTTACTTATTAGTAATAATAATGTAGATATGATAAATTAAAAACATTTCATGTAATTAAAGAAATTACTTCCTGGATCATCTCTCTCTTTTCTAATTTTTTGTTTTATATTAACTGAGATTGTTATTTTAAAATACCAGTCAGGGTAAATGTGAGCATTTTTCTGCTAAAAAAATGCTAAGTTTAGCTAGTTCGTGATTGTCCCTTTGCGTTGTGGTGTGGAATAACATAGCGGAGACCGCGTGAGTATAAATCAAAAGTGTCTGCGGCATCTCCGGACAAGCTGACGGCGACACATTGAGAGTATACACGGCCCTTCAGACAGGGTTAAAGTCCAAGCCCCAAATATTCTAGTGACAGTGGCACTGGATCAGTATGTTTTCAGACCAAGTTTCCTATCTGCCAGGGCAGGTGTACAGTAGGTAGGACCCAAAATGCAGGAGACTGGCAGGCATGAGAATTTACACAGTGTCCTTTTATTTTATCAAAAGTGCTGCAATGCAGGAAAATCACAAAGAAGAAAAATAAACACACAGATAAAGTGTGCCACACAGGGAAACTACAAAGGAAGCACAGCAAGGTAACATGACAAAGGCACGACATACAAACTGGTAAACATAGCTTTACAAACACACAAGCTAACATGGGAGGCTAACAAGGCACAGGCGGTAACGATGAGTAGAGGATGAGATAAGAGAAGATCTGGGGCCTACTTCTGAAAGCTAGTTCAGTGAAAACTGACCATGTTAGAACTCAAATGTGGGAAAGTCAGATATCAAGGAAACTTCAACCTGAGATAACATATACTTGGAGAAAATTTCCATGGTAACCTACTTTGTCAACCTAACCTAACCTGGAAGGTATTATGGAAAGCAGGTTTTATCACTTATACGGCTTGGTAAACACAGAGTAAGCGGTAAACCTGTACTTTTGGTTCCAAAAGGTTTAACCTGGGTCATCATGCTAACATGCTTTCTGAACCTAACCTGGGTATAAGATTTGTTCACGTTGTGGTGAGTATTTTAAGTTTCATTTTCTCTCCGGCTGGGGCTTGGTCACTGTCACAAAATGTCACAAATGTCACTGTCACAAAACCAAATAAACTTTATAAAAAACTGTCAGGCATTTAGAGCCAAAAGATAAGAAAAAAAAATCAGATGTGGACTGCTGAATATAGGGTTTCTTGGCTCCAAGTCTCTGTTACTCAATGATCTAATTATCGAGACTCGGAGTGATATCTTGTTTATTAGAGACATGGCTACAGGAGGAAGAGCATGTTAGTTTACATGAGTCTACAGGCCGATATCAAACCTCCCCTTTCTCAGTAAGATTATAGAAAAAGCTGTTTTTGAACAACTCCACAACTTCTTGATGTCAGTTTTCGGCCACATCACAATACTGAGACCGCTCTAGTTAAGACCTTTAACGAAATCCACTTGAACACAGTTAGCGGAAACATTTCAGTCCTGATACTACTGGATCTCAGTGCTGCAAGATGTTATGGTCAACACGGTCAATCAATCAATCAATGAATCAACTTTTATTTGTAGAGCCCTTTACAACACACAAGGTGACCAAAGTGCTTTTCATTAAAATCAACATTAAAACAAAACAATTCGATATAATAACACTACAATTAAAATGGAGAAAATATCTCACATCATTACTGTGTATTAAAAGCCAGTCTGAATAAATTAGTTTTAAGCCTGGATTTAAAAAGCCCAAAGTCAGTGATGGTGTGCATTTCAGGGGGCAGCTTATTCCAGAGTCTGGGCCCAGCAACCGAGAAGGCCCGATCACCCCAGAGTCTTCCCTCCTACCACAACTATGAAGATGATACTCAGATCTGTGTCACTGACAGCAGGAGAACATGGGCCTGCAGATTCATTGTGTCACTGCATCGAACAGATCAGTGTGTGGATGCAAAACAACTTTCTCCAGCTAAACCAGTGCTTCTCAATTATTTTCTGCTGCGCCCCCCCAAGAAAGAAGAAAAAATTTTGCGCCCCCCCTCCTCCCCACCGCGACTATAAATAGTATAATTTGTCTATAAATTATTGTAAGTACACCTCTGCATAACAGCATATCCTTATTAACATTAAGGGAAACAAAAAAAAAAGAAATATAGATCAATTTATAACAAAGATGAACTTTATGAAAATAGTTTTTTAGTCTGTAAAGATTTAAAGTGCATAAATCCCACCATCGTCACAGTGAAGCCACTGCCACCTACTGGAGTATGTGTGCAATTACACTTTATTCCAGTATGGCAAAAAAAAAAAAACATGTTCCCTGGGGTCACACGCGCCCCCCCTGGCATCACACACTATTTGAGAAGGACTGAGCTAAACTCAGACAAAACTGAAATCTTTGTTTCTGTGGCCCACAGAAACAAAGAGAAAGTGTTATCAGTTACCTTGAGACTCTCTAGAACCTAAAAATCAGGTCAGAAATTTAGGGGTAACATTGGATTCGGACTTGAACTTTAACAGCCACATTAAAGCAATAACATCAGCAGCTTTTTACCATCTAAAAAACATAGCCAGAATCAAAGGAATAGTGTCTAAACCAGATTTAGAAAGACTAATCCATGTGTTGGTCTCCACCAGGTTAGACTACTGTAACGGCCTGATCACTGGGCTCTAAACCAGCTGTAAGACAGCTGCAGTACATCCAGAACACTGCTGCACTGGCCCTGACTAGAACCAGGAGATACGACAATATTAGTCCAGTCCTGAGGTCTCTGCACTGGTCCTGACTAGAACCAGGAAATACAACCATATTAGTCCAGTCCTGAGGTCTCTGCACTGGTCCTGACTAGAACTAGGAAATACGACCGTATTAGTCCAGTCTTGAAGTCTCTGCACCGGTCGTGACTAGAACCAGGAGATACGACCATATTAGTCCAGTCCTGAGGTCTCTGCACCGGTCCTGACTAGAACCAGGAAATACGACCATATTAGTCCAGTCCTGAGGTCTCTGCACCGGTCCTGACTAGAACCAGGAGGAAAGACCACATTAGTCCAGTCCTGATGTCTCTGCTCTGGTCCTGACTAGAACCAGGAGATACGACCATATTAGTCCAGTCCTGAGGTCTCTGCACCGGTCCTGACTAGAACCAGGAAATACGACCATATTAGTCCAGTCCTGAGGTCTCTGCACCGGTCCTGACTAGAACCAGGAAATACGACCATATTAGTCCAGTCCTGAGGTCTCTGCACCGGTCCTGACTAGAACCAGGAAATACGAACCATATTAGTCCAGTCCTGAGGTCTCTGCACCGGTCCTGACTATAACCAGGAAATACAACCATATTAGTCCAGTCCTGAGGTCTCTGCACCGGTCCTGACTAGAACCAGGAAATACGACCATATTAGTCCAGTCCTGAGGTCTCTGCACCGGTCCTGACTAGAACCAGGAAATACAACCATATTAGTCCAGTCCTGAGGTCTATGCACCGGTCCTGACTAGAACCAGGAAATACAACCATATTAGTCCAGTCCTGAGGTCTCTCTGCACCGGTCCTGACTAAAACCAGGAAATACAACCATATTAGTCCAGTCCTGAGGTCTCTGCACCGGTCCTGACTAGAACCAGGAAATACGACCATATTAGTCCAGTCCTGAGGTCTCTGCACCGGTCCTGACTAGAACCAGGAGATACGACCATATTAGTCCAGTCCTGAGGTCTCTGCACCGGTCCTGACTATAACCAGGAGATACGACCATATTAGTCCAGTCCTGAGGTCTCTGCACCGGTCCTGACTAGAACCAGGAAATACGACCATATTAGTCCAGTCCTGAGGTCTCTGCACCGGTCCTGACTAGAACCAGGAAATACAACCATATTAGTCCAGTCCTGAGGCCTATGCACCGGTCCTGACTAGAACCAGGAAATACAACCATATTAGTCCAGTCCTGAGGTCTCTGCACCGGTCCTGACTAAAACCAGGAAATACAACCATATTAGTCCAGTCCTGAGGTCTCTGCACCGGTCCTGACTAGAACCAGGAAATACGACCATATTAGTCCAGTCCTGAGGTCTCTGCACTGGTCCTGACTAGAACCAGGAAATACGACCATATCAGTCCAGTCCTGAGGTCTCTGCACCGGTCCTGACTAGAACCAGGAGATACGACCATATTAGTCCAGTCCTGAGGTCTCTGCACCGGTCCTGACTAGAACCAGGAAATACGACCATATTAGTCCAGTCCTGAGGTCTCTGCACCGGTCCTGACTAGAACCAGGAGATACGACCATATTAGTCCAGTCCTGAGATCTCTGGCTTCCTGTCCCTCAGAGAACAGACTTTAAAACAGCTCAGCTTGTGTTCAAGTCTCTTCATGGCCCCAAAGTACATCTCTGACATGTTAGAGCCATATGAACCAACCTGGACTCTGAGAACCTCAGGTAGTGGTCTCCTGCTGGTGTCCAGAGTCAGGACTAAACAAGGTGAAGCTGCATTTCACTTTTTTGCTCCTAAAATCTGGAACAGTCATCCAGAAGACATGAGACAGACCTGAACTCTGACAATGTTCAGATCCAGACTGAAAACAGTTCTGTTCAGATGTGCATATGACAACTGAAAGGATTTTATCTGCGCTCTGCATTTTTTGCAATTTAGAATTACTCAATTAACCTGACATGCATGTCTTTGGACTGTGGGAGGAAGCCGGAGTACCCGGAGGAAACCAACGCAAGCACGGGGAGAACATGCAAACTCCACACACTATTTGCCTTCTTGTGATTTTATGCATCTGTAAAGCACTTTGAATTGCCTTGTGTTACGAATTATGCTCTACAAATAAACTTGCCTTGCCTTGCTCTGGGGACTTCCAGCAAGAGCTGGTTTGGGGATCATAAGGCTCTAGTGGGCTTCTGAACACGCACTTGTTCACATAAATAGGGTGGGGAAAGGCCATTAAGGGATTTAAAAACAAAGATTAACATTTTAAAATCAATTCTAACAGAATCAGGAAGCCAGCGAAAGGCAAATAAAACTGGGGTGATGTGGTCCCAAGGTTGAGTTTTGGTTAAAAAACGTGCAGCAGTATTCTGGACCAGCTGAAGACGGCTGAGTGATGACTTGGCAACACAATGCATTGCAATAATGAATTCTTAAGCTTATAAAAGCATGAATGTTTTTTTTCCAAGTCTGCAAGATTTAAGAATGGTTTTACTTTTGTTAAAACCTTGTAACTGATAAAAACTGGCTCTGACCACGCTGTCAGTTTGCTTGTCGAATTTTAAGCTGCTATCAAAAACAACGGTTGACAATAACATCTTACTAGACCGGCTGAAAAACTGGGTAGGACTTTCTGGCACTGCAATAAATTGGTTTGAGTCCTATCTAAAAGACAGGGACTACTTTGCATCATCTCTGTAGTTCATGTACTAATAATGTACCAGTCATAATGTAAGTACATGGAATTCTTAGTTCTCCATCCTAATGGATATACTTTCCCAATAAAATACTTCCAAGATATATGTGCTTCTCCTCTCTCTGTCCTCCATCCTTTCTGTCCTATCTCCCTCCTGTTTTCTTCCTTTACCCAGCTGGTCTCCAGCAGAAAGGTACCCCCTTATGATCCAGGTCCTGCTCAAGGTTCCTTCCCTCTTAAAGGGGAGTTTTTTTTTACTTTCCATTGTTTCTTTATTAAGATTTAATAATATTACCTTAGTTAGTAATGTTTGTTCTGGGATCATGCTCTGGGTCTATGAAAAGGGCCGAGGTACAGTTGGTATTTTAATAGATTCTATACAAATAAAAGTTGTTAAATACAATTCAGAGTTAAACTGAATTGCATTTACCTGGCATTACCTTTTGAGAATCAACAAAAAATAATACAGTGGCAACAAATAATGGATGGATCACCATCTGCTTGGTCTGGACAAGTCTGTTGATTACCCATTCATTTCAGTCAGGTGCACTAAAGCAGGGAAATCATTAAGCCATGTAAGACAGGGACCCTCAAGGACTGGAGTTGGACACCCCTGCTCTAAGACATGCAGGATAGTGGCCTTCGATTACTTTTGTGAATAGCCCTGTAATCATCTATACTTTGACGATTGTATTCTTGATTTTCATTATTCCTCCAAGGCATTGAGCATGATTCAGCCTGCTTTTCTATGTGAGAAACTCCAGAAAACAAAGGTGGATGTCTCTACAATCACCTGGATTACTGACTACCTGAAAAGCAGACCATATTGTTTTGAGACTGATGCAAGATTGATGTGCCACAAGATGGAGTAGGTATTCAACCATCTTTGCCATGAGAGGAGAGCTGAACAGCCAAAATGAGTGAAAACAACTGTGCTGGTTTTACAAAACTCCAAAGAATATGGTTAATCATTGACTATTGACCAACGGATCAGATTCAGAAGTGTCAAAATTGCACCTCTGATAGACCTCTGATTGCTCAGCCTCAATGAGAAAATACATTTTATGATTGTTGAAGGATGGTTAGTGTTTATAATGGCTCGAGTTAAGACTACTAAATTAACTGTAGTCCCTCTTCAAGAACAGTGAAGTTGATGCTCCGCAGACCTGCCAGAAAATTTGATGTTATAATTGCAGTGCGTGAGTGCAGATAATGTGGATGTTAATTTGACTGAAAAATGTACATATTCACTTCATTTCATTTCATCTCTGCTTGTAAAATGGTTTTATATATTAATCAGTCTTACCTTAAAATGAATGACAATAAAGCATAAATATCCTTGTAGTGAAGCAAACATTGTTTGGAAAGTGTCAGGTACAAACTGAAAGAGAAATATAAAACAATGTATATACACAGAAAGGCTTAATTTTATTCTCCAGTACTATTAAATTCAATTCAATTCAATTCAATTTTATTTATATAGCGTCTGTTACAATGACAATTGTCTCTAGGCGCTTTACAGAGACCCAGAGCATGACCCCCGAGCAAATATCATTAACTAAGATTATATTATTAAATCCAATCAATGATAATGGCAGGTAAAAAACTCCCACGTAGGGAGAAAAAAAACCTTTATACCAAACAGTGGCAAGGAAAAACTCCACTTTAAGAGGAAGAAACCTTGAGCAGGACCTGGCTCATATGGGGGAGACCTTCCTGCCGAAGGCCAGCCAGGTAGAGAAAGAAAAGAGGGGAGACAGGACAGAGAGAGGACGGAGGACAGAGAGAGGATGGAGGACAGAGAGAGGATGGAGGACAGAAAGAGGATCTAGGATAGAGAGAGGAAAGCACACAAGTGACTAAATACAATGACCATATAAACATAAACAGATGGAGGTAGCAGCACTGGGATGAGATGGCCAGAGGACCAGGTCGCCGATCACCACGCCAGTCGGCACCCAAACACAAGTGGAGGAGAACCCCGGGATGGACAGAGGATGGAACTGCAAGTCAGCATGAAACCCAGGAAACTCTGGCCTGCAAAGACACAGAAAGAAAAAGGGGGGTAAAAACAGCACAACAAACCACAGGAAAGCAAAGAAAATGGAGCACAGTTTCAGTAACAGGGTGCTCCCAAATAATTATAAATGAGCTGGAGGAGGAGGAAGGGAAGAAGAAAGGGAAGAAAAAGGAGAAGAGCAGTAGAGACACCACTCAGCAGATCATGTTGGTGTACCCCTGCAGCGTAGGCCTATAGCAGCATAACTATGACGAAGCTGTGATTAAGACGAGCTACTCTAGTCTTACTACTACAACTATAGTTATAACTATTAGCCCCTACACACTATAGTTTAGACTAACTGTAGGCTTTACTGAACAGAAATGTTTTCAATTTAGTTTTAAAAATGGAGATGGTGTCAGCCTCCTTAACCCAAACTGGTAGCTGGTTCCATAAAAAAGGAGCCTGGTAGCAGAAGGCCCGTCCTCCAAAACTACTTTTAGATATTCTAGGAACGACGAGTAATCCTGCACTCTGAGAGCGGAGAGCTCTATTAGGAGCATAACGTGCTATCAAGTCTTGTAAATAGCGCGGAGCAAGGCCATTAAGGGCCTTATATGCGGGAAGCAGAATTTTTAAACTCAATTCAAAATTTCACGGGAAGCCAATGGAGGGAGGCTAACACGGGAGAGATGTGATCTCGCTTGCGGATTCCTGTCAGCACCCTCCCTGCTGCGTTCTGGACCAATTGAAAGCTATTCAGTGAGCTACTAGAGAAAATCTGGGAAAATACTGCACAGGATAGTAAACAAAATGATTGTGTGAACAAAGGATGGTCCTTTTAAGCCATATGTTGTTTCTCAGAAGCTTCATGGTGTGTGCGGGTGAGAAAGAGTGTGTCTGTGAGACAGCTGTAAATTAATATCGGCCTCTGGCTTGAGTGACGACAGACAGAAAAGAGGTGGAGATGTTCTGTTTCTGTTGATACTTACAAAGACTTGAGTTAATTAATTCTCCATTTGCTCTCTGGAACACTTAAAAATATACCCTTTTTCACACAAGTGTGAGAGTCAATTCAACTCTGGCAGAATAAAAAGAAATAATGCCGTGCTAATTGAGTGAAATAAGCGGCTGAGGTCAAGGACAAACACAACTCAACAATTCAAAGCACAAAATCAGGAATGGTGTAATAGAGTTATAATTAAATTGCTCATCATTATCATTTCATTTAACTGAAAAAGTTTAGATCCTGGTCCTACCCTTTATTGTTTTTAACTTAAGAGAGATTTCTTATTTTTAGTCTATTTTTAAAGTTTATTTAGTTAGTCTATTGGCTACAACTAAATAGGTAGAATGTGCCAAGGTATTTTTTTGGAGTGCTTGAAGTTGTATCAGGTCAACAGGACACTCACTGCCTTCATCAAGAACTTAAGGAGACTGTGGAAGACAACTCTGGAGGTCAATTCGTAGCCAGTGCCACAGGTGAGTATCAAATGTAATATATACCAAGGAGATGCCCTGTCCTTGCTGTTCTGCATAGGCCTGAACCCCCCTGAATCCCCACAAGAACAGCTACGGGTACAAATTTAAAAAGTAGGGCAGCTGTCAGCCACCTCCTCTGCATGGAAGAGATCAAGCTCTACTCCAAAAATGAGTGTGATTTCAACTCCCTGATTCACCTGAAAGATGATCAGAACTGAAGGGGTTGGACTACTGGAAGGCAACAAAAAAAATCTAAAACAGATAGTTATCTTTTGAAGGCAGATCATTATTACTTCTTGCCTTGATGCAACCATCTCTGGAACTGCAGAAATATTGGCATATCAGATCGAATTACCTTGTGCAATTACATATATTGCTCAAGAGTCTGATCTTTAACTTAAAAAAGCCCTTTTTTCCATTAAGCTTCATTAATGAGTGAATGTCTTAACGTTACACAGCTATTTAGTACCAATACTTTAGCTTCTCCTTGCATCTTTCTTGTGAAAATTATTTTACTTTCACTACCGATTATTGCCATAATTTCTAGTGTTAATTTTCTTAATTTTATTACATTTTACTAAATGTTTAGGTATTATGATCTTTCAAAGGCTTTTCTCAAAACATGTAAGATGATCCTAAAAGATTTTAACAATGTGTTGGGTAATTATTAATCCAATTTTGATACTTTTATTAATCTCTAATTGTTTTGTGTTTCATGAAAGCAAAATATTTGTTATGGTTCCAAGCTGGGTTGTGAACCCCCAACCTTCCACCTCCAGGGCCCCTGAGCACAACCCACTGCGCCACCTTCAATCCTCTACTTAGACACTCAGATCCACCTCTGTTTCTCCTTCCCATCTGACGAGCAGCCCAGGTGTGCCACTGCACCAACACCACAGCCTTCAAAAGACCTGCATTCAACCACACTCATCGCCAGATCTTCCCATAGAACAACTGGCAAGTATAGTGGATCTTCAGTGAGCTCTTTTCAGTGGAATATTATAGAGTTAGCTGCTGCAGTGGTTGTATTGGTAATCAGCTTCTCTTTTTTCTCCCCTCAGATCCAGCCAGCTGCAGTGCCACCTCCTTACCTTCGTCATCTCCTTCCACTGGGTTGTTGGTTTGGCTGCCAACTCTTAAGTCCACCTTTTTCACTTCTTGGAAATTAAGAACACCTAAACTCCAAAACTCCCTTCCTGTCTCCAGTGTGGTTGCTTTTGGGTTCAAGAAATAACTCAGCCTTAACACCTGTCTAACCTCGTCTGTCAACCTGTCCATCACTATGGCAAACAAGAAGGGACTCAAGGCTGATCGTTGATACCATCCCACTTCCACCTAAAACCCCTCTATTACTCCTACTACACACCTCACTGCAGTCAGGCTGGACTCATAGATGTCCTAGACCACTCTAACATCATCTGTCATTTCAGACTTCCTCAAGTATAATCCCAATTCCACCCATGGGAGTCCCATGGCTTTTCTAAATCTACAACGATTTCTAGTGAGGCAGAGGAAAAGTTAAAATTATGAAACACCCAGGACATGAGTGAGACCTAAGAGATGCCAAGTAGTATATGTCAAACATCAAACAATCAGAAGATGGAGATAGAGTAGCATTACAGACACTACAGAGACTTAAACTATAAGACGTGTCAAGATCAAAATAAATTTAATGATATAGAAGAGATGAGTAATGCTGGTAAACAGGAAGTTCAAGAAACACAAATCTTGACAAATTGAAAAGGAAATGATAAAATATGCCTCATGACAAACACATTAGGGGCCTCCATCTTCACAGTACTGCGTTGTAAAAAGGTTGTGTCACTGTATTTCTGTCTCACCAGGTTGCTGTGATCTTTGATAGACAGGGAGACTAATCACCACTGTGGAAACTCATACTTTTGGAGTTTTTTATGTTCATCAAGCTTCTTTTAACTTTGCCTTATTACCCTCATCAGCCATCAGCCTCTGGCAGCTTTTACGTGCAACAGTCCATCTAAAAGCAACAATTCACTGTAACAAGTTCAGGCATGTTCCATGGTCATCCTTGTTGAGAAAGTAAAAAGAATATGAATCGAATTATAGTATTTTTCTATAAAGCACAGGCTGATATTAGAAAAGCATTAAAGAAAATCAGTAGCATATACTTAACAAGTTTCTTGAATTCTAAGTTAAAATGGTTTAATGAATAAAAGAAATGAAAATTAACTTTTTACTGAGATATTCACTCTGTGTCTAAGTATATACATAGAATGTTTGCTGAAAGATGCATTAACCTTGAATGTATTGAAAATGTTTATTTCAGAGAAATTTGATTTTGTTTTTCAACTTTTGATGTTACTTCACTTACATTAGTTTCAGTTTATGATATCCCATGGAATAAGTTTTGATACAAATGAAGCACAGCTAAAAGCTAGATACAGTGGGATGATGAACAATAAGATGAGATATGTTTTACTAAATAAAACTAAAGCTTAACAAATGAAGATCAAACAAATGGAAACAAAATGAACATGGAAATGCAATATATAAAAACTAAAACAAAACAAAGACTGATAGACCATGACATCTTTGTTATCATTATGAAAAAAAAGGTGTTTTTGGTTTTAACTTGGTGGATGCCTATACTTCTGAACACTTCTGTCCTGTGTAACTGATGCAGCTGGTGGTTGTACCTGCCTGACAACTTTTTTTGTAAATCTTACAGTATTAAATTTTGAACAACTCAAAAAAGCATTTTTTTTTTAAAAAAAAAAAAAAAAAAACCTTTACATTTTCTTTTCCGTCTATGAATTTCTTCTCCTCGACATCCATCTCTCTCAGATCTCTGCATTTGAAAAAAAATCAGACCTGAGTGAGCTATCGGATTTCTCTTCCCTTGACGACTGTTTACAGGATAGATGGAGCGGAACAGCCTTTAACAATGCTGAGTGAATCCTCCTGCAACATTCCTCAAATTTCTGCCATGGTTTACTACGATTTTAGTGACACGAAGAAAGACACAGTGGAATGAGGGATAGAATGATGAACATTTTGCTGCAAAGAAGCCATAGAAAAAGGATGACAAAAAACAGAAGGATACTTGAAGTGAGAACTATTTATACATTTAAACTTCTAGGAGTCACAACATACAACTACATTTTTACCAATGTATTAGTAAATAATAGTTTTAATGAGTCAAAGCAGATAATTATGAAATAAAGCCAGCACATACCATACAGTAGAAGTAATAAAGGGATCCATTCTTGTAGTATATTGTACTATAATGTTTTATGCATGCATTGTTTATTGTCTTTTTTTTTATTTTAATCAATCAGTCTTAAACTTCTAAAAAAAAAAAAACTATTGCAATTCATAAAAGCAATTTTATTTATTTATTTACTATTTGACACTAGTGACCTTTATTGACAAAGAAGGAGGACAGGAAAGGGGGCAGAGAGAGAACGGGGAAGACATGCAGCAAAGGATTGCAGAGGCCGGGAGTCGAACCCATAACTGCTGCGTTGAGGACTGGAGCTGCTGTATATGGGCTGCCTGACCAATATGCCCTTCCCAGCATATTATATTTTTATTGACAGAGTATAGTTAAAACAAAAAAGGTAAACAAATGTGTGAAACATTCAGTCTTTTTTAGCCTTGGGATGCCAAACAGCAACACAAACACTTGAAGGAAATGCTTGTATCAAAAAGCTAGCTTGTTTGTGTTGGCATGACAGACTACATACATGAAAAAGTAATAATAGACAGATCATTTTATTCTATCTATCTATTTGTCTCAAACAAAGCAAATGTTTTTCAGCTGAAGGCCATGCTGGATGAAAACACATCTGCTGGCTAATTTCTGCTGAGATTTGTTTATGTCCAACATGTGCAATTTTCATTTATTTTAACTGCAAGAGAAATGAAAAGTGTAGGTGTCTGGGTAGACCCACAATAATCTAAATGAAGAGTGTGATGTGGCATGTAGCGGCTTTCTACCAGGCTCGAGTTTCAATGATTTACTCGAGATTAGGAATGCACTCTGATTCCGCTTGTTTTTTTGGTTTTTTTTTTTTTTTTTTTTTTTCAGTATTAGGAGCATGTTTGTCTTAGATTTTCATGGTTTTAGGTCTAAAACAAACATGCTCCTAAAACTGAAAAAAAAAAAACCAAAACAAAACAAAAAAACAGATTTTCATGGTGTTATGTCCCCTTCCTGAATTGCCACCTCAACATTCAAATTCAATTCAAATTCAAACATACTTTATTAATCCCCCAAGGGGGAAATTCAAGTTTCAGTACACCAGTCTGGTGTACTAGAGGAGCTGCCAGCGTCCAGCGCTCCTTTTCATGCCAGGTCCAGTGGTCCGAGTGCTAACTCCAGTTAACAGCCGTTAGCAGCCATTAAAACAGTTAACAGCCGTTGAAACCAGTATATCTCCATAACGATGACAAGTGAGATATCTCCAGGTCAGAGGAGGGAAACACCGATGAACCAAACCATCTCCTCTGGGAAGACTGAGCTCCTTCAGTCCGGCAAGCGACGGAGCCGACCGTCCCAGAGCCCGGTTCATCACGCGGACCGGACCAAGCTGTTGTCGTCTCCCCTGGCGGTGGTGCTGGGCCCCACCAGGTCACCAGACGGCCCTTGCCAGGTCAGCTGACCCATCCGGCGTCTAAACTGCTGGACGGGGGCAGCATGCCGCCTCAGCTACGTCGGGGGCTCCCGTTCCGGCTCTGTGGTTGCTGCGGGAAGCAGTTCAGGACTGCTTAGCTTTCCCGAACCGGCCTCCAGTGACACCGTCCATGTCCATGACGGCAGGTCTCCACCAGCCGCAAGAGGATCGATCTGCCCCCTGCAGACAGTATGTAGACATCCGACCGCAAATCACCACAAACTGGAGCGTCCAGCGTCCAGCGTCCAGCATCGCAGGGATAAGTCCCCAGAGCAGCAGCGAGTAGCCTCTATGCCAGGCGTCGTCCGGGCAACGACGAACATGGTGGAGAGCATGCCCAAATGATCCCTTGGAGCTATGTTGTCGGGGAAATTTTTCCCTGGTAGAGTCACCCAAGGCAAATTGGTCCAAATTGGACAGACCAGACTAAGAGCGATTCAGTCGAAAGTGTACAAGTAGCTTGGTGTCCCTCACCGGGACAATGGTTACTGGTACCCCACCTTGGAGCCAGGCCTGGGGGAGGGACTCGTTAGGGAGCAACTGTTAGCCGGGCCTTTACTCATGGGGGCCCAGCCGGCGCAGCCCAAATGAGCAGCATGGGTGGGCTCAACACCTGTAGGGAGGGCCACCGAGGTCAGGCGCATTGTGCCTTGGGTGGCAGCCAAAAGCGTGGGCCTTGGCGTGCTGACCCCCAGCTGACTGGCTACTGGGACATGAAATGTCACCTCTCTGGTGGGAAAGGAGCCTGAGCTTGTGCGTGAGAGTGAGAGGTACCGGCTAGATATAGTTGGGCTCACCTCAATGCACCACATTGGCTTTGGAACCAATCTTCTCGAGAGAGAGAGGCTGTACCTTATTCTACTCTGGCATCGCCCAGGGTGAGAGGCGACGGACTGGAGTGGGGTTTATTTATAGCCCCCCAGCTTATAGCTTGTACATTGGGGTATTAACTAGGGGTGTAACGGTACACAAAACTCTCGGTTCGGTACGTACCTCGGTTTTGAGGTCACGGTTCGGTTCATTTTTGGTACAGTAAGAAAACAAAATGCAAAATATAAATCTGCTAGTTGTTTATAACACTTTTGTGCTTTTTAACAATAGGAACATTAGCCTATACAAAGCTAGAATTCTGCTCAAAAATATAAATACAATATTCTGAAATGTAGATATTTTGAAGAACAAAATAAAAATAACATTGGCTCAGACTTTTGCTTAAAAAAATAATCCATCTGATGTGCAAAATTGAACAGTTGCAACACTGAACAGTTTCAAGTTATTGGTCAGATTAAATAACATGAATAAGGCTCAGGGTGTTTCTTTAAAAACTAATCTTTTTATTCTTTCATAAAGTCCGGGTATGATTTTCTGGCTAAAATGTGGACGAGAAGGTAATTGATATCCGGGCTCAATTACCTTTATCATGTGTTTGAAGCCAGCGTTCTCTACCACTAATTAGGGCGTTTGTGTGCACGCGCGTCGCCTCGCTTGTGTATGTGGTGACACGCGCCCAGTCCACACACAGAAACTCGCCGACCGCGCGCTGGCTGTGCACTGAGCCCGAGAGAGAGAGAGAGAGAGAGAGAAGTGCGGCTCGCAAGGCAGACAGCAGCCAAGTGATGGCTTCAAACCTAGCTGTTTGAGTGCGCGTGAGTCTCAAAATCACCAGAAAAAGTAGCTAGATTTGTTGCTAGTCGCCTCTTTAGGGGGGTCTGGAAAGTCGCTAGATATAGCGACAAAGTCGCTAAGTTGGCAACACTGGGTGTGCGCACAACTGCGCATGTACGGCTGCAGCGCTCTACTCCACAACATGCGGTCCTCTACTTAATATGTCCGTGTGAAAACTCGTTCGGTACGCCCCCGTCCCGAACCGACCTACCTGTACCGAAACGGTTCAATACAAATACATGTACCGTTACACCCCTAGTATTAACCCTAACCCTAACCCAGATCAGGGGGAAGCTTCCCTGCACCTTCAGGTCAGGGAACAGCCACTGACTGTCACTTCCGCTTATGCACCAAATGACAGTTCAGAGTACCCAGCCTTCTTGGGGTCCTTGGCGGGGTGCTGGAAAGGGCCCCTAATGGGGGCTCCTTTATCCTGCTGGTGGACTTCAATGCTCACATGGGCAATGACAGTGATACCTGGAGGGGCGTGATTGGGAGGAACGGCCTCTCTGATCTAAGCCCCAGTGGTGTTTTTTCGTTGGACTTCTGTGCTCTGGGTCTCTGTAAAGCACCTAGACAGTGGCGCCACCAGCCGGAATCCTGTACGCACCGTGCGTACAATTTTTGTTAAAGGTGTGAAAAAAATATATAGTTTTTTTTAATTGTTTTTGGGGAGGGGATAATAAAGTTGCTGGTTTGTAATAGGCTGAGTCCACTTATTTTTTAAGCCAATTAATTGAAGCCTAACATAAAGACCAAAGACTGTCATTCACATCATCCGTCAGTAAGGTATTTTGAATTCTGGTGCTATATGCTTCTTCTACACTATGTAGCCTACCCCTATGTGGTGATTATGCTTCGGTCCGGTAGTGTTATGGAAATGTCGAAAAGACAGTTGAGCCTTTTCCAGGCATTTGAAAGAAAAAGAACTAAGCCTGCTACTGTTACAAACACACAGAGCAGCGAGAATGAAGGCGCTAGCAGCAGTCAGGCAGGACGGGAAGATGAGGTAGCTAGCTATGATGCTAGCTCTTCTGCCTCTCTGGCAGTTGTTGCAGCTGTATGTAGGAACATGATCTTATTATTATTATTAAGTGTGTTTTTACCATGTCTCTCTGCCTGGTGTGCTGTCACCATTAGCGTTTTGCTGGGCTGTTTTCATCTGTATTTCTGCCTGCTGTCACCATCCTCTACTGTAAAACTTAACTGATCTTCATTTTTTTGTTGAGTAAAAATCTACTTTGAATTATGGACTTGATTAGAATTGTTTCTTGTTGATATATATATATATATATATATATATATACAGTCATGGAAAAAATTCTTAGACCACCATTTTTTCTTCACTTTCTTGTTCATTTTAATACCTGGTACCACTAAATGTCATCATGTGACTAAAACAGACAGAAAAGAAAACACTGAATGCATAAAAGCAGTGTTTTTGGCAGTACAACGCCATAGCTATTGATGTAAAAACTTAAGTGATTTAGGTCATAATCAAGAAAACCATGGAAAATGGTAAGATATCAGCTCTTAAATAAAACTCTTATGAGCAATCTTTGTGGTTATCGTTATGTTTGTCCAAACAAATGTACCTTTAGTTGTACCAGGCATTAAAATGAACAAGAAACTGAAGAAAACAAGGGTGGTCTAATAATTTTTTCCATGACTGTATATATATATGTATGTTTTTTTTTGGTAGGCTGTGCTGTGTGTGTAGGCGGTCTCTGCGTTCTTGTGGCTTGTTTGCGAACTGCACCAGCCGCTGCTCAGGGACTGGCGGGTGGTGGTGGCGGTGGTGTGGTGTTCTGTGCGTACTATAAAATTGAATCCTGGCGGCGCCACTGCCTAGAGACAATTGACATTGTAACAGACGCTATACAAATCAAATTGAATTGAAATGAAATTGAATTGAATTGTGCTTGTCACAGTCTGTCCATAACAAAAATACTATGTTCAAGCATGGACAGTGTTAGGTTTTAGTCCCTTTAGTACAAAGGAAAAATGAAAATAGCCAGAAGATTTTGGAGCAGTATGTTTTTCTTTCATGAAGAATCAAATTGATTCATCATTGTAAATGCTGATATTTAAAAATGAATGTAATGGTATAAAATAAATATTAATGCTCAAGATTGAAATTCAGACTTTTCTCCAGACTTTTCCAGGTTTGTGTCAACTGAAACTGGGCCTCCTCTGCACCTGTAATCCTGCCAGCATTATATTAACAAGTCATATCTGAGACAATTTATGGACCTCATTTATGACAGATTTGATTTTTAAGAAAACAGGTGCCTGGTGTGCTGACTCATGTCCACTCACTGCCAGGTTATTTTCTGAGCTGTGATACTACAAAAGAGCTATGAGACCAGTGGGGAAAAAAATGTGTGTGTGTGTGTGTGTGAGTGAGAGAGAGAGGGAGAGAGATACAGACGGAGAGAGTGAGAGAGAGACGGATATACAGGGTGATCCACATCGTCAGATTAGGTATCATCTTTCTCAAACACCAACAGAGCCTCAGACACCAGACACTTAGAGAGCTCTCCTCGTCTCCACCTGGACCTCCAGCCTTCTGAGAGGCACCATTAAACAAACAGACTCACCTGGACAGGTAACCAGGAGAGAAGACCACCAACCTTGTTTCTCCACCAACTCATTTCCTACCACAAACATTAACAAGCACCTCTGGGCCCCAAGCTGTGTGTGTGTTCCTAACAGAGTTGAGGACCAAAAGGTGTGGGAGAAGGATGCAGTATGATTGGTCAGGTGTGAGAGTGTGAAAAATTTGGTTGGACAAGTGATCTATATTAATGAGTGGGGAAAAAGGACGATGGCAGTCAGTAAGAGAGGGATTTTAAAAGGCTTTGGTTGCGTGTCCCTAACTCAAATATGAGCAGCTCTTGCTTAGATCAAAGGATTGGTTCAAATCCCTTAAACTACAAGGAATGTTTAAGTTTGTAACTGAGGAACTTCAGTTTCTTTAAGATATCACAATTGTGGAGACATGATTTGAAAGTATTTATAGGCAGAGGCATGTTATTTTGATGTTTTCATTCCATAAAAAATTAAGAAAAAAAGGGGGGGGGGGGATCTGTATTAGGGCTGCATTATCTCAAAGTTTGAATTGGTAATGACTTCAAACACTCAAATAAATGGTGTTCATCAGCAGGCCTGAGTGAGTCTGCCGGTAAGGGAGCTCCACTGTCTCAGTGTGTCATTATGGGATGGAGTGTCCATGATGGAGAACAGTTTATTTAGTTACTTCCTCACTAGCTCCAGCATCCTTTTGGTTCTGTCCAATAATTTTTCCAGTTTTATTCATGAATGTATCCTTCTGGAATATGGCTAGCATGTTGCTATTTGAACAACAGAAGTAAAAGCAGATCATTTGCATCCAGTATAGCACAGAATGAAATTAATAGTTTCTCATCAGTACAACTGGTCTTGATTTATAACCTGTACAAAGGTTTTTACCATAACATTTTTTCATAAACCTTGAAAATTCTAATAGTCTTCATAAATATCTTGAGAACTATATTAGTCATATGTTGGCAGAATAGAAATTATGTACTTTTTTCTCCCGTTTAGGGAGAAAAAAGAAGGCGGTTTAAGTGATTTGTCTTAATATTTAGGGCAGTGATTCACAAAGTGTGGGCAGGTGGGCCGTGAGAGGTCGTTAAAATTAAACAAATACATTTTAAATCCTCAAATCTTTTTAAAATATGTTTTTAAATACTGTAAAATATTAATGACATGATTTAAAAACATTAAGAAGTAACAAAACAAACCAGTTAAGTGTTATTCTACTGTCATCTTAACTTAATATGACAAGTGTCACTTTATT
Source organism: Hirundichthys speculiger (assembly GCA_018398805.1). Taxonomy (NCBI): domain Eukaryota; kingdom Metazoa; phylum Chordata; class Actinopteri; order Beloniformes; family Exocoetidae; genus Hirundichthys; species Hirundichthys speculiger. Next base: position 269,471 of record JAGFBZ010000663.1, read on the forward strand.
TGTTGACCCCTTACATTAATATCAGAACATAGTTTCTAGTCCTGTATGTTGATCACAGTTCACGGTGGTTAAAGGTTTCAGTGGGCCGCAGAGAATTTTCACATTTCAAATTGGGCCTTGGTATTCTGAAGTTTGGGAATGGCTTATTTAGGGGGTTTACCTCTTCTAATCGCAGCTTAACTTACTTACTTTTACTCATGTTATACTTGCAGTGTCTTCTGTGTGTACAATAATCAGCCTTCTGCAGCAAATGGCACTTTAGTAATTTAACAGTGTTTTTCAACTTTACATGAAACATCAGCATGATGACACTCTGACTGTTGATGGTTTATAATTAGAGGAATATTATGGTGTTAAAAAAGTCTGAAACCTGCAGCTGATTATTTGATCATTCAGGGCATTACGACAGTAGCTAGTCACATGAGACAAAACACCAAAAACTGGCCATAATCAGCCTAAATCTGAGGTCTCCAGTGGTATGTTGAGCTTCAGCCTCTCTGTGTCTACATGTGGACTGTGAGAGAACAGGTGGACATAGTTTCTGTCAAACACAAAAAGATTGATGGAGTGGGTTAGAGTGCTGGTCAGGGGTATTCTCTTACAGTAATGGCAGAGACCAGGACAGCTGGGCTCAGTACGTTGGACTCTGTTTGTACATGTGTGCATATTTGTGCAGCACGGTAGTTGTAGTCTTCCACATGAAAATGCATTGTGTTCCTCACAAAAACAAGAACAAGACAAACTTTAAAGACTGTATAATGGCTGGAAAACATTAAAGGAAATATTTAAAAATGTCAATAAAACATGGTATTTTCTGTTCATAAAGTCTAAACAGATTAAAATATTAAACAGTTACACATTTTGATTACATTGTCAAAATTCTTTACCTTTGCAGCTTTAAAAGGTGGGCATACACTTCTTGTAGTAATGTTTTCTCTTAACTATTTTATTTTCTCAAACACCGAAATAATGCTGTGAATGGAAAACCAAAAAAAAAAAAGGAAAAAAAAAAATACAAAGCACACTATATTTCAGTTCTAAGGTTTTACAGATCATGACATAATAGAACATTCTGTCAGTCCTCGTCAGTTTCAATATTAGGGAAAGAAGCCTCATACAAACAATGATGTGTAAGTTGTGTTTGTAAAAATGCACACCTACATGTGGATAAAATCTTAAAGTGACAGGATCAGACACCTAAACAAACATACATATTTTGCAACATGTCATCTGTGCCATCTGGCCACTGTTGGGTAAAACTATGTCAGCGGCGGAGCGTCAGGGGGGACTGGGGGGGCGGTACTCCCCCGGCCCGGGCCCTGGGGGACCCGGTGAAAGAGGAAGAAACAGGCCCTTCCCTAAGTTAGTGATGTTATGAGTGAAGCGAAGCCCCGAAGCGCGTATCGAGAAATGAGGGGGCGTGTCCGTGAAGCGCGTATCAAGAGTCGCTTCATTTGGGGAGGAGCCAAAAGTGATGACGTCCGAAGCTTCACCGCCTGGCTGTACCACGTGACTGCTTCGGGAAGTGGTTCATTTCTTGTCTCAAGAAATGGGGTTTGACAGCTTTATAAACGCCACAGGCTCCATTCAAAATGTGGGTTTTTGTAGGCGAGTTGCGGTCAGTTCAGAGTGTGGATAGAGTTTGGATAGCTTGGATACTAGAATCTGGATAGCGTGTATATAGTTTGTGGTAGTTCAGTATATAGTTTGTACATGATGGCACAAACATTTTTATGCAGCCCAGCATAAAAATGTGCCATGTGAAAGGGTGTTCTCCAAGGCTGGAGAGATTGGAAAAAAAAAAAAAAAAGGAATCGGTTAAAACCAAAAACTGTGGAAATATTGCTATTTCTGAATAAATATACATAAAATAACCCCTTTAATGGTCGTCATTGTCCAAAGCATATCGATTGTACTCCCTGCGTAGTTCCACAAACAATTTTTACTGTTCTCTGCCAGCATGAACTCCGTTGTTCCGGTAGCGCGGTGGTTAGGGCAGGTGGCTCGCGTACAGGAAACATAGATTTCGTGGGTTCGACTCCCGGCTCGTCGACCCTTTTGACGCGTGTCTGGTAGAGATGCTCGGTTGAACCGCGCACCCGCGGGCGGAGCGGATAATCCGCATATCGGGCGGATGACTCGTCAAAAAATAATACTTTAATTAAATTCGGGCGGGTTGCGGTTGAAGCACTCATATAATAATAATAAGAATAGATATTTTACATATTATTAAAAAGGATGGCGGGTCGGTTCGGTTTTGAAAATTGGTGAAAAAACGTTCCTGCAAATGGATAGCGGGCGGATAGAGATTTTAAAGGAGCCGTATGTAAGAAGTAAAATAAAACGAATCATAAAATGACCCCGATATGTCAACAGACATTTAAAAATCATGTTCATTTCAAATACTTATGTCACTGACAACAGCACTCAAGCCAGGATATTCCCGTTTAAAAAGAGGAGTTGCAGCCCTCAACTGATGTTGATGTTGTCATTTTTTGTTTTGGCCTGAAGCGCCACCCTCCACCTATCTCCCAATCACGAAGTCAGTGGTGTTTCTGCATCCGGGTTGCCAGTTCGGCTCTATTTATCGCAGCAGCCACTACGAACGTGTTGGATGAAAAAATGTCTAGCTTTCCAAAACCTAAAAGACCTCGTTATGAATCCGAGTTACGTCGTGACAAGGTCCGAAATAAAACAAGGATTTGTATAGGAGATGCTTTTGATAGATGGAGACGGCTGAAAGCGGAGAAGAATTTGAAGACAGACGCCAACGTTGCTGTTTTTCTCCTGGACAGGTAAGATTCATAGCTAAATGTTTGGCTAACGCTAATTTACTTGGACAAGGTAACAGTGGTACCTCTACTTACGAACGCCTCTACATACGAAACTTTCAGGTTACGAAACGCCTCAACGGGAAAATATTTCCTCTAGTTACGAAAGAAATGTCAGAATTCACTACGTCGTAGTATTCACTAGTTAAACAAAGTTATGCATGTTCGTGCATAGTAACGCTAGCGCATAACGTTATGGAGCAGGTGGGTCATCGAATTGAAAAGGTAAATATTTATTATTTAGAATATAAAAACGGTGACTGATGTTGCTAACACTAGCAATGTAACGTTAGGCTAATAAGCGGAGCCCGTCAGTCATCATGCCGTGGAAAACATTAGCATGGCCATGGTAATGTGAAACCTCATTGAGACAGTAGCCTAACGTTACCACGGTAAAACGATTTCTTATTCGTTCTTCGCATATATTGTGTATTACACGTGCTGCAAATTGACCCATATGACCATTGCTAACGTTAGTTATTAGTGTCAGTCTTTTCTGATGGAACTGATAAAAAACGTTAGCCATTGATGACGAATGCAGACGTAATTTTCCCCGCATTATCTTTGGTTAGACGCTAGCCTGTGGTAAATGTGTTGGTTGTTGCATATTATGGTAAATGTGTAGAGTGTTCCATAATTATGACAAAAACGCTTGTCTCTTCAGCTATTATGGCCCAAGCACTTCAAGCCCAAGTAAAAGACAGTGGAAGAAGCACCACCTGACTGCACCATCACGTTCCAGTATTGGACATGCATCGACTGAAACGCTTTCAAATCGGTCAGTGATCAGTGCCACGTTGTTTTCATTTTCATTTCATATTTGGAAGCATTTTTTGTCTAAAACAACTAAACTATTTATAGAGAAGACCTGCCACCTACAGAGGAAGCATTGGAAGATGAGGAGTGCACCATGGATGCCTCAGAAGTTCTAGAGGAGAGGTATATAAATACTCTCAAGCTTTAGAATTTGTCTAAATATAAGAAATTATGTTGAACATGTACATTGTGACCGCATTGTGATTGACTGTTTTCTTTTAGTCTACAGAACATGAGCATCCAGGATGCTGAAACCCCGCTCATGAATGAACAGGAGATAAATGACCTAATGAACAGTGTGTAAGTTCAACTGGGTTTGACTGTATAGTGTGTAACAAGATGTTCTGCTGTGTATTAACCATTATAATTTTCTATCAAATTTGACAGAATTGATTGGGGTGACAGTGAAGGTGTTAGCAGGGATGAGGAGATTGAAGCAGATGACAGTGAAGATGAAGACTATGTCCCTCGTATTTGTATTCGGTATGTTAACAATGGATTCTCATAGAAAGTGCCACACAAATTATTCACATTACATCCTCGGACATTCATTCAATGAAATACGTAAACACAAAAGATGTGAGTGCTTTATAGAATTCCTGGTCTCCGTAGTACAGCCATGAATGCTGACCTCAACGATAACCACCTCTCTGCATTTGCCATTTTTGTTTTATTCATATGATTGTCTTTCTATCTGCAATTGACAAATATGTCTTTAGGTTGGGTGGAGCATTGCAGGCACCTCCATGCCTTGACAATTTGCTGGTGATAGATGCCAGTGAGACTGTTCATGACATCCCGGATGTAGAGCCTCCATCAGTCGCCTTACCTCCTCTTCAACTTAACTCCTGCGCACCCAAGTCAGGAGAGGTCTTGGTAGGTAGAATACCAGTTTATTTCTTTTGCATCTGTGGCTACATACCACACACCAAGTTAGATGTAATGCATATTACATTTAATTTTAAAATAATCTAATTTCTGTTTTTATTCTGCTCTCCTCAGTGTCAGCATTCCAGAGTGAAGACCAGTGAAACCCGTTTCCAGAGCCTCTCAGCCCTTGTCATTTCCATTTTCTGCCACAAGCTGCTTTTAAACCATTTCATAAAGTTTCCACAGTACAGAGCAGCTAATTGTTCAATAGTTATTTATACTATTTATACTGTTTATCCCTCGTTTTATTTATTTATTTATTTTTTACTGTTCCTCTATATCGTAAAAAGCAAAGCATTGTTATTCTAAATAAAAAAAATGTATTGAACAAGGAAGAAGGCTCTTTACAAACTTGGAACAAAACAAACAATTTGTAAAAACAAAGTATATACAACAAGTAACTTCAAGTAAACTGGAGTCGGTAAAGTTTGTTCAAATTGTGGGTAAAAGCCAGTGTACTGGCCTTGAGGGTCAGGGTATTTGTCCCTTATTCTCCAAATGCAGCAGCTGAGGATAACACAACAGTTACCCTGGCCCAGTGATCCATGCTGCCAAAAGATGTACTGGTGATAAGCAGCATATCTAAACTGCCTATTATCATCACCTGGCTCTGTAACTTCTGCTACCACCAACACATCATTCCTGTAGTCTCTGTGTAGACGCAAATAACCATCTTCCAAGCAGTAAAGCTCGAAATGAGGCAATTTGCTTATGCAGTGCTCAGGCCCTAGGCCACAGCATTTCCTTTCTGCATCTGTGGCCATCTCCCTGCAGTTCCCACAGGTACACCATGGAAGAGCAGCTGCAGGTGGGAAAGTGGTGCTATCCAATGGAGGCAGGGCATCAAAAACCAATCCAGGGTTCCGGGAGAAGATCCGGGTTGCTAGTGCTCGTAGCCCCATTTCACTTATGTTTTGAATGAGTTCCTAAGTAAACAAACCACAAAATAGCATTTGGCATTTACATTTGATTAAAACTACATAAGATGCTGACATAGATACAGATGGTGATATTACAAGTCATAATTTTACTGCCCAGTTCTCATCAGCCTCAAGAGAGGGTACCTCAAAAGTGAGGTCTAAATCAGGCTGAAACAAGTGAGAGCAGTACAAGCAAAGATCATCTGGTACAAGTGCTAGGCTACCTTGACATAAACGTGTATTCTAAGCATATTCTATCTTTTAGCCTGTGCAATAATTTAGTGTTAGTTTGGAAGTATCAGTCGTAATTCCACGGCAACATCCTCAATACCAAAAGCACATAATTTGGTCCACATACATGGAACTTTTGGACGTGTTTTTGATTCAAATTCTACACGTCATATAATTTTTCATATAGCCTGATGTATTTTAGGAAAATTACCCTCGACTTTACATGTGGTATTGTCGACGTTACAAAAAGTTACCATCGATATGAGCCTATAGTGTTTCCAACCAAACAATAAATTACTGCATAGCCCAAAATTAGAATTAGCATGGATTTTTCAAATGCGTTCATAAAAAGCTTTACATCGCAACACTAGCCTAATAAAGACATTTTTAACAGGGTAACTAACTGAAAACTTATGCTCCGACTGAAATGTGGTAACATTTACGATTCTATTTGGCTAATCGCCATTACTAAATTTTGCAGTACATTATTACTTCGCAAAAGATCTTTCATAAAGCATTAAATATAATTAACAGAAAATAAACTTACTGTGTAGGACTCGTCGCTTGCCATGGCAGCCTACGTTCCTGCTGCATTCTGCAGCCGACCTGGCAACCTCTGGTCGGGGAGGAGGGGGAGGGTACACGCCGCTCAACAGTATTTTGAAAGTGACTGCAGTACCAGTTTTGGCCATAATCTTACACACGGCTCCTTTAAGAAGCGGTTGCGGGTTAAAATATACGTCATCCGGGCATCTCTAGTGTCTGCCCAGTTCTTATGATACTACTTTGGGAAACATTAAACAGAGATTACTTTCAGACAATATTTTATGCACTTGATCATTTATGTAGACCAATTATTTGGTCATACACATTTTGTTATTTGTATTTTGATTTGGTTAAATTCCATCTTTACCATTCTTTTTGTCATATTTCATTACAGTTAACATATTTTGAATTTTTAGTAGGTTGTAATTGAAAGTTAACATGGCATCATTGAGAGAGAGCCTTTTCCTTCCTTAGCCCATGAGAAGAGAGAGAAAAGCTCATGAAAATGTTTAACAAGATGTGGAATTCATGGGAAGCTCAAAATTTGGTTACAGGAGATGAAAAAACAATAGGTGCAACGACTACAGCAAAGATTCTAGTAATTGAACAGGCTCACGCGGATTCAGCCAGGAAAACTTGGCAAAAGGCTGGAAGTTTTAGATGGGGTCCAGCCAATAACAACAAAAAGAAAGCTGAAAAGAGACTTCAGCTTGCAAAGGATTGTGTATCACTTTTAAAGGTACTTGAAGAGACCAAACAAGTGCCCACAGAAGATACCAATGAACAGAGCACCTCTCCCAATTCCATTTATCCTCCGCTGCCAGCTGCAATACCGCCACCATATACAACACATAACGCGGCCGCCCACCAAGAGCAATTAAACAAAGTGATGCAGGACGAGATGACTGAGACCATCACCCAGCTACGCAAGGTGGTGGAACACCAGGCTCTTGCACTGGCTCACGTTACAAAGCAACTCCACCAGTTACAATTGCAACCTACCTATCAATTGTCACCAAAGATGCCAGGTGATAGTTTTAACAAAATACAAACTTCTGCAGCTATGTTACAACACCAATCACAGCCCCATGGCCCAAAAAGGCACGGCTTAACCTTCAGGGGTGGGAGAGGTCACAGACGTCAGCCTCATTTACCCTGCTACATCTGTGGACAACACGGCCATTGGGCTAAGTTCTGCCGACATGGTCCTCCACATGGTCCTCAGCAGCCCATACAAGGATATGAACACCCAGTTCCTCATGCTCAGCAGATGCCCCAGCCAGCCTGGGATCCATGCCAGGTCCAAGGTAACAGTCACAATCCACATCCATAGGGTTGCCCAGAGTCCAGTCAGTATTTGCTTCATGACACCTGAACCAACATCTACTGCAGAAGCAGTTGCTACCACCAAAGTTGCTCTCTCTCAAGCTGCCACTTTTGTTTCCTCTGACTGTGAATGTCCATTTAATCTGGATGTTTCTAAAAGGGATGGTTTTGTTAATGCTGTTCTCTTTCAGAAAAGGAGGGAGAAAGATTGATGTATCACAGTTCAAAACTGGACATCATATAGAAAAGTCAGGCTGGTCACTCTCAATACCCAACTACAATAGCAAAAGCAATGAGCAGAAGTTCAGCCAGCTCACAAATACTCCTCACACCACATGAGTTATTGACTGGCCGTCCTTTTGCCGGGCCCGCCACGAGATGGGGGCCACCTACCCTCCTTTGATCTGATGCAGATTGAGATCGATGCAGATATGGATGCATTAACTAACGAAAATCAAGTCTTGTCTACACAGGTGAAATGGAGTGTGTGGAGAACGAGACCGAGCCGGAACCCACAGCAACACAACCTGAAAGTCCTGCTACAGGTAGGAGATTGGGTACGAGATAAAGTCCACAAGAAAAGGTGGGCTGAACCCAGGTGAACTGGACCATTTTAAGTCATAGAACTAATATTTTACAGAGTCCATGTTAAAAGGAAAAGCAGGCACAATTTGGCTTCACCTGACACATTGTGTACCCGCTCCTCCAACAAGCCGCCATTTAGCGGAAGTTAGAGTATATTTGGAAAATCTGGAGTGAACCCAAATTAATAAGCTAGGATACTTATTGGCCAAAGTAGTAGCATGTTCACTCCAAAGTTGAAGGGAGTCAGAAGTACCACAGAAATTGTTTTGTTTATGTATATTGTAATTATTGTTTTGTTCTTTGTTTTAGATTTGATCAAGCGACACATATGAACATGCCACAAACTTCCCGGGACATGCGTACATGTTCTCCACCAAGCCTGACCCTGGAGGCAACAGAAGGGACAGACATGGTGGCTGTAATAAGTTTTTGCAAGGTTGAACTATGAATCTGCGGATTAAATGGCATTTCCCAGAAATACATATGTGAAATTTTAATTAACCGCAAAACAAATAGTTGTACAGCATCATACATGATACCAAACTTGGCAGAGTTGGGTATTATGTTCCCTCGAACTGGTTATGCAGACATGGATATAGCTGCATTGGGTCCATTGTACTGCACGTTCTTTAAATATGACTGACTGTCTTGTCCACAGCTCAAACAACACTGGAACAGATCCAACAGCAGGTGTCACCCTAAAGATTAATGATACTAACTAAACTAACACCACTAACCTTCTAACATCTTAATCATACTTGTTTTGGTGTTGTGATGGATGTTCCAGGTTCTTTTCTTAGGAAGATGGAAAATTGCCAACATACTTTAACAATGCATTCTATAATTGTGAGGGACCAAGCGGACAGACTAGAGAGACACAGTCTTGAGTAGCAAAAATATCAAATTTATTTTACAAAAATAGGTAAAAACCTTCAAATACTTTTCCAAAATCATAAACTGGGCCCATCAACTGAAAAAGAACCTAACAAACCAACAACCAAAAAACTAAATGACAAACAGGGGAAACATTTATAGTGGGTGATCAGTCCACCAACACAGACACATGGGGGAAGACAAATCTACAAACTAAACTACAAAAGTTACAAGACAGAAATCAATTAATTACTCAAATAAATGTACTCTTAATTAGGCAAATCAGAAATACCACCAAAGTAATGAAAACCCTCAAACTATACCATTAACTAAAACTTCCACTCTTTAACTCTAGCAGGAGATGGTACAGTCCATGGCCTCCAATTCCTTATGCAATGCAGGTGTGGTTCTGATGGCTCTCCAGACTGCAACTCCCTCACGCCCCTGATGGGTTCCTGTGTATGTGTGGCTGTCCATCACACTCTTCCCCTCTTCAGAGCCCTCGCTGGTACAGCGAGAGAGGTAATCTGCAGTCACATTCTGACGGCCTGGTATGTGTTGGACCACGAACCGGAAAGGTTGCATGGCCAGGTACCATCTCGTGATGCGGCCATTAGTGTCCTTCATCCGTTGCAGCCATTGAAGGGCTTTGTGATCTGTCTGAAGAACAAATTCCCTCCCCAGGAGGTAATATTTGAGAGAGTCAAGGGCCCACTTCACGGCCAGAGCTTCCTTCTCCACCGTAGCATAATGAACCTCCCTGGGTAACAGCTTCCGGCTTATAAAAGCCACCGGATGCAGGTCATCTGATGGTCCCTGTAGGAGGACAGCTCCAATACCTCTCTCAGAGGCATCAGTTTGTAAAACAAATAGTTTCTCAAAGTCAGGGCTATATAGAACTGGGTTCTTACTCAGCGACTGCCGGATGTCCTGGAACGCTGCCTTCGCCTCCTCTGTCCACTGGATGCGGTTGGGATGTCTCGATCCAGTCATATCGGACAGTGCAGCAGCCCTAGCTGAAAAATTAGGAATGAACCGCTGATAAAACCCAGCCATTCCCAGAAAGGACCTCAGCTGCTTTCTGGTCTGTGGCAGAGGACAAGATTCAAGTGCATGAACTTTATGCACTTGAGGTTTAACACTTCCATTTCCAATAACAAACCCAAGGTACTCTGTCTCCGATTTTGCAAAAACACACTTTGCTGGATTAATAGTGAGCCCGGCAGAGTGGAGACGTCCAAACACATCCCCCAGATGCTGAAGATGTTCTTCCCAGGTCTGACTGTGAATAACAATGTCATCCAGGTATGCACAAGCATAATCACATTCATTCAGTACCTGGTCCATAAGCCTCTGGAAAGATGCTGGTGCACCATGCAGTCCAAATGGCAGGACTGTAAACTGGAAAAGGCCCCAAGGTGTACGAAAGGCGGTCAGCTCCTTGGACTGCTTGGCAAGAGGCACCTGCCAGTAACCTTTACATAGGTCAATAGTTGTTAGATATTTTGCTTTTCCCAATTGTTGTAGCAGGTCATCAATACGAGGAGTTGGGTAGGAATCAAATTTTGATACAGAATTCAAATATCTGAAGTCAATACAAAAACGAATTGCACCATCCTTCTTTGGGACTAAAACAACTGGGTTGCACCACTCACTCTTGGAATGTTCAATGATTCCCAACGACAGCATCTGGTCCACCTCCTCTTTCAGTGCCACAAGAAGTCGCTCTGGAATCCTGTAACTCATACGTTTTATTTGTGCATGTTCTTTTAGCACTATTTCATGCTCAATCATTTCTGTACGGCCTGGAAATTCTTGGAACAATTCTAACTTAAACAAAGCTTTCACCTGTTCCTGCTGAATTGGAGAGAGATGTGCGAGGTCAGGTTCAATGGAGGCTGGCACTGGCAAGTACTGGTCATCCATAGAGTCCTCCTCCTCCACTGCTCTGATAAGCAAGACATCCAATTTCTCTTCAGGCCTGTCAAACCACTCTTTAAGAAGATTCACATGTAGCACCCTACTAGAACGAGGCTCTCCTGGCCGAGCCACTCGATAGGTTGTAGGCCCCAGCTGTTTTTGCACCTCATAAGGCCCTTGCCATTTGGTGAGAAGTTTACTTTCAGTAGAGGGCAGTAACACCAGGACCTTCTGACCTAAGATAAAAGTTCTCCCCCGAGCAGACTTATCATAGAAAGTTTTCTGGTACTGCTGGGCCTGAATAGCATGCTGCTGGGCAAGTGCTGTCATTTTCTGAAGTCGCTCCCGCATCTGTATGACATAAGATATGGCATTGACGGGTTCACCCCTCTCCTGATCTCCCCCCCAGGTTTCCTTCAACAAAGATAGTGGGCCCCTCACATCATAACCATACAAGAGTTGGAACGGAGAGAAGCCTGTTGAGGCTTGGGGTACTTCTCGATAAGCGAAAAGGAGGTAGGGTAGCCATTGATCCCAATCAGAGCCAGTGTCATTAACAAACTTACGGAGCATTTGCTTCAGGGTTTGGTTAAATCGCTCTGTAAGCCCATCTGTCTGAGGATGGTATGGAGTCGTCCTCACACCCTTGATCCCAAGCAGTTCATAGACCTGTTTCAAAAGCTTTGACATGAAGTTAGTTCCTTGATCTGTCAAAATCTCACAAGGAAAACCCACTCTGGCAAACAGCTGCACTAGGGAGAATGCCACCATCTTTGCTTTGACAGATTTTAAGGGAAACACTTCAGGATATCTTGTGGCATAGTCAACAAATAACCAACATGTAGCGGTTTCCCGCTTTACTCTTTTCAACTGGACCAACAATGTCCATACCCAACCTTTCAAATGGGACACCCATAATGGGAAGTGGTTGAAGTGGCACTTTGGAAGGTTTTCTGCCGGATGTTATCTGGCACTGAGGGCAGGTCTTACAAAACTGAGCAACCGCTGCCCTCAAACCAGGCCAGTAAAAGTGTTTTTTAATACGAGCTAAGGTCTTATGTTTTCCCTAGGTGACCAGCCCAGGGAATAACATGACCCAGTGTGAGCACCAAGTCTCTTGCTTCCTTTGGGACCACCATTTGCCTAGATGACTCATGATGTCTATAAAGGATACCATTTTGCAAGACGTAGTCCTCTTTAGTACTACTGCCAGGTACATTTTGGTTAGCCTTTGCAGCTTGAAACAAAGGCTCTAAATTAGGGTCATTTTTTTGTAACTGACCAATATCAAGGGGCAGTCCACATTCAAGAGGCAAATCGGGACTTCCCTTATCTGAAGAGTCTATAACGGTGCCTCTAAATCGTTCTTGCCTTTTCTGCCTGCGCGATTTCCGACACTTTGTAGCTTGGTAATCCAAGTCTGCATCATAAAATGGCAGGGCTCTCAGAGTCACTGATGGTTCCTCAGTTTGCTTAGCCTGAGATCTTGTAATTGCCAGATTACACATCTGAGGTGATTGCAAGAGTTCAAATAAGACTGGCAAGTCACTGCCTAACACCACCGGAAAGGGAAGTTTATCAGCTACTCCAACATTCAAAAGATACTTCTGTCCTTTCACTTCCACATAGACATCTGCAGACGGATAAAGCTTTTCATCTCCATGTACACAGCGGATTGGGATTCTATCAACTGAACAGATAACATTAGGTGGTAAAAGTTCTCTTTGTACAAGAGTTTGAACACTCCCAGTGTCAATTAGTGCTCTAAGAAATTTCCCATTAACTTTCACACTTATCACTTCCACTGGGCGTTCAATCTTAGCATTAGCATAACCAAGAGAGGGCACCACACACATTTGAGTAAATTTAGCAGGGTTTTTCGGGCACTTAGGTTTTGTATGTCCCACTTGTCCGCATAGGTAGCAAACTGGCAACTTATTTGACTGTCTCAATGCTGGTGCCAAGTGCTCTTGAGCCTTACTCACACTTGATGTTACCTTTGAAGAGTGTTGGAGGTTAGACCTGTGGCTGTCCTTGGTAGCCTTCCAGCTGGTGTAGGTCCATGGTTGTCCTTTCCTTCGAGCCGCTACAAACAATTCTGCCAACTTAGCAGCTTCTGCAGCTGTAGAGGAATCATGCTCCTTGATCCATACCTGGAGCTCAGGGGACAGCATGCGTAAAAATTGTTCCAAAATTATGGTTTCACTAACATCCCTTGCAGTTTTACCTTCAGGTCGAATCCACTTCTCATACAACTCTTTCAGTCTTACATACAGCTCTTTTGGTGTTTCCCCAGGTTCTACATCAGTTGACCGAAATCTTTGCCTGTAGGTCTCTGGGTTAATGTCATATTTTTTTTTAGAATGGCTTCTTTAACACTTTCATAGTCATGCAATTCATCCAAGCCAATATGGACATACGCACTTCTAGCCTTACCCATGAGCAAAGGAACAAGGCGGAAAACCCAGTCAGTCTTTGGCCACCTACATGCCGCTGCAATTTTCTCAAATGTTAACATAAAGTGTTCAATATCATCATTCTCTGACAATTTTTCAAGCCTAGGTTCTTGAAACAATGTCAATCCACCTACTGAGGAGCTAGCTGGCGCTAGCGGGGCTGCTGGAGGGCCTTCCAGTGGGTCAACTGGTACGGCAGTATCCGATCCTGGTCCAACAGAAGTATACCCTGGGGTTGGTGAAGTGCGGGCCTGCACTTCCAGCTGTAACATTTGGAATTGATGCTGTAGCGCTTTAAAACGTTGATCCTGGCGTATCGCTTCTTCCTTCCAACGTGCATCCCGGGCCTCCTGTTGGCCCATGTGTGCTCGCAGAATGCCGACTAAATCCCCTAGTGTTGGCTCATAGCTTTCGTCACCCTCAGTGGTTCCTGGGGAGGCTCCTGCATCATCTGCTGGTTCATCCTGTACATTTTGCGCCTCTGCACGATTTCCTTTTCCTCCACGGCCTCCACCAGGCATTTCAACTCAGGTAGGAGAAAAAACAGAAAAAAGAAGGGAGAGAAAAAAAAAAATCTGTGCTCTCTATCAGCTGATCCCACTTCTGACACCATATGTGAGGGACCAAGCGGACAGACTAGAGAGACACAGTCTTGAGTAGCAAAAATATCAAATTTATTTTACAAAAATAGGTAAAAACCTTCAAATACTTTTCCAAAATCATAAACTGGGCCCATCAACTGAAAAAGAACCTAACAAACCAACAACCAAAAAACTAAATGACAAACAGGGGAAACATTTATAGTGGGTGATCAGTCCACCAACACAGACACATGGGGGAAGACAAATCTACAAACTAAACTACAAAAGTTACAAGACAGAAATCAATTAATTACTCAAATAAATGTACTCTTAATTAGGCAAATCAGAAATACCACCAAAGTAATGAAAACCCTCAAACTATACCATTAACTAAAACTTCCACTCTTTAACTCTAGCAGGAGATGGTACAGTCCATGGCCTCCAATTCCTTATGCAATGCAGGTGTGGTTCTGATGGCTCTCCAGACTGCAACTCCCTCACGCCCCTGATGGGTTCCTGTGTATGTGTGGCTGTCCATCACAATAATCTACAGGCTTTGACAAATCATACTGAGTCCATAGTGGGATTGTCCAAACAACCCGCTGCAACCTCTCTTACAGCACAATCATATGGTTCTGAACATGATGCGGGCAGAACAAGGAGACCCTCCTGTTGCACATTTATACCAAACAATACCTCACCTGATGGTTCTGTTACTAAGGCTTTACAGGGAATCCGGATGCTGGCCAATCAGATGGCGGAGGATGCTGGAATTGAAAGCCCGATCGCCGACTGGTTGTCAAGAACCTTTGGGAAGTATAGAGCCCTTGTCAGCTCTTTGCTAATCTCCATAATCACTGTTGCTGCCATCATTACTTGCTGTGGTTGTTGTCTGGTTCCCTGTGGAAGAACTTTGATTGACCGCCTCATTGTCACAGCCATCTCAAAAGAAACCTTTCTTCTTCCCCATCAGATGCCGTTGCTGCACTATGAGGACCAGCAGTTGGCAGAGGAGTAAGCAGAGGCTGCCATATTGATGATGGAAGCATGAGCATCACATTCTACCCATCAACATTTGTGCTCATCATCACCCCTTTTCAAGCCACACACCTCTTTTGATTACTGCTTCCAATTTTTGATTGAGAGTTACATAGACATTGCTTAAAATAATTTGCATTCTGGTTGCTGTGTTATTATTCCCTATTATGTTGTATCTTATTTAGTGTGGAACTTGTTTGATTTTGTTTGGCTGGCCTTCGGCAGGAAGGTCCCCCCATAAGAGCCGGGTCCTGCTCAAGGTTTCTTCCTTTTGCAGGGGAGTTTTCCTTGCCACTGTTTGGCGTAAAGTTTTTTCCTTCCTCATGCTCCGGCTGCAGCTCCTTGCTGCAGGGGCGACAGGCAGGTTCTCGGCCGCCTGCAGCTCCTGCTGCAGGGGCGATGGAAGGGTCTGGGCAGACTTCAGCTCCGGCTGCAGCTCCGGCTGCAGCTCCTGCTACAGGGGCGACGGGCAGGTTCTCGGCCGCCTGCAGCTCCTGCTGCGGGGGCGACGGGCAGGTTCTCGGCCGCCTGCAGCTCCTGCTGCGGGGGCGACGGGCAGGTTCTCGGCCGCCTGCAGCTCCTGCTGCAGGGGCGACGGAAGGGTCTGGGCCGCCTGCAGCTCCTGCTGCAGGGGCGACAGAAGGGTCTGGGCCGCCTGCAGCTCCTGCTGCAAGGGTTACCTACCTGAGGTTCTCAGAGTCCAGGTTGGTTCATATGGATCTAAGATGTCAGAGATGAACTTTGGGGCCATGAAGAGACTTGAACACAAGTAGAGCTGTTTAAAGTCTATTCTCTGAGTGACAGGAAGCCAGAGACCTCAGAACTGGACTAATATGGTCATATTTCCTGGTTCTAGTCAGGACTCGTATTAATAAGAGTAATATAACTTGAAAAAGATCTGTATAAGGTAGATTTAGAACAGATAAAAATATGCGAATTAATTTGAGATTAATCATGATTAACTATTGACAGTCATGCGATTAATCTGATTAATTATTTTGAGAAATTGACAGCCCTAATAAAAACATAAGCTGATGGAGATCATGGGGTGACAAGTCCAAGGCCTACAGTTACCACAAGGCCCTAAAATGGTTGAAATGTCAACTGTGTTATCTGTCAACCGTAACACAGTTGACAATTTTTAACAAAGTCGACAATGTTTGAAGTTTAATGTTACAGTTCCTGTTCAAATAGAGTATTGTTGATTAAAAAAACAATTATGTTATTTCCTAGAAATGTTCTAAAAACATGATTTGCATTTCAAGGATAACCAAGACAAAATTTGTTGATCTAAACGTTATATATCAGAATGATTTCCTGCAGTATTGATGACTTTGATATGATTACACAGTTTAAACATATGAATTTGTGCTTTCAGCCGCGTTCACACTACATGATTTTGGCCATCTCAGACAAAAAATGGACAATTGTGGGAAAGATTGTCTATTGTAGCTCTACGACGGTGGTTGTATATCTCATGTGAGACAGGCACAAAGAACTGTCTGGTGATCAAAGACAAGCAGCGACAGATATGAGAAGTGTCAGAAATTTGGAGGAATCATGTCAGGGTGTGTCTGCCTGTCATTACTCTACCATCTCTTTTGTTTACCAACCAATAGGAATGCTCCTTGAAATGACGTAGCACAATAGCCTAGCAACAACAGTGCCAGATACAATAGTGGTGCTAACTTTCGAGACAGTAGCGCATTTGCTGCAGCCTGAGGTGATCGCACACCAATAATGCAATGAAGTTGTGTTTAGAGTTTAAAATGCACTTGGGTTTGCTTCTGTCGTAGCCACAATTCAATGTACGTTCAATCGCACATTGTAGAAGAGCTCAATACAAAAGAAGAGAGGCATCAGTTAAAAAGCAGGAACAGTTCAGAACAAGGAACAAAGATGAGACACTAAAATGCCATGCATGAATAAATACATTAATGTGATTATATGAACTAAAATCATAAAGTTCTAGTCTTACAGAATGGTTTCTCCTCTTTGTCATGTCAGCTGTGTTACATTAGATTTTTTTTGTCATAAATCATAAAAAATAAACATCTTATATAAATTGTAACAAAAACATGGGGGATATCTCCTGAAGTGGCTGTCTTACGTAAGGATGGTGAATAACTAAAAACTCTCTAATTTGAATTTATTATGAAAAAAAAAAACACTTTCTCCTTCATGACAGCATCCCACAAAATAGCAACTATAAATCTCAAAACGGATATTTTTAAATCAGTTGAACACGCAACCTTTAAATCCCTTGTGAATAGACTCAAAAACTTTCAAACAAATGTAACAGTATTTCATATATATATATATATCATTTTGGGGTTAAACTTTGCACATACTCACCTAAATTAGAAATGATAAAAACAACCCTGATGATGTTTTCAGCAGCAACATTCAGATGGTCATCTGAACATCATGAAAGCATGGATCCATCCAGACTTGTATCAAGATTCAGGCTGCTGGTGGTGTAATGATGTGGGGGGTATTTTCTTGGCATATCAACTTAATATCAACTGAGTATCAGACGCCACAGCCTACCTGAGTATTTTTGCTGACCATGTCCATGCCTTTATGGTCTGATGGGTACTTCCAACAGGATAATGCACCATGTAGGGTAGTGCTGGGCGATATGGAAAAAAATCATATATCATGATATGGACTATTTTATCACGATAACGATATATATCACGATATACCATAATAAAGTATGTTTTCAGTTATTCTCTGAAAAGTTTGACAAAAATTTCATTGCTTACTTTTCAACTTTATTTTGAAAGGACATTCTGCTGAATTGTCACAAACATACATTTTAGTGCAGCAAAATCAGGTTGGTACAGAGGTACAGTAGCTTTCACATTTTTTTTAAGTGCACAACAGTTTCTGAGAGGAAAAACACATTTTTGCACTGAAGTTCAGCTATAAAAAATAAACACAAATTATTTTTCAACTTTCTGAAATCTGTAACCTTGTAGTGCAAAGTTTGCAAACCAATTATAAAGTGTCTAAAGTAAACATCAGGGTTGAAGAGAACTCTGTTTAAGGCATTAACCATGAATAAAAGTGCAAACATAAAAGGCTACTTTGTAGAAGTAGATATGATTCTATCAAAAGTATGGTTGCAGGTTATTTAATTACATATTTGCTGTAATAATTGATAAAATTAGGTTAGAAACGATAGAAGAGAAATGGCACGATACACACTTTTATATCGTCCCCACGATATGTATAGTCATATTGCCCAGCACTAATGTAGGGGTGCACGATAACTATCGGGCCGATAACAGGAAATTATGACGTCATCCCAAAAAGTCCGATATCACAACGAATAGCTCCGATAAGTCATATATATAATATATATTTTTGTCAACACGGCAATGCCTCGCTCCCTCTGAGGCTTGAATGATTGGCAGTGAATGTTATGACGTCGGCATAATTAGAAAAACGATTACTCAATAAGGAAAATCAAGAATACCCCCTCATGCCAGAAAACAACTTGTTCACTCGGTCATAATTTTGGTAGTTGCTGACTTTAATTGATATTCACAGTATTTTCCCACATGTTACACATACAAAAGAAAAAAATAGAAAAGGCTGAAAGAACGACTAGCAAACGAGGGAACGTCGGAATTTACGTTACACCTTAAATGCAGCCTGCAGCACAGCACTGATCACAACAAACATGGCGGTGTAGAACTTCGTTAAAGTTTCAGAAGAAGATAGTTTGGTGGTTATTTGTGACGAATCCTCCGAGCGAATTCTACGAGGAGGGAAGTACAAGCTTTAATATGTAAAACCTGATCAGCCACCTACAACATAACAATCGCTTCCATGGAGTTTTGAAATCGCACTAACGTGAGCTAATGGAAGCTAATGCTAACGTGCGCAAGCCAGCAGGAGTCTCTCCTCCCTCCCCTCTCTCTCCCTCATTCCTTTCATCTAAAGCTTCCATGAGATTAAAAAATAAAAAACAAAAACTACTGAATCTCATTTACTTTAATTAAAGGTATTAATTTAAATGGAACCACAAGCCAAAATCCTTTAAATGTTAATCTTTTTCAGTTTGCAATTCTGATGCATGTATTTCCATCAGTTCAAGGAGTCTTTATTTTTTATATCAGTCAGTACTGAATCTTATTTAAGTTAATGTGAGATATCAAACAGGTTTGTTTGATAGCTTTAAGAAAATGTTTGAGAGGCTTGCCAATAGTTTTTCATTGGAAAAAATAAATATCTGTTCATATAAAAAGTCAAAACTATTTTTGATTTTGTTTATAGTATTGATGTAATGATCTTAGGTATATGTGTGTGTTATCGGGTATCGGTATTGGCCTTTAGGAGCTGAAAGTTATTGGTTATCGGTATCGGTTTTAAAAAACAGTTATCGTGCATTCGTAGCACCATGTGACAAAGCTCAAATCATCTTAAACTGGTTTCTTGAACATGACAATGAATTCATGGTACTCTGATGGCCATAATCAACCAGATCTCAATCAAACAGAGCACCTTTGGGATGTGGTGGAATGGGAGATTCGCACTGCGGGTGGTGGATTTTTCCTTTTTTTTTTGTGGCTGTTAACTACAGAAGCTGTTAACTACAGAAAAGTGATTTTCATATTGCAATGATCTGTGCTGCTTTACCAATTACCACTAAAGTAAGTCTATCTTAATATTTGGTTTCAATGTCGTCGGAATTTTGGCTCTAAACAGTCCCTTGCTTGTTCCCCTATCATATCAAATCCACTTTTTTTTACCAGCTTTGAGTGATTCTGGTTTTAAAGGATGGTATGACAGGGGAATTGTATTTTTCTCTGATCTATTTGTTAAAGGGTAATTTTTATCATTTGAAAAGCTAACTAAAGATTTTGATATTCCTACAACTCATTTCTTTAGGTACTTACAGGCCCGTAGCTTTGCAGTGAAACACTTCAGAACTTATCCAACTCTTCCTCCTCCTTCTCCTCTTGAGGACTGTCTGCGCCCTTTACCTTTTACCAGAGGACAGATCTCTAAAGTGTACAACTTATTACACCGCATAAGACCTGAATCTCTGGACAAACTTAAAGGCCTGTGGGAACTAGGACTTGAACCTAAAGATCTCAGATGATGTATGGGATCATTAGTATCCGCCGCATTCATTCAACATCCATCTGTATACGGCACTGCTTAATACAGTTCAAAGTCTTTCATCGTTCCTATCTAACTAAAGCTAAATTGGCAAATATATATAACACCTCTGATGATGGGTGTCCTGAAGATGCGGACTGTCTCTCCTGCCACTATAAGTCACATGTTTTGGTCCTGTAGTGCCTTAAACAGGCTCTGGAACTCAATTTTTGAAGCTTTTCTCTTTTGTTTGCAATAAAACAATAGATCCTAATCCAATAACGGCACTGTTTGGTGTTCTCCCAATCCAGCATGGCATAACTTCACACCAGGCAAATGCAGTCGCCTTTTCATCTCCTTTGGCCCGAAGGTTAATACTCTTAAAATGGAAAGACATGCAGCCTCCATCTTTTATCCAGTGGGTGAGAGAAGTCATGATGTGTTTACAGATGGAGAACTTAAGATATAGCTTACAGGGCTCTCAAAAAAGATACTATAAGACATGGTCACCCTTTGTGGAATATGTCAAGACACTGCCGTTTGCCAGGGTTTGATTTTTTATATTGCTAGTTCCGTTTACTAGTAAATCTGCTCAACAATACCATTATCATGTGTTAACTGCAGCTCCTTTTTTTTTTTTTTTTTTTTTTTTATTGGGGGGGGGGGGGGGGTGGTTTTTTTTTTTTTTTTTTTTTGGGTTTATGTTACTGAGTCAATATGGTTGTATTAATTTTTTCATCTGTCATGCTTTATCCAAATTTTCTTTCTACAACGTTTGCTCTGCGTGCCACAGTTTAGCACAGTTTGTTAGTGTGTCCTGATATTTTTGACACTTTCATTCATGCAATTTTTGTATGTTGTATAAAACTGAAAAATTATAAATAAAGTTTTCAAAAAAAAAAGAAAAGTGATTTTCATAATAAGTACTCTAAAAACCATATTAAACGATTTTGACATGACAGAAATAGTGACAAATCGAAATCTTATATTGAGCACTCATAAAACTAAAATAATTTTCTTTTCAGTTAAGGCTTATGAGGGGAACCTCTCATTTCTGCTCCCAACAGTTTGACACAATGATGCAAATCTGCTTAGCGTTTTTAGCCATCCGTTTCACTATTTAACCAGCAGACAAAAGCAATGAGACCATGAAACAGATGTGGGAGGTGGACAGTCTGAGGCATGCTTTTACTCTATTTTTCTTCTCCGTGTACAACAGTTGTAAAAATCATTGGCACACGGAGCACCTGTACTGTGTGTAGTTTTGAAGGCGTGCTGGGTGTCCACACCCTTCAGAACCACAGCGCTGTACAATGGTCCAGTCAAGGGCAAGTCTCTAAAGCAATCCTTTAATCAAAGAAAAAATGCACTCAATTTATGGAACAATGGTTAAAAACTGTCACTCTGCGCCCATCTGCCTGGACCTTCTTTCCAATGAGGCTTTCACTGAAAACTCACAAAGAGGTGGTGTTTTCAAGGACCAATAAATGAGGGTTTTCATGTACATCATTCAAAATGACCATGATATTTTTCTAGGCCTTGATAGGGTGGTCAGTCAGAAGGAAATATTAAAATGATAATAACATCTGTATGGGTTTTCATGTTAATAGGCAAGCAGATTGTTATATGCACTGCCAGCATAGAAAAAAAATCACCACTAACCAAACGGATGAGAACTTTCTATTAGGGGAGTATTGCAGCAATTAGTATGTGTCAAATAGGGGAGCTTTTCATTCCTTAAACTGCCATGTTAGGCGATGCATTCTGTGGTGGTGGAAAATATATTTCAGAGAATATTCAGAAATGGTAATTTTGAAAAATGAACACTGAAACAGATTTGCTTATCTGTATCACTGAGACTAAACACAAAAGGCCCTTAAAGAAAAGATTCATGGCATCCTTCCTTAAAATGTTCCTTCTAGATAAATATGGCTGGAGCTTTTGAACAAAAGCTTCATTTTTGTTAAATCAATAATGGCACAGTGAAAAGAATAAGTTATATGTTGTGAATTGTCTGAGGTAATCTAAAACAGTCTACAATCAGGTGGGTTGGCTGTGGATCAGGAGATACAGTAGTGATCTGCCAACATGAAGGTCAGTGGTTTGATTCCTCGCCTCATAGTCCAATTGCTAAAACATGCCTTAACTCCACAGTGGGCCTGCTGCATTAATCTGAGTGTGATCGTATGTACTGTAATAATAATGATTAACAATGAGTAATACAAAAAAGAGCGTAGTTTGGAGTTTAGGCTTAGAGCTCTGTGAGGGTGGGTAAAAGTTGCTTGGAGTGTTTAAGCACTTTAAGTGGTCAATATCAATAGAAATTCCCCTGTGTAAATTATTGATTTTTTTTCTTTGGGTTTGTTTTTGTGCATATAAAAACACATTTTACACATTAAAGTGGGGCTACGGGCTGCTTGGTATCTCGGTAGCTTGAACTTGAAGTTATTTGATACAAACATTTTATCGATTAGCTATGGCTTCTCCTTTTGATGTGGAGGGCTTTCCCAGAGCACTCCACATGAGTACCAACTGAATATTGTCATAAGGATGGCTTGGCACAGATAGCCACCTACTTTGCTAACACGTTCCCAAAGCAAATTCTGAAAAGAGATCTTAAGGCCCTTGTAATTGGCAAACTTTTGAGCCAGTACCTGAAGCATATAGACAAACATTCAGGGATCTTAAAAAGCCCTCATCAAACCCATGTTGAGTTTGACAGGGAAAAGGGACTTCTGTTTGATAAATGGAGTGCTGCTTGTGAAGCTACTGATTTTGATTCCATTAAAAACCTGATTTTATTAGGAGTTTAAGAGCTGTTTACCCAATCATATAGTTGTTCATTTTAATGAGCAGTAAGCAAACACACTCTCTTCCGCTGCTATGTTAGCTGACGAATATGTCCTCACCCACAAAATCACTTTTCCAGTTTTTTCTGACAAGGTACGACAGAACCGGTACCACAAAACCACCTGTCTAATATGCCTCATTCCCAGAAAGAAGAAAGAGAGTGTTTTAATGAGAAGAACAAACGCCTCAGAAGCAGCAGAAACCCGAAGGTGTCGGGCTAATCAAGCGGTTGTAATACTGCGGTTGCAAATGTGAATACTGAGGACTGTTTCCAGCCCTTCATCTTTGAGGGTTGGGTGTCATTATCCGGTAAACCAGCAGATCAACGTTCGGGGCATAATCTGAGGTATACAGCTTGTTCCGCAATCTGTAACTTTGGCTTCCGCATTGCCGTTTTCAGACAAGTCTGCTTGTGATTATGGTCCAGTGCTACAAGGTGTTGAATTAGGTCATGTTCTCCCGACCCGTACACCAAGTTCATATACACTTGTAATTAATCAGTGGATTTTTTTTTAGTCCTGAACTCCTCATGGGGAATGACATCACTAGCGGTAAAGTGACTCTTGCGCTTGAGGTGACACGCACAAGCGTAAGGAGCACATACTCGCCAGGGTCGCAAGAACGTCATTAAAAACCTTTACAAGAGCAGACTCCGTGCTATGATGGATTTTCAAACCAGACTAACACATTTCTAAAATGTAATGCTAATCTAGAAAGGTTTTAAATTGGTTGTAGACTAATTTTTCCAGAATTTAGGAGAGTAAGGGAAGCTTAGATATGGGCCTATAAGTAGAGGGGGTAGACGTGTTCAGACCTGCCTTCTTTAACGGTGGCTGCACTGTGGCATGTTTGAAACACTACAGAACAACTCCAGTAACTAGAACGCTATTAATAACAGCCAGGGCAGAAGGGCCCAACAAAGGAAGTGCTTCTTTAAAAATTTAGAAGGAGCAATGTCAAGGAGGAACCTGATGGCTTTATGTCACTAATCCAATCTGTTAAAGTAGAGAGAGATACAGACTAAAAAAAACTCCAATGCTATGGAGAAGGATTTAGACCAAACTCTAAGCTTTTATGGTAAACTGTACCTTCATGTTCTTTCATGCTTCAGAAAACCTAATTTGCTTGCATTTACTTTATAAGTTTACCATTGCACACTGGCAACCATGACAACACCTCACTCAAAATGTCCTGTTGGAGTTTTCATGGCATTTTGCTGCACAAAGTAGCCTTCACATATGACAAATGTAAAGCATTTGTAGATGCTAAAAAAAAAAAGCACTATAAACAATAACTAAGCTTTTGCAGTTTTAGGAACAAAACACTCACAATGCTACATGATATCATTAAGTCAATGAACTTGTGTTTGGTGTTTTTCATGAATGTCTGGCTGATATATCAGAACAAGCATCAAGCTAAGGTTTGCCTACCAAACCTTAGCATGATGTAGGTTTGCCTACCAACCAAGAAATACTCACCCAGAATCCGTACATCTTAAACTATAGTTAGATGACATTCGAACTGTAGTTACAGTGCAGTTAAAATGTTACAATATCTGTTCATCTTTTCTTCTAACTGTGCGCATTCCTGCAAGGGAGGGTGCAAGGCATAGTGATGTTATTAATCAAACAATTATCTTTATCAAATAAACTTGGAATATGACATTCATATTCTTAAAGCACCTCATCGTAAACGCTTCACTCAAAATATTGCAACAAACAATATAGTGGTTTGTATTTTTTACAGACGCTCTGCATTTTATCTTATGTACTTTATAGATCAACACGATTATGGAAGAGGGACTGACAGTATTACTTTGCATCAGTAAGGTCTGTATTTCCACTTGTGAGACACTGACCAAATCTGTCTAAATGCTCTTTTTTATTAGTAACCTATATTTAACCTCTTACAATGGAAACCTGAGCCACACACACTCACAATCACTGCTACGGGCAATTTAGATTCACCGTTAACCTAACATGCATGTGTTTGGACCCTGAGCAAACCCATGCAAGCACAAGAACATGCAAACGCCACACAGAAAGGCCCTTGCTGGGGTTTGAACCAGGAACCTTCTGTGGGGTATTAGCGCTAACCACCAAGTCACCGTGCTGCTATTAGATAGCACTTAGTCATGCCAAAGAGACCAGACTATATTATCAAAAACAAATTTCCTCTTGCTGAATGCCAGACAAACTAACCTGCAAGCAGCAACCATCCCACTCCCAGACTAAAGCTCATGCAGGAACCAACTGTTGTTGCAGTTCCTCGACTAACCATTTAGTGCTGGCTCCAAAACAGAGCAAACCCCAGTTTACCTCATGTTAAAATGGTCAATGTGGCAGCAGAAGTAAGCATCTTACCAGTCTAGTTTCAAAAAATTGTTTTGGTCTCCATTGTTAGATTTGACATCCATGAATTTTCTTTAATACCACAACAGATAAAATTATATTAAGCAATAAACCGGATAAATCAGATAACGGTCACCCATAATGTCAGATGGGTGACAGCGAGCCATTGGATCTGCAGTTGGCTATGAAAATTAACCATTGCTGTCATCATTTTATCTACTTAGCGCTGAGCATTATAAGACCAAGAACTGTGAATAAAAGGATCATTGTCATATTTTAAAGAAAATATGATTTGTTGTGCTTGCGTGTTTCATTGATTGTACTAACAGAGCACAATGACTGGCTGTTGTTGGTCTGAGAGCATGTTACGATGAAGCTTAGCTTAGCTTAGCCATGCTAAAAAAAGTAATTTTATGTAGCGAGCAAAGCAACATTTGAGATAGGAGGTCTCACTGCGAAGGCCAGCAGCCAGGAAGATCGGCTGCAGGTCCCGTCAAAATTCTGCTTGAAAGAGTTCTGAACTGATGACAGGCTTGGCCCGTCGCAGAGGCCAGTTTGGTTTGGGCAAAATGAAAAGAAATTAATATAAAGTCATATGAATTATCATCCTGGGTTAGCAGAAGCTAAGCCTGCCAAGCTAAAACAGTTAACATGATTAACTGGTATACTTATGTGTTCAGCACGCAGAGTAAAAATGTGCTTTAAAAGGTCTCTGTACAAACCCACGGGTCACGCGGCTGGATGCTGTTGATCATCTCCCCCCACCAGAGGTGGGTGGTTAAGTGGCGAAATTGTGCACATTCATAATTACATAACAATTGACCATTCATTTTCAAAATGGAAATTAAGTCAATCAATCAATCAAAATGTATTATATTGTACTATTTATACATGTAAAATGCAACACAAAGTGCTTCACAGAATAAAACATAAAACAGGAACACAACAATTAATAAAAGTGAACTACCAACACTGTAAAAACAAAAACTTGAAATTATTAACCTTAATGAGAATTTTGTTTTAATTGTACTGTCAACTACAGTACACCAAAGTAACTGCTTCAACTTACTTGAATTTTTTTTTTTTTTTTAAAACGCTGGTCTCATTGGAGACTCGTTGTTGGCAAAATTAAATAACAATGTGGTAATGACATAATCTGTGGCGCTCCTAACAGTCTTAAAATCAAATGCCTACTTCAAAACATTGAACCAACATGTGCAAGTATTGTGTCAAGTAGCCCCTAGAAAAGAAAAGATGATCAAATAATGTTTTCACCACTGCTCTGTGCATCTATTTTCCTTAAGAGAGCGATTCTTTTTCACTTCTTATTTTGGTCTTTAGTCCAGAAGGCCAAATATGCCCCCTCCTGTTCAAAATTGGCATCTTCAACCAGACCAATATGGTGGGTGATGTTAAGTAGTTTTACAAGAAGCAAATATTTGACCTCTTTTTTTTCTTTTCACCTGGTTACATATATATTAGACTGACTGATATTGTGATTCTAATTGTAAGGATGCATCTTTGTTTATCTAAATGTGGCTCTGTAATGGACTGGCAACCTGTCCAGGTGTAGCCCCTCCTCCTGCCTGAAGACAGGACAGACGGCAGCATACCCCTGTGGGTACCAGGCCCAAACCCCTGGGACCATAATTAGGTCACAGTATGCTGGAGCCTAGAAGCAAGAGCAAAAAAAGGATAGATTCTCTCCAAATCTTTCTCTGTAAATTGAACTCACATTATTTTATCTCAAATATACATCTGTTGTACTATCGCTAATATGCATGTTTTTTTGGATTCATAGTTTGTAAAATTATCTATAACAGTTTATAGGGGAATTGACTGAACAAATTTGTGTCAATTTTTTCAAAAATAAAAATCTAGTGCAGTAAGTTGCCTTGAGATTGTGAGTTTACACAAGAAATGACCTGGTAAGCGAAACAGAGAAGCATATATATGCGCACACACACACACAAGCTTGGAAAATCTTTTTGTATCCACAGCCAGCTTTAAACTTCTCCACAACAGTATCTGGGACCTGCCTGGTGTGTTCCTTGGTCTTCATGATGCTCTCTAAGCTTTAACCAGAACCCTGAGACTATCACAGAGCAGGTGCATTTATACGGAGACTTGATTACCACACAGGTGGATTCTATTGATCATCATCAGTCATTCAGGACAACATTGGATCATTCAGAGATCCTCACTGAACTCTGGTGTCAGTTTGCTGCTCTGAAGGTAAAGGGGTCCAATAATATTACACGCCCCACTTTACAGTTTTTTATTTGTTAAGAGTTTAAAATATCCAATAAATTTTGCTCCACTTCACGATTGTGTCCCACTTGTTGTTGATTCTTGACAAAAAATTAAATTTTTATCTTTTATGCTTGAAGCCTGAAATGTGGCAAAAGGTTGAAAAGTTCAAGAGAGGGTGAATACTTTTGCAAGGCTCTGTAAATGCTGTATACACACTCTCACAGATGAGTCATAGTCAAACCTACACGTTTATGGACTGTGGGAGGAAGCTGGATCCCCAGAGAAAATCCACACAGGCGCAAGGAGAACATACAAACTCCACACAGAAAGGCCCCTGCCGGGGTTTGGAACCAAGAACTTTCTTGCTGTGAAGCAACAGTGCTAACCACCAAGCCCTTGTGCTCTCTACAAACCTGTATCTGAACTACATATATGCAG
Source organism: Hirundichthys speculiger (assembly GCA_018398805.1). NCBI lineage: Eukaryota > Metazoa > Chordata > Actinopteri > Beloniformes > Exocoetidae > Hirundichthys > Hirundichthys speculiger. Next base: position 297,531 of record JAGFBZ010000663.1, read on the forward strand.
TATATATAGAATATATATGAAGTTTAAATACACATATTCTCATGTACATACACATGTACATACATATCTACAGTACATAGATACGTAGTACGTACGTATGCATGTTAATAGAAATAATATAATTATATATAATAATAACGGTTATTTTACAGAATTATTGCTCACCACAGAGACCCAGGGTCAATCTATTGACTCCATATCTGATAGTAAGACTGAGAAGTTGTACAGTTTGCTGGCTACAAGAAACGGTCCAGTACGTCATGTAATGGGTGGTACACATTGTCCTCTCCGACACCAACTTCAGAGTCCAACTTCATCCCCACAATGTCACTGGTCTTGTGGATCAGTCTGCTTAGTCTGTTGATGTCCACAACTCTCAGCCCACTGATTCAGCACACCACAGCAAAAAGGATACCACAGACTAGCACAGACTCACAGAACATCCTGAGCATCATCCTGCAGATGCTGAAGGACCTCAGCTGCTCTGGTCCTGCCTGTAGAGGGCGTCAGATACTTGTAATCCTTCACAATTTCATAAAATAGTTAGATCTCAAACATTTATATTTAAGATAATTAGCAATGAAACTATTATGAAACTAACTTGTATTGGATTAATTTCATAATTTCTTATTCAATTCAAAAATACTTTATTGAGCCCTGAGGGGAAATTATGGATGAAAGAAATAATGTAGTTGACTGTCCACAAATAAACAGGATAACTTCTGTTGTCTTGTATCTGCTTTTTTTTAAAGATTAAAATGAGATCTCATAACTTCAAATGTGGTGGATTTAGAGGATTGAATTATTTAAATTCTTTCCTAAAATCCAAAAACCAAGAAAGTTAAGGAGCATGATTATCAATGTGACGTAACAGACTTTACAAATGTTGTGGACGCTGTGGTCCGATGGCGATGACTTCTTGGGTACAGGAACCAGACAGGACGTCTTCTTTTTTCTGGAATGGCACCAGTGATGGTGGCAGCCTGTTGCACACAGTCTGCATTATTTATGATTTCTTCATTTATTTTTTATTTGTTTATCATGAGTGTTTTTTGTGTTTATTACTTTTGAAAAACAGTAATTTTTAAGTTGAATAGGCATTTTTTGGACTTGGATTGCAGCTGAAGGCGCCGCGTCCGGAGATGTTTACCAGGTTTGCAGGGTGGAAGAAGATGCCGTGAAGGAGCTGCTGAGGAGAAAGTCAGTATCGGAGCTGGTCTGAGGAGAACTGAACGGAGGAGAGCACAGAGGAGTGCGCTGAGATCCCTGGTTGGAGACTTGTAGAGCTGGAGGCGTTTCTGAGGAGTCTGGTGTGCTGGGACCTGGATGATAGACTGCATCTATGACGGTCTCTCTGGTGTGTTCGGTCTCAGGTACTGAGTACTGGGGACAGCTGGCTGGTACAAGTCTTCAGGATGCTGGGGGAGATGCAGCCTTATGTTGGTGGAGTCTCTCCAGCTGTCTCCTAACCTGGTCCGTGGTCACAGAAACAGGGGGGTGGTGACAGGATGTCCTCAGTAGGGATGGAGGGGTGCTGGTGATGGATGTTGGTGTCCTCAGTGAAGGGGGGCAGAAAGTTGGTGTTGACTGGTGTGGAGGAGGAAGAGAGGTGCTGTACAGGAGAGTGAGGGGGGGGAGATAGTGGCTTCAGTGGATGTGTGGAGGTCTAAGACTGTTGGGGGGGGTTACAGACGAGTGTTGAATCTGTTGAACAACTGATTGATCTCATCAGCTCTCTCCAGGCTCCCCGCTGTCTTCCGTCTGTCTCTCCCCTTAAACCCAGTGATGTTCTTCATCCCAGTACACACATCCTTTACATTGTTCAGCTGGAGCTTGGTCTCCAGCTTCCTCCTGTAGATGTTTCTGCATGTCCTCAACACGTCTCTGACTTCATGCTGCACTTTCCTCAGCTCCTCTTTGTCCTCAAACCCGAAGGCCCCCTTTTTCCTGTTCAGCAGTTCCTTCAGGTCACTGGTGATTCCACAGCTTGTTGTTGGGGTAGCAGCGTACTGTCTGGGCGAGCAGTGGTGTGCTTACAGAACCTGATGTATTCTGGGATGCAGTCTGTCATATTGTTAATATCGTCCCCATGTGGGTCACAGAGTGCATCCCAGTCTGTTGTCTCAAAGTAGTCCTGTAGAGTATCAGAAGCCTCTGTGTCCACCTCTTCACTGATTGTGTGAACAATTGACTTAAACATCTGAGCTCAACCTGAGTCTCAGCTCAAGACACATTTGTTTAAATCTCCTTGTGTTTAAGCCTGCAATTTCTGATATTATTCATTAAAATGTTATTTGACTTGCTTTATTCTGTTATTATTTTATGTTTTTATGGGGTTGTCTACCTGTTCTCTGTCTGTTATTGTAAAGCACGTTTTGATTTTTATCTGCGAGAAGGGCTATATAAATAAGTTACTTACTGAAGCAACATTGGTGTTGCACTCCTTGTTAATTCTCAATAGTTACTGTTGTTTACACAGATCCTGACTTCTTGTGTCCCCACTAAGACTATGCATCTCCCCATCTCCACAACTTTCTCAGTCTTTCTGGGCTACAGAAGACTGTACCCTACTTCTGTCTCTTCTCACTTTTTTTTTTTTTTTTAAGTTCACTCCATCTTCCAAGCATATGATGTCCAGCTGGGTTTGTCTCCTGAAAATGAAATCTAAACCTAAGTTGTTTTCTCTCTCATTTTATGAGATGGATATCATGTGCTGAAGGCTTTTGTCATGCTGATGACAGCTGTTGATCTCGCTGACAAATGTAAAAACTTATTTAAAAAGAGGAAGAATTTAATCACTTATGTTTTTCATTAGGGATGCACGATAACTGTTTTTTTTTAAACCAATACCGATAACACAAACATATACCTGAGATCTTTACATCAATACTATGAACAAAATCAAAAACAGTTTTGACTCTTTAAATTAACAGATGTTTATTTTTTACAATGAAAAACTATTGGCAAGCCTCTCAACATTTTCATATAAAGCTATCAAACAAACCTATTTGATATCTCACATTAACCTTTAAATAAGGTTCATTACTGACTGATATAAAAAATAAAGGCTCCTTGACCTGATGGAAATACATGCATCAGAATTACAAACTGAAAAAAAAAAATGCATTCCTCAATGACAATAAAAAATAATGCACAGGTCATAATGTACTGACACAAGTTAGACTTGTCTGTGTAAATAAACTAAAAAAGTGCACTCCATAATAACAAAGAGGTTTAGTAGTTTTGGGGTTTTTGTTTTTTTTTTTTAATTTCATGGAAGCGTTAGATGAGAGAGATGATGGAGAAGGGGGAGGGGGGGGGGCACTGGGAGCAGAGGGATTGACTTGCTGCTGGCTTGCTCACATTAGCTCATGTTAGCTCCTGTTAGTCCTCAAAACTCCATGGAAGCGATGGTTATGTTTCAGGTGGCTGATCGGGTTTGATGTATTAAAGCTTGTGTTATTTTTCCCTCCTTCGCTTGGAGCATTTGTCACAAATAACCAGCGAACAATCTTCCTCTGAAACTTTAACGAAGTTCTACACCATCGCCGCCATGTTTGTTTGTTTTTATCAGCGCACTGTTCCACAATGCTGCACTCAAGGTGTAACGTAAATTCTTCCATTCCCTCGTTTGCTAGTCGTTCTTTCTGCCTTTTCTACTTTTTTCTATTTTGTATGTGTAACATGTGGGAAAATACTGCGAATATCAATTAAAGTCAGCAACTACCAAAATTATGACCGAGTTAACAAGTTGTTTTCTGGCATGAGGGGGTATTCTTGATTTTCCTTATTGAGTAATCGTTTTTCTGATTATGCCGACGTCACTTGAACATAACATTCACTGCTGGTCATTTAAGACTCAGAGGCACTGCCGTGTTGACAAAAATATATATTTTATCAGGGCTGTTCGTCATAATATCGGACCTATCGGGATGACGTCACAATTTCCTGTTATCGGCCCGATAGTTAATCGTGCACCCCTATTTTTCATCTTAGTTTTCCTGCCCAGTCTCAGTAGTTCTGCTGTTTGATGGTTTAAAGATAATGTTTTAAAGAAAAAAAAGCACTGTATTGGCAAAACATTTCCTTGACTTACATCTAGATTCTGAAAAAATATCACTGAACTAACTTGACAAACTGATATACGATTAAAAAAAATAAAAGACTTTGTGGCTCTATAGTGGCCTTTATTCAGAGAGTGGAGAGAGAATGGAGAGGGCATACAGGAAAAGATTAAAGGCATGGATCAAACCTGTAACCACTGATAGCAGCCCCCCTCTAACCAGGACCCCATGAGTGCTGCATACATGACTGACAATTCATGTCCCCATGAAGACTATCTGACCCACGTGACCAACTTCCTCCTGTTCTTTTCAACCAAAGAAAACTATTCTTTTTGGATTTTGCCATTGTGTTTGAGTTAGTAAAACCATTTTAATTTAATAATGCACCTTGCATTATGACAACACAGAAAAGAGTTAAATTTATATTGTTTTCAACAGTTTAATTTCACCATTTTGCCCCAGCGTTCGCCTGTTCTTATTACAGGGACAGCCCGCCTTCATCTCATTATAATAGTAACGCTTAAGTTGTCTCATCTGGTGTGCGCTGTGTCATAAATGAAGCGACCCTTTCTTAGATTCGCGGTTTTCCTCACCGCAGCTGCACAGTAGACCCCATCACCCACAGAGGACCTGCAGCTGAAGCTACAGGACGTCCGCGATATGGTAAGTGTTTCATTCTTTTATTTTTTTGTCTTTTTTTGCCTTTCGGCACGCGACCTGAGCCCGAATAAAATTAAAGATTTGAAATTTAAAAATAAAAGCGCGAGTAACGTTAGTGAAGTTAATGAACTAGCTAGCAAACTGAAACACAAGCAGTCCACTGACCTAGCAGAGATATAAATAGACATATATTTTCTTGTTGAAATAATGTCCAAAAACCTACTAAAAGTGAATAACGTTTTGCAAAAAAATGAAATACTGGTGAGTATCAGCAATGCTCTTTGCATTTTTTTTTTTTTTTGTGGTCAATTTAGTAATACAGTTTATCAAAATGCGATATCAGAGTTATTTGTTTTCATGATAATACATTTTATCCGCTACTGTTGTAAACCTCCATTATTTTTTGGTTTGGATGTTTTTTTTTCTTTTTGTCACTTAAATTATTCATGTATTGTCACTATAGAGTCACTGTGTGTCAACAAGCATGGCTGTATGCATGTACTCATTACAGCAATAGAAGCTAAATTCTGTATGTATTAGAGCTGAACGATTAATTGCATTTGCGATAATCTCGCGATATCATAAAACGAGATTTTCTAACCGCAAAGGCCGTGATATTACTTGTCACGTGATCTGGCGACGTCACGTGACTTGCGAGTGAGCCCAGCTGAGCTGAGCAGAGCAGACAGGGCAAGCAGTGTTGCCAACTTAGCGACTTTACAGACCCCCCTAGCGACTTAATTTGTAAAAAGCGACTAGCGACAAATCTAGCGACTTTTTCTGGTGATTTAGAGACTCACGCGCACTCAAACCGCTGGGTTTGAAGCCATCACTTGGCTGCTGTCCGCCTCGCGAACCGTGCTTCTCTCTCTTTGTCGGTTACAGTGCACAGCAACAAACACCCCGCCCGCCGCGCGAGACAAATCGAGCTCCCCCCTTTCCTTGCAAAAAATCTGTGAGCTCCTGAGATCTATACAGAAGAATCTTTCTGGCTAACAGTGCCATACTCATTTTGCACTTCAGTATGTTGTGTGCTGCTGTTACTGAGTAAATATAATATTTCTATTAGTGTTCAAAAAGTTTTTTTTTTTTTTTAAATGTCCAATTGGTTAGAGCAAGATATTTGTTCTTCTTTATTTTCCTGTGTGATGTTACTGACTGGAGATCAGTAAGCTTTATTTTTTTTATATCTGTATATTTTATTTATTTATTTATACACTGTCCTGTCAATCTCAGACAGTGTTTAAGAAGTGCAGTCCACATGTTTACATAAATGTTACACATGTTTCATGAAACGTGAAAAGTTAGATGTTGAAGAGGTAAAGCCACAGATTTGTTTGCTTTATTGTTGTAATCTGCACTTTAAATAAATCTGATATTGTTTTTTTATGACAGTTTGAAAAATACATGAGAAGAGGACCTTAAAAATAATCGCATATTAAATCGCAATCGCAATTTTGAGGAAAAAAAATTGCAATTAGATTTTTTTCCAAAATCGTTCAGCCCTAGTATGTATATGTATTTTTTGCATTCATTAGCACTGCAAAGTGATGATATTAATTAGGAATGTCCCAATCACGTTTTTTGGGTCCCGATCCGATTCCGATCTTTAATTTTGATGATCGGCCGATTCCCGATTTTTCCCAATCCGATTTCACTTTTCTGAGTGGGCAAACAGAGTTTAATTTCCCATGCATTTTATTTCCTGAGTACATTAATAAATAGGCCTGCATCCAAGCTGAGATTAATAGCTTTTATTATCTCATAAAATAAACAATAACTTATTTAAACACTTTCTTTCTTTTTTGTTTGGGAGAATTATTCTAAAACACATTTAGTTACAGAACAGTGACTGTTCAACAGTCTCAGTACTAAAGAACATAGCACTTCCATTTAAATAGCAGCAGGTGAACTTGGCTAGCAGTTTAAGGCAATGAAAACACCAGCAGAAGTCTTTGCAATCAATGAAATCACATCAGAATAACAATAACATAAAATATTAACTTAACATCTTTCAAGACTTGCTGCACATGTTCCGCACGTAATGACGGGAGGGCATCTCGTGACGAGGCTCGAGGTAATTAATGAGCCGGTTAAATGCCTTGTATTCCACATACTGAATGGGCTGGTGGTCCTCGGTAATACATTCCGCATTAGCTCGGTGATTTTTCTGTATTTCTCCGAGTCTTTTGGGAGTTTGTCACAGAGCGTTTGCTGCCGTCGGCACCAGCTTCAAAGCTGCTGCCGACGCCTGACAGAAAGCATCCTGCTCGGTAGGATGGTGATTTTTTAAGTGTCTGATTAGATTGGTGGTGTCGTAAACTCTCTTCTTACTTACCCCTCATGATATCTCAGCCTTCCACACTGTCACACCTAGGCTTAGGTGAGGGTAGTGTAACCTCTAAGCACTAGACCAGAAACCCATAACATAACATGTGTACATGAGTAAAGGATGGCAGAGACACGCAACAGGGCAAAGTTCAGGGTGATTTATTCACTCAAAGCACAAAAGTGGCAATTTACTTGGGGCAGTCCCAACATGCCTGTGGTGAAGACAAAAAGAACACCATTAAACACAAAATACAAACTAACAGTGTATGACCAATTAACCCAAATACATTATACCAACAAGTAAACTAATTAAAGAAGAAAATGCATAAACATGGTTAATAGAAAGAAAATGAACTTCACTTTAAAGCAGGCAGCACAGCTCCTCACAGCAACCGTCGGCCAAAAGAGTGAGCTGAGGGTTTCACCCTCTTTTAAACCCACACCTTCCCCAGGTCTCCACCCACCTGGCCTAAACCATTAAAGGGTTTCCCATTGAAATAATCATGTTTTAACATTAATCAGGGTCCTCCCCTCTTTTAACAATCCATCATATGTAATGGTTTTTAGTATTATCCTTTTAGCAGTATTTATTCTAAACATCCTCTTTTTAATACCCAGAAAGAAATAGTTGACATGGTTTGATCCACCTGCACTCCTCTCTGGTGCAGGTGTGCTTAATCAACAGCAATCAGGGGTCGTTATCCAGGTCAGATTAGGCCCAGCAATGAACTACAGCTAAGTAAAACAAAACAAACAAAATGAGACAAATAAAACTAACCAAAAGGAGCCTGTTTGAGTCAACACATGTTACATTTACATGAACTGTGTGGCCTGTGAGTGTGCACCCTCAGCAGAACCACACTGCCCAGGGTGGCTTTTGACTCCTTGGTGGAGAATCATTGTCTCTATGTGAGGGCTATGGTGGCCATGTACTCCCCATGGTCACATTTATCTTCCCCCTCTCCAGCAGCGACCGGCTCTGGCAGACGGGACAAGTAATCAGCCAACACATTTGCTTTTCCAGCCTTGTGTCGAATGTTGAAGCTATAGGGCTGTAGGGCCAGATACCACCTTGTAACTCTTGCATTTTTGTCTCTCATAGAGTTGATCCAGCTCAGTGCCCTATGGTCAGTCTCAAGATCAAAAGTCCTCCCTAGAGATAATAACGGAGGCTGTCCAGTGTCCACTTAATGGCCAGGCATTCCTTTTCGATGGTCGAATACCTGGTTTCTCTTGGGTGTAGCTTGCGGCTCAAGTACAAGACGGGCTGTTCCTCGCCCTCCTTTCCTTGTGCCAATATGCTGCCAAGGCCCACACCAGAAGCATCAACTTGAACAAGAAAGCGTTGGGTGAAATCAGGGCTTTTTAGGACAGGAGAGGAACAGAGAGCATTTTTGAGCTGCAGGAATGCTACCTCACACTCTGTTGTCCATTTCACTGGATTGGAAGCAGCTTTTAAGGTCAGAGATACAAGTGGAGCAGCGATGGTGGAAAAGTGTGGTATAAACCTTCTGTACCACCCAACAAGGCCTAAGAAAGATCTCACTTGTTTCTTGGTTCGGGGTCTTGGACTATCTCGGATGGCCTCAACCTTGCCGACTTGTGGCCGAATTTCTCCGTTTCCAAGGTGATATCCAAGATAGCGAACTTCCCTCTTCTCTTCGCCCAGACACATTTCTGTGTGTTGAAGGTGAGACCTGCAGAATGAATTCTGCTAAGGACTTGTCTCAAGTGGGACAGATGGTCCTCCCATGAGGTGCTAAAGACAACTACATCGTCAAGATAGGCAGCACTGAACTGCTCACATCCTTGCAAAACTCTATCCATTAGACGCTGGAAAGTTGCAGGTGCACCATGAAGTCCAAAGGGCATGACTGTATATTGATAGAGGCCAGTGGGGGTGCGGAAAGCAGTATATTCTCTGGATGCCTTCTCCAGCGGCACTTGCCAGTATCCTTTACAGAGATCAATCGTGGTCACATACACAGCTCTGCCCAGCCGTTCAAGTAGATCGTCAATCCTTGGCATAGGATAGGCATCAAATTTTGACACTGAATTCAACTTCCTCTGATCATTACAGATTCTGAGTGTTGTGTCCTTTTTAGGAACAAGTACAATAGGACTGCACCACTCACTGTTTGATGGTTCAATCACTCCTAGATCCAGCATGGTTTGAATTTCCTTGTTAAGAGGGCCTAGCAACCTCTCTGGCACCCTGTATGGTCGCTGACGGATAGGGTTAGGATCCTTCAAGCGGATGACATGTTCAATTAAGTGAGTTTTCCCTGGTTTCCCACTGTTCAAAAGGAAGCATCTTCGGACCCCTACGGTAGACTAAATCAGTATGAGCCACAGGTTCATAAGAGTCAAGGGGTTGCATAGTGGGCATAGAACTTGGGGTGGAACGATTACGTGGTGGAACTCGCGGAGCAGGTGTGGGCAGCTGCATACGTGGACTTTCCCCAGCGACGGAGGTGTTAGAGCTGGGGCCAGAGAGGGCAGTGCGGGGAGAGGGCAACATCGCAGTCTTCAGCTCTCTGAGTTCATTGACAAGGACATCCTCTCTATGCTTTTGGCTGAGCAGGAAGTCCTTGAGAAGGGAGGCCAACTCTGACCCCTCCTCTGGTTTGGCCTGGACATGAAGCGTGGCGGGGCCTGCTTCAACAGGCCTGACCTTGACCTCCTCTGGCTGTAGATGGCGCGTCTTCATCGTAGCCTTCTTAGCCTTAGGTTGACTGCGAGTTCCTCAACACCCAAGAGGTCCTCCTCCTCCTCTGAGCCTTCAGAGCCCCCAGTGGACCAACCAGCTTCTTCATCCACTCCTCCTGTAATTGCCACTTTTGATACTTGAGATCGTAAACCATCCCTTCTGCGGCCTGCCATCCCACCGCTGCCACCAACATGTCACACCTAGGCTTAGGTGAGGGTAGTGTAACCTCTAAGCACTAGACCAGAAACCCATAACATAACATGTGTACATGAGTAAAGGATGGCAGAGACACGCAACAGGGCAAAGTTCAGGGTGATTTATTCACTCAAAGCACAAAAGTGGCAATTTACTTGGCAGTCCCAACATGCCTGTGGTGAAGACAAAAAGAACAACCATTAAACACAAAAACAAACTAACAGTGTATGACCAATTAACCCAACAATTAACCCAAAATACATTATACCAACAAGTAAACTAATTAAAGAAAGAAAATGCATAAACCATGGTTAATAGAAAGAAAATGAACTTCACCTTTAAAGCAGGCAGCACAGTTCCTCACAGCAACCGTCGGCCAAAAGAGTGAGCTGAGGGTTTCACCCTCTTTTAAACCCACACCTTCCCCAGGTCTCCACCCACCTGGCCTAAACCATTAAAGGGTTTCCCATTAAAATAATCATGTTTTAACATTAATCAGGGTCCTCCCCTCTTTTAACAATCCATCATATGTAATGGTTTTTAGTATTATCCTTTTAGCAGTATTTATTCTAAACATCTCTTTTTAATACCCAGAAAGAAATAGTTGACATGGTTTTGATCCACCTGCCCTCCTCTCTGGTGCAGGTGTGCTAATCAACAGCAATCAGGGGTCGTTATCCAGGTCAGATTAGGCCCAGCAATGAACTACAGCTAAGTAAAACAAACAAACAAAATGAGACAAATAAAACTAACCAAAAGGAGCCTGTTTGAGTCAACACATGTTACATTTACATGAACTGTGTGGCCTGTGAGTGTGCACCCTCAGCAGAACCACACTGCCCAGGTGGCTTTTGACTCCTTGGTGGAGAATCATTGTCTCTATGTGAGGGCTATGGTGGCCATGTACTCCCCATGGTCACACACACGTTTCAAGTCGCAGTCGAAGCGTCGGTCTTTGTAATTTTATAGTGCTGCCACACTGCTGACATTTTTGCTAAAGTTTAGCCTGACGCCGCCGGTCTTAAAACTTTTAAGGTGGATACAAGAAAGTGCTGCTGGGAAACCTCATTTCAGTGCAAATTATTAAATGTATATAGTTTAAAAAATATTTTTTGTTTGTGTAATATGATTACTTTATTAATTTGTGTTAATTAGGATCACTTTTTGAGAAAAAAAATAATGAAAAAAAGATCGGTGTGTTATAATAAGGTTGATCAGGCCGATCCGATCCACCTTAAATTTTTAAGATCGAAGGCCGATCCAATCAGGGGATCGGGACACCCCTAAGTTGCTTATTTTCACTTTTACCTTTGTATTAATTGTCAGTTTTTCAACGATAAAGAACTCTCCAGTTTCCCCCAGTACCACCAGTTCTCAACATATCACACTGACTAAAAAACCCTCGAGCGTTTGTTCAATTTGTTCTTCATTAACACTTATTTTCTGTACACTTTCAGTTGCTGACATAACAGATGGCTCAGACACTAAAGGAAAGAAAAAGGTAGGACTTGTCATTTTCACTAAACTTGGAAAAACTGCAGTCTACTCCCGTATAACTTCTTAAGTCCGGGCCCTCAGGATCCCCGATCTCGCATGTTCTAGATGTTTGCTCTAACAGGCCTGGCTGAAAATAGTATCATTGACAGACTGGTGTAGACCTTAACAAACTGATGTAGGTTTAATAAATGCGACTGTTGTGGTAACATAGCATCTTAAGTTTTATCTTTGCCACCTCAAAACATATTTGGGAGTATTTGCTAAATAATTGTCGTGCGACCTTTTTCATGTGATTATCCACTGTTTGTGTACACAGTATTCATTTGATTTGAGCTGATAGTAATCATTCTGACCTATCACAAGTTTGACATCCTTTAGTGCTGGTTTTGGATAAATATTTTAACAATTATATTTTATAATATGTTTTTAATAAAATTAGCTGATGTGAGGTTGGAATGATTACTATCCGCTGACATCAAACACATACTGTACAGGACTGGGTTTTTACAGAAAAAAAAAAAATTACAATCTCCCATAATTATTTAGAGGTCACATAGATAAAACTTAAGTCACATATACAGCCAAAATGGTGAAGTATATTTTACTCTAGTAGTAGCTCAAACAGCACTCCCACACCCAAGAGGTGAACATTTACTTTCATATGCAGACTAATATGTACTAACTGCCCATGAAGGTAATACCTGTCTCTAGTAGATCTGTTAAAATCAGCTAAAAATCCTATCCTCTCAAAGTTTGTTATCGCTGGTAATGTGGCTTTATTTGCCTCTCTTTCATTTGACGATCTACATTTTTTCATATCCTTCTGGCTCTGTCGTCCTCTCCTGCTTCTTCTGTTGCACTACACTCATCCCTCATTTACACCATTGAGTTTTTAATTTTCCATATTTTTTTTCTTTGAAATAAACTCTCTCTGATAGCACTCCTAGGAATTTCATGAAATTTAAATCTCAGATCTTAATGGTTTTTTTTGTAGTCCAGTGAATAGTTAAAAATTAGTGGTGCGTTAATCCACGATCTGAACTAATTCCCCTTCACGGTTCAGCACGCACGTGATCCAAAGATATATATAGATATATATATATATATATATATATATATATATATATATATATATATATATATATATATATATATATATATATATATATATAGATATATATATATATATATATATTTATTTTTTTTTTTTTTTTTTTTAACACTGTATGGTGCGTATCATGGAGACATGTTTCATTCAATCAACTGAACTGTCTTCACAGAACATTTTAATTAGTTTAGTTGATGAATGTGATGTAGGTTTCTTGAGCTCCTCTGCTTCACCTCTTGGACTGCTACTGCTAGACATTATCGCTTTGACAGAATGATTCACACTATACAGTGGAACTTTTTTATTTTTTGATCTTCGGATCCCGTAAAATGGTCTAAAGGTAGCTAGTAAATTTCCAGAGGTCAAGAGAAATGAAAAAGGTTCCTCAAAAATTTTAAAAGAATGGGGATTTAAGTATAATACAAAACATGTCTTTTTCAGGGAAAAAAGCGAAGTATCACATTTATGGAAGTTTCTGCAATCCAGTTCTGAAGAACATTTGTATATCAGCTCCACAATTGGCTCTCTGTGCCTATCTCTGGTTTTGTTTTGCATTTTACCTGAGGAAGTTTAAGAGGGTAAATACAGTAAGTAGACCAGGTTATGAAGATTCACAGTTCACCCTCTTATGACTAGTTTACACAGGCGACAATATCAACCAAGACAATGGCATCTATTTCATTGCTCACAAACCTGAGGCATTCAGTCCATGTCAGATCTTGAATCACATATGAAATCAATCTGTCACTGACTGTTTGTGTCTGTGAATGTAGGTTTTCATCTGTTAAGGTTAATTTTGATGTTTGGCAGGCTTCAAGTCATAACCGCCATCGACTCCAGAAATTAAAAAGGCATCATGCAACCTGTGAGGAATGCTACAACAAAAGGGAAAAGACACTGCGTTTACAACGTAGCATCAGACCAGTAAGTTTTATTGCACTTTCTTAATGTGAACAGAGGATTTTCAGTCATCATCATTCATGGTGTCTCATCAGCAAATATTTGTTTAACGAGTACAAAATCCTGTTACTCATGAAGGCCCTGAGGATTAACATGACCTGGATGACTGAGAATCTGCACAAACAAAATCCTGTTAAACGCTGTATAAAAATACTCAAAACAAAAGCTGAAACAGAACTCGCATTTTCAGTTTGGAAGACCTCGTGTTTGATACTGTCAAAAGTGCTCAATAGCACTTTGCTCCTGGGATATCTTAAAATGAACAACACTGTCATCAACCTAGTGGTTTTCATTTCAGTTTGACTTGTTTCATTTTTCAGAAAGGTCAACAAAGCTCTAGTTCCAGAAGGAGTGGTCCCACATCTGATTGATGAGGAGGACATTGACGTGCCCGAGCTTACAAGGAGTGAAAGTGTAATTGTATGTTTATTTGCAAAACCTGTCATCCGAGATACATATTTGCATCATTTGGAAATTCATTTCTACAGATTGACATTTCTTGCAACTATTAACTCTGTCTGGTTGGTACATCTGTGAATGTGTACTAATCATGTGCAAACCTTAGTCTGTTCTACGTGATGATTTGAAAACTGTAAAATATAAGAAAAGGCAGATCAACTCTCCTTCATCTCATTTTCTTTAGCGTACTACAAGGTTTCGTGAAGACTCATCAGAAGAGGAGTCTGAGTCCATCACTGAAGAAGAGTATGTTCCCGATACCGAAAGTGACCTTTCAACAGAAAGTGGGACAGAGCCTGTCCAATGAAAAAGAAAGAAAGCACAGAAAAGAGGTATGCAGCATTCAGGCTCCCGGCTTACTGAAGATGGACTGGAACACAGTTCAGTTAACACTTCTGATGTTGTCGTGATGACTCTAAAGAATGAGGAAGATGGAAGATGACTATACAACAAAAATTTCTACTGTGTTTTCTGCTGCAAGCCTTTCAAAAGAAATAGCACGACATCTACAAACAAAACATAAAGACAAGCCAGAAGTTGCCAGAGCATTCGAAAGTCCAGCGGGCTCCAAAGAACGACAAATACAGTTGGCTATATTGAGAAATAAAGGGAAGCGAACTCATAACAATAAGGTTATTAAGGAAGGGAAGGGAATGGTGATCCCACGCCAACAGTCCAGTAAAGCTGTAAAAGCAGGAGATTACATGCACTGTGTCAACGGTGAGGCATTCCTCAAGAAGAAGTCACTTTGGAGGCATATGAAAAGATGTCATCTTAGTGTAGCAGCACAGAGATCATCATCTCTGAGTGCTAATCTGCTTCACCTGTGTTGATGCCCTCTCAGTGGATGGGGCGGGTTATTTAAGCTGCAGCTCTTCCCTCAGTTGCCAGAACGCATATGCAGCTGCGCCACTTCCAGGTGTGAGAATTTGGCCCTGCTGGTAACAAGCGACTGTCTGTTTACCCCTGGGTCTGGGGTGTGTGTGCGCCCTGCTCCTCGCTGGTTGCGGTAGGTTTTGCTTCTCTCTCTCCGTGTATGTATAATTACCTGGCTGACGCTCATGTGCCACAGGTAAACGCCAAGGTGTGCGGCGTCTTTCACTCTTCCCCTCCGTCGGTGCATGTAACTCGTCATCGGCAGGTATGTAGAAGAGCAAACTAATTGGTATCTTTTACCAGCAAGCGATCAGTGTCTCCTTCTATTTTTATTAGCTTGATCGGATTGACTGTGCGGAGCAACGGCACAAATTGACTGGAGCCGCTGCTGTTTTGTCTCCCTCCAACTTATCATCTGCTCATTTTCGACACGGCAACACGCAGGCAATTAAACGAACTGTATGGACCCCGCTTGATGTCCGGTGTGCGGCGGGCCGCTGCCGAGCTGGTTTGGCTGGTGGTTTTTGTTCTGCCTTGGTGGAACTGATGTTTGTTTTTAACCTGTATTTTGTGTTGTGTTAATTTGAACATTTTGTTTCTTTATTGTATTTTATTTTCTTTTGCAATTTGCGCCTTTGTTGATTCATGTGTTTCTTTTGCAGTTGCTGAGGTCCGGTGGTGGTGCTGGTGATCCTGGTGATGGTCTCCCCCCTTTTTTTCATTTGTTTGCATGGTTGTGGTTTGATTACTTTCCTTAAGTGTGTCACAGGTGATCCTGTTTAGTTGGTGGACCCTCCCCCCCCTTCACTAGCCCATGTCCAACCGGTAGGCCTCAGTTACTGATTAGGTTTCTTTCTTTATTTTTGGTTCACTGTTTTTGTTTGACTTGTGTTTTTAAAAGAATTATTTTTAAAGATTTGTACAAAATAAAGTATTTTAACCACAACTCACATCTCAGCCCCTTTCTAAGTAAAGTGGACCTGTGTGCCCTCCAGTGTTGGGGGAAATAATTCTCTGGGTGAAATTCCCAGGGTGGCGTTGTTAGCAATTAAACATTCAGTTATCATACAACCCCCTGTGTGATACTCTGCTGCCACATTAGCAAGAAGGTTACATGGAAGGTTACAGGTTACAAGGTTACAACATCTACAGTACATGTTGGTCATCTTAAGCATCTTTAGCTCTGTCATAAAATTAGAAGCTGGAGAGTTCAGGTCCATTGTCTGCTCACTCAGCTCTGGTTCTGGTGTCCCTACTGGTGCTGGACCTCCATTCCAACATTATTATTTGGCATGTTAGCTTTGTTCCAGAGCTCCTGTAAATGACACTACTATTGTGGAGCTGATACAGGGCAGTTGGGGGACATCATAAGGAAAATGCCCACAAGATTTTCCCCCAAAAAATATTATCTTTAATTGGCAAAATTATGTGTCGTCTACAGACGATATTTATTAGTGATTGGTTCCTCCCTACTAGATTTCTGAGGAGGAGCAAAGCCAGCATGCTGACATGGTCATTAACCATTCCCTCAGGGAAAACATTGGACAGGTAAGTTAATTTCCATTGACCTTATATTCAGAAATACAAACCCATGTGACTCATATTCAAAAGTGTCAAGATACACAAGTCCTGTGTAATAATCAATTAGACAGGTACAGACATGAGGAAGACGGTGAATTCAGTATTTTGAAGCATAGACTCATATGAGTATTTGTCCTTTTACAGTTCCAAAGAGATGTCTTGCCAGTCTACTGACGTGGCTGTGTGCAATTCCCTCAGGGATCAATCATACTCAAAAGAGCATTTTTTAATGTTTGAAGTTTTGGACTGAGCTTTTGTTGTCAAAGGTTCAACAAGATCTTCTGGATAAACTCAAATATGTTCTTCATATCTTTGGGGTAATCCAGATGGAGAACATACATTAATCCAAATAGAAGACAAAGTGCTTGAGAGGTTGTGGTAATCTCATCTATGACAAGGTTTCCTTGGAGGATGATCTCAATGCTGTTGAGCTCTGGTGGTGTGTCGCATGACTAATAATCCCAACAGCCACATGGCTGAAGTCACTTACGGTCTCCTTACGGAATCCTGCATTAAACATAACAGACTAAAATTTAGTTTATCAGCATCCCATTTGTTTGTAACTCCTAGCTGGATAATAATATCACACTTGTTTAATCTCCACTTACATGTTTATTTTTTCACAGTGTAAATAAAGGTGACACTGTCTAACTTGACATCAGTGTCTGGGAATTTTACTATTTTGTCTGAGGCCGTTTTACCTTTAGTGAGGCTTGAAGCAAGTAAGGACTAGGGCTGCAACGATTAGTCGACGTAATCGATTACGTCGACAACAAAAATTAATCGACACGAAAACTTAAGCGTCGACTCGTCGTGTTATTGTTGTTGAAATTCACATGCCGGCAACTCATGCTCATCTGTAACTGCAGTGCACTCCAGGATGTGCTGGGGGCAGTAGCGCTCGCTGTTTACATCCCGCAAGCAAACCAAAGATGAAAACACAGAAGAAGAATGCACACAGTATGGCAGGAAGAGCCGAAGACGACGCCCAAAAACTTCGTCCCAAAACTTCCACAGTTTGGGAACATTTTAACGAGAACAAGCCAAAAAAGCACGTTAAGTGCAAGATATGCAAAGCCCAGCTTTCGTACCATGGAAGCACGACGGCGATGCATGAGCATCTGAAACGCCGACACCCCGGAGCCGTAACATGTGCCGCAGAAAGGTGAGTTCACAAATAACTTTGATACTTTATAGATATTTTAAAACGACATGCTAGTTTGTTAATTAATCACCAGCCTATGATGCAAATACAACGTGTGTGTTGGAGATCAGTCAGTCGGGAAATCATGGGAGAAGCTTGTTAAGCGAGCGCTATTCACTTACGTTAATGCATATTTTACGGCAGTAATCAATGAATTACAGGCGTTAGGCCTACTAGCTTTTATACTGAATTGTAAACCTTGTGCGCTTATCAACTGTGTGATTTGGAGCATATTAGTTTAATATTTAAGACTAAGATATTTCACAACTAAGAAATCTGTGATTTGTTTCAGGTATTTAATTTTGAAAATTTTTAATTTGAATTGTGAAGTAATATAACTCGTTTTATTCTCTTTGTTTTAGTAGTGTTAAGCAGAGGTGTGTGGATGAGTTTGTCATGAGAAGAGGTTCATGCACCCCCCAAATGGCTGGAGTCCTGACACAGAGCACCCTTAACATGATTGTAACCGACATGAGACCAATAGCCATGGTTGAAGATGATGGCTTCAAGCAGATGATCCAGACCTTTCATCCAGGCCACACCTTGCCATCCAGAACTCATTTTAACCAAACTGATTGAAGAAAAGTAGGAGACTGCTGTCAGTGACATAAAGGCAACTCTTAAATTAAACAAGAACAAGATTGCCCTCACAGCTGATGCCTGGACAAGCATTTCCACGGAGGCATATCTTGGCATCACATGTCACTTCATAAGTGATGACTGGGAGCTCACAAGCCTCTGTCTCACAACCATGCCACTAGAAGAGCGACATACTGGATCAAACATTGCTGCATGGATTGAGGAGGCCATGGCAAGGTTTGAGATCTCTGCAAGCAATATTGTGGCTCTTGTCCATGGCAATGGCTTCAACATTGTCCTGGCTGCAAAAATTCTGCAAGAAAAACATGGGTGGATGTTAATCCGCTGCGCTGGTCACACTTTGCAATTAGTGATCAATCGTGCTCTAAAACACTCTCAGATCATAAAAACACTGGGAGCAGCAAGATGTCTTGTGGAGCACTTCAGAAAAAGTGAACTGGCTTCAAGCAAGCTGAAGGCCAAACAGAAACAGATGGGGACCCCAGAACATAAACTTATTCAAGATGTCTCTACCAGGTGGAACAGCACCTTTTACATGGTCACCCGTTTGCTGGAACAGAGATGGCCGCTGACTGCAACACTGTCTGACCCAACAGTCACGCAGAGTTATAAACAGTACCTTGACCTGAAAGCAGATCAGTGGCTCCTGCTAGAGGAACTGGCTAAAGCTCTTGAAGCCTTTGAATGTGCCACAGTCTACTTGCGTAGTGAAAGTTATGTGACAGTTTCTGCTCTCCCTCCTCTGGTCAGAGGGCTTTTGAAGTCCACTCACACCACCTATGATGCAGCTCCTGTGCAGGCCTTTCAGGCAGTTGCTTCAGAGGAGACCACTGTACGCTGGACTAATGAGGTCGTAGTCACACGTGAACCATGCACACAGGTCATCGCAGCAGCCTTAGATCCACGATTTAGTAAACTGAAATTTCTGACCCCAGAGGACAGGCTCACTGTTCAAAATAAAGTCCAAGCTCTGGCCCTGCAATCCATCCAAGGGGCTGAGGAGAAAAATGCCAGTGAGGCTGACAAAAGCCTTGCCTCAGCTGAGAGAACTTTTTCAGCTCTAGATTCACTGCTGGCCTGTGACTCCTCAACAGACAGTGACACTGAGACCAATGAACAGGATGCTCACAACCAGTCTGTCATCAATGAGGTAAGATTTATTTAATTGAATAATCGTACTTTTTAATTAGCAAGATAATATTTCACAAATCTTCATTATGCTTATATTCATTTGTTGTCCCATGGCAGATACTGATGTACTTCGGACAGCAGCCTCTTTCAAAGACTGAGAGTCCGCTTTCTTGGTGGAAGTCAAATGAGGCAAAGTATCCAACCCTTGCATCACTAGCCAAGTCATTCTTGTGCATTCCAGCTACCTCTACACCATCTGAGCGTCTCTTCTCTGCAGCTGGAAATATCGCCTCAAAGAAGAGAGCCAGCCTCACACCTAAGCATGTTGACATGCTTACGTTCCTGCACTGCAATTTGAATAAAAAAAAAATAGATATTTCCCTCAGTTATTTTGGCTTTAAGCTTTGTTGACAGTTGGGACTTTACAAGAAAAAAGAAATGTCAAAATTGATCTTTTGTTTTATTTATGTATTTTACTTTTATGGGCTTATTTGCTTTAAGTAAAAGCAACTCCTTAAACCCAATTACCTCCTCAACCTGCAAGGCAGGCTACCTGCACCTTTTTTTTGATACTTCTTGATAAAGAGTTTTTGTTTACTACCTTGCACTTTAAGTTTGTACAATTTAATTATTTTTGTTGTGGTCAAAGTGGTATTTTACATTGAAAAATAAACTATATTGCAGGTAAATGTTTTATGTCATTATTATTTATATATTTGTTCAAAAACATGTTATCAGAGTACAACAGGATTTTAAGTAAGTTACGTTAAACAGAAGTCTAAAATAGGTGTTTATAAATAAAGAAGATAGTCGTGATTAATCGAAAAAATAATCGATAGATTAGTCGACAACAAAAATAATCGTTAGTTGCAGCACTAGTAAGGACTTGTATGGCTGAAAAACTGCATGTGAAAATGAAATTTGTACAATATTATTATCAATAAATCCATTTTTTTATGTTTTGTTTTTCACATTTTGACAGCGGCTGTGTTTTTTATTCTTATAATCTAGATCTACTAGATGCAAGCCTTGATAAAGTTATTTTTGTTTTACACCTAATCTGAACACACCTGAACTGTTGTTTTCTGATATGGAACAACTGAACCAGAGTTCTGATGATGTATAAAATAAAATGTAAACTGTACATTCATATGATCATCATGTATGTACTTACTGAGCAGCTGAGGAAAACTTCACCAGAATTATCTCCAAGATACAGGGGCAGACATTATAGGACAGAAGTTCCTGTTGTGGTGATGTCACTGATCTCATGGAAAAGATGAAAAAAAACAATAAACAGAGGACTCCATGAAATTAGAAATTATTTGAAAAATAAAATGATGTACATTATTGAATTAAATTTCAATAATGAATTGTATTAGCACTGGTGCTCATTGTACAAAGTTTATCAGCTGTGAGCTACTTGGTCCAAGCAAGCACACTCCTGAACAGTGGTAATGAAGAATCAGAAACACTTACTTGTGTATTTATGGGCAGGAGAAGACCATCAAGGACCGGCCTACAACCCCTTTCCTGGATCTGAAGAGGTCAGTGAGACCAGTAGCATGGTGGTCCAGTACTTCATAGAATTCTTTCTGGAGGTTCTTATTGGCAACTCTGTAGAACTCTGCAAACACCAGAAGAAGAAACACAAAAACACATCCATTGAACTGCTAACTACACCAAGGTAGTCACTTAATGCCAATCATCTATCATATACATTACTCAAAAAGTAATGATCAGATGCAGAAATTGATTAAACATATTCATTTAGTAGACTTAATCAATTAAACATGAAAATAATCTCATGAAACAAGAGTGTAATGATTACTTGAGGTGTGATTCAGTAGTTCAGTGCAAGTGGGCCACACCTGAGTTTCTGTGAACAGCGCAGGCCAGCGTTCCATCATCCATTTTATTGGAGGCTGTTCTTCAACAATTTCTTTGCGGCACAAAGAAAATGTCTGGTCCATCATTTTCTTCACATCCACTGAGTCTGGAAGCCTTTTCTTTGCTTCACTTTCTAGCTGTCTTCTAACTGACTTCAGAGTATCTTCAGTTTCACCTTCAGGAAAATTTGGCAAGAAATTTGTCTCACTTCTTTTTGGGGTGAATTCCAATTCCTCCCTTAACCCTCAGTCTCAAAAATGCGCGCTCCTGCTAAGGGAAAGTGCTGTTCCAATTCTTAGCAAGTCAAGTTTAGGGACGAGTTTGAGGGCTGTATCGCCCTCAAAATTGAGATTTTCCGACACCACCCTTGGAAGTAAGGGCTACCCAGAAGGCAATGGGTAATTTAGCCAAGACATCTTCGAAAATGATGGTGACAAAAAAAGATAGCTACAAACGTAAGTATCTTTGTATATCTTAAAGATATAAATGTTACGAAACCATTTTCTTGTGTTTGTTTGAGATTTTTTTCATGGATTAACATCGTTGTTGCGCAACATTTATTTTTTTACTTTACGATGTTTGCTGCTGGACCGGCGGTCCCGGCCGGGGGTCCCGGTCCCGTCAGCGGTCCCGCCCGGCTTCACGTTACTTGTATACCTTGATGTGTGGCGACGGAGGACTGAATAATGTATCCTCTATTGTGTTATTTGCTAATAATATTTAGAGAATATACAGCGCTCTTTTCAATGTTATCCCTGTGTAATTTCAGGAAATACAGAGACAACACGGGCTCTGATACATTTCAGTCTGTAGACATAACTGCACTCGAAGGGTGTCCCATTTCTAAGTCACAAGATAACCCTTACACTTACTTTCGAGGGTTAAGATTGAGGGCCAAAAATTGAGGGTTAAGGACGAGGGTTGAGATTGAGGGTTAATTGGAATTGGCCCTTGGTCTTTTTTTATGTTACTACATGATGGCTCTCATTCAACAAAATCCCTCCTCTGCTTGTTGCCCTTCACTGTGACATCCAGGATCTTCTCATTTTTGTGCGACAGTTCTCCATCTTGAATTTAAAGCTGTTCTTCCAACCACAATACCCAGTAGGTGACCCAGCTTCTCTGAGACATGGATGTTTTACAATCAATGCATTTCACTTGCAATAAACACTTGAACAAATACAGGAGGAAGATCAATTAGACTAAAATTAGGTCCTTTTGCAAAAATGTTGGGGGGAAAAGTTTGACTAGCCCTTTAAGCCTCACTAATTACAAGCATTTTCACATTTACAATAAATGAAAAACAGTACTCACCGAGGCCCCTTTCTTCTGTGCTGATTTGTCTATTTCCAGATTTATCAGGGTCTCATTACCACCTGCAAGAAAGAAAGGTTAAAGTCACGAGAGCTAGGTGTCCAGTGTTAACAAAAAATTACTTATTCAATGAGTCAAATGACGTTTTAACTCTGAAATATTCTACGTCGCTGTCCATAAACTCATTTAAATTTGTCACAATAGCTTTCCTGAAAGGAAATGGGAGCTGATTATTTTAAGTGCAGTTGAAGACAGATGCAGGATAACTCCTGCTGCAAAGAAATGGGTTCCAGAGAAAAGCTAAGTGTTAGCGTGTGTGTTACGATGATGAGACCGGTCTACTGACTGGTTACCTTCAAAACCAACTAGCAGCGCGCGCTACTCCGGCAGCAAATAGACGGCGGCAGGGCTGCTGTGGCAACGTCCTGTTGATGCACCGGCCCCGCTTTCTCCTAACGACCGGGAGCTGCAGCTAACTTCCGGTAACTAACAGACTGCGGGCAGCAGCTAACGTTAGCCGCTAACGTTAGCTACGTACCGGCCGTAAATTGGACGGAGGGCCGGCGGTAGCTAACAGGCTGGTGCTTGAACCGGAGGACACGACAGTGACTTTCAACAGGACAAGCTAACCTTCTCTGAAAGAGTTGTTGACTGGTTTTTAGAACAACTTTCGTTCGAAAAAAAAGACATGTTGAAAAAGTTAGAAACAAAAGCATCACTTACCAAATTCAGCGCCGACCTTTGGCGCTGAGGTAGTGTGCGCCTCTTCAACAGCTTGCACGCCAACGCCTACTTCTTATTGGTTGGTAAATGAGTTCAAATCAGAAGTGGCCACAAAAATGCTACACACTCAGAAAAACCAAGTAGACATGACTAAATAAAAGTAGAGAAAACTTGGAGTACGAAAGTAAACTTGAAAAACTAGTAAGAATCAAGTTTAATGCACTATTTATCCTTAAGTCAGGACATTGTTGGCATTTACAGATAATTTTCAATAATAATAATAATAATAATCGGTTCCATAATAATTATCATCATACAACAAAATTATTTTAAAAATACATTCATATTATTATGGCTCCTGCGATGGACTGGCGACCTGTCCAGGGTGTACCCCTGCCTTTCGCCCGTAGACGGCTGGGATAGGCTCCAGCAGATCCCCGTGACCCTTCAAGGATGAAACGGGTATGGATAATGGATGGATGGATGGATTCATATTATTACTATTATTATTATTATTAATAATATTATTATTATTATTATTATTATTAGGGCATTTGAATACGGTTAAAAGAAAGATTTCCACTCGTTGGCTATGTATGACCTTTTGAAAACAATTTTATTTTGTTTTATTTTATTTTATTTTTTTATTTTTTTTGCGTTAATCACGTGACCCTCCGCAGTTCTCGTCGGGTCAAGTTTTTTTTTTTTTTTTTTTTTCGTGTGCGGGACTAAAAAAAAAAGTAACTGAACAACACATTTCCCTTTAATTCGTTTTTTATTTTATTACTCTATTAGTTTTGCTATAGTTTTACAAAGAAATACATTTACAACGACCTGGGAACGAACAGCGACGGTGTGACGTCACGCCCAGCAGCAATATGTATACACAACTACGTCACACAGCAAATGCATTTGGGTTCACTGTGGGTATATAAGGCCAGACATTCATTCCATTAGGTCACTAATCTCAAAACCCTTTGTAGAAACACATTTTGGACTCACTTCACATTTCTTTGCAAAGAAAACCTTCAACTGTTGGAAATGAACACCAACAACAATTCTTCAGCAAAACCACTTTTTGACGTCCAGCTCAACGAAGTTCTTTCTGGTGACTCTTCTGCCTACTTGATCGAGGCATTCCTGGGACAAGGGATGTTCGGTAAAGTGGCCAGATGTAAAAACCTGAATACAAAAGAACTCGTGGCTGTAAAAGTGGTGAGAAATGATTATATTCAATCAGCTAAAACTGAAGCTAAGACGCTGGAGAAAGTCAGAAAGCTCAACGCAGATAAAAATAATTTGCTCAAGTTCAAAGAACATTTCATCTACAAAAACCACTTTTGTGTTGTTACAGAAATGTTGGATGTGAGCTTGTTTGATTTCATGAGAAGCAGGAATTTTTTTGCTCCTCTTCACGTTTGTGAAATTAGGGCAATTGCTAAGCAGATGTTGGTGGCTCTGAAAGCCCTGAAGACCATCAATCTGGTTCATGCTGATATAAAACCAGACAACATCATGCTGGTAAATCATCAGTCAGAGCCCTTTAAGGCCAAACTGATCGATTTTGGTCTAGCAACAGAGGCCCCAAACCTGTGGAAGAGAGGGATCGTCCAGAATCTGGCTTACAGAGCACCAGAAGTTCTTCTCCATCATCCAACTTTGGATGAAGGCGTTGATATGTGGACTCTCGGCTGTGTTCTGGTGTTCCTGTTCCTCGGAGAACACTTGTACCCCATGAACTGTAAATATGAGGCCATGAGGACCATCGTACAATTGAACGGTCAACCCGACAATGATTTCCTGGATGCTGCATTAAATACAGATAGCTATTTCACTCTGATCCAGGAGGGCCCTCCCCGTTTATGGTGGCTGAAGACCCCAGAAGAGTATTCGCTGGAAACGGGAAAGGTCCTCAAAAGGCCTTATGCCATTTCTTCTTCCAAAAATTTTCGATCTGAATAACCTGATGGGGATGCAGCCAGGAAGACTGAAGTCGGAAGACCGTGAAGACACAAAAGCTTTCATCAGCCTCCTGAAGCGCATGTTAGAAGTTGATCCCAAGAAGAGGATCACGCCGACTGAAGCTCTCAGTCATGATTTTATCACAATGCGACACCTTCCTCTTGCTAATAACGGACCTTATGTGATGGTAGCAAAGGCTATAATGACAGTGTGTCCCTCTGAGGATTCAAACTGCATTTCTGCTCAACAGCAAGAGGAAAACGTGAGAACTTCAGACAGCAATGGCAACAGTGATCCCAAACCAGTAACATCTCTATCCAGAACTGATAGAAGAGGAAGGCTGGATGTCTTTAAAAAACTGACTTCAGCTAACACTCCCTGTGATGTCATATCCGGTCAAGAAGAAACAGTATCCAGTCATGCCTTTACAGACAAAAATGGACCAGATGAAGCCAGCTACAGTCCAGGTGAAATACCAGCACCACCTGGAGGCTGGACAGCTCTAAAAAAAATCACTGTCAATAACAACACATGTGATGTCATTTCCTGTGAAGAGGAAACAACATCAACACTTCAATCTGAGACAAAAGAGTTACAAGAAGAACCAGTGATGGACCTCACCCTGAAACCGACTGCAGAAGTTAAACCCTCCAAAAAGCGTTTGAGTGGAATTGGCAGCTTCTTCTCCTGGATATCCAAGCCCCGTCCAGCAGAAGAAACACAGATGAATGAGGACACTCACCTCCACCAGCGCCACACACTGGGAACTGAGACGAAAGAGCTACTGACTGGAGGGGAAGTTAAACCCAAAAAGGAACGTTTCAGTTGGATCTGCAGCTTCTTCTCCTGGATATCCAAGCCCCGTCCAGCAGAAGAAACGCAGATGAATGAGGACACTCACCTCCACCAGCGCCACACACTGGGAACTGAGACGAAAGAGCTACTGACTGGAGGGGAAGTTAAACCCAAAAAGGAACATTTCAGTTGGATCCGCAGCTTCTTCTCTGGGACGTCCAAGCCATGAGAGACATGAATGAGGACACTCACCTCCACCAGCACCACACACCATAACATGACCACCACACACATCTTCCATGTACAACACATACACGCTCCACCCAACTGGAGGACAGAAAAAAGTCAGGGCAGCACGTTGGTGTGGTGGTCTACGTGACCACTTCACAGCAGAAAGATTCCCAGTCTGGGGTCTCTGCACGTCTGTGTGGGTTCTCTCCGGGGGCTCCGGCTGCCTCCCACACCCCAACATTTCCCATATTTAATTCAATCACATCAATGAATTTTAGTGAGTTGTTTTCATGTTGAAATGTGTATTATATGTAAATAAATGACCTACAGGAGTTTAATAAACTCTGAAAATGGACTTGCATGTTTATATATTGTATTTGTTCATTCAAATTTGTCAATAACAAAATTCAGAAACTCAACCCAGACACAGATTTATATCACAGAGCAGATGTGTTCCAGAGTCCTGATGTTACTGGTAACTGTGGTTTTACAATGATAATGAGCTAAATAGGATGCACCTGCTGTCAATGGGAACTGTTTTTACAAAAACACAGAATTACATCAAAATTCAGTGTCAAAAAATAAGACACAGATTAAGTCAGTAAGGATATAGAAAAGTAAGAAGCAAACCCAGGTGAAAAAGAAATAAACTGAAGGTTTTTATTATTATTATTGAAAATTTTAAACAATACATAGGACTAAACAGGCATGGATAACAGATGGATGGATGGAACAAGTCAACAGGAAAATATGACATAATAGGACAAAAGGTAGTTACAAAAAATAATGTATTTCACAGTTTTTATCTATAGATCCATAAATAGGCCTATGACAAAAAAAAGTTTATTAAAAAGAAAGTTTGAGGTATAAGATTTAAATAAAATTACATTTTTCACATAACTTTCTTGTTTTGCTGGATTTAGAATATTAAATCTTTTAAAGATTCTAAATATGAAGAAAAGAGTGCTTTAAACACAATAATGTTTGGACACTGGTGTGCAAATTTAGTACAATGAATATGAATCCTCTCCCATTCCGGTAATTATTACATCACACCAACACATTAGACGCCACCACACTCACTCTGTGAACTTTAACAACCTTAGGCTACCTACAAAACACCCACAACCCACTTTCAGGATCAATAAGCCAATTGTTACCATCAATGTGGCACTTTTTAATGTTCGTTCTCTTTTAAATAGAACTTTTTTAATGAATGATTTGATTTTAGACAATAAGTTAGACTGTCTTCTTTTAACTGAGACATGGCTTGGCACGGACGCATCTGTTGTGCTCACCGAGGCCTGCCCACCAAATTTTAATTTCTTATATTCTACTAGAGAAGAAAGAAGAGGAGGTGGAACAGCATCTATTATAAATGACTCACTGACCTCAAATGGAGTGTCTTTTAACAGTTATAAGTCATTTGAGCACCATGCCTTTACTTTTAGCAGCCCTCCGATTTTTTGCATGACTGTGTACAGACCACCTCATCACTCTAGTTCTTTTATCAGTGAATTCTCTGAACTTTTATCAGAAATTCACACCTCTTATAACAGGATTTTAATAACTGGTGATTTTAATCTACATGTTGATGATACCTCAGATCCAATATCCAGAGTTTCTAAACCTTTTAAATTGTCTTGATTTTAAGCAGCACGTCACACAGCCAACTCACAACAGAGGACACACCCTGGACCTAGTCATAACCCATGGCCTGTCCATCAGTGTGTCCTCTGTTGTTGACCTGGCTGTGTCTGACCATTACTGTATATTTTTTAACATCACCAGTTTTAACCAGGAGGAGGCCCCGGTGAGAACAGTGAGGAAACGTTACCTAACTTCTGAAGTGGCTGCAAACTTTATTGAGATTTTACAGAGCACTCCTGCTGTAGTTTTACCTGCACCTTGTGATTTTATTGTTGACAATTTTAACAGTAAACTGAAGTCAACTCTGGACTCCGTAGCTCCACCTGTAACTAAAACAATAAAAAGAAAACCTACACCTCCGTGGAGAAAAACATATGAAGTCAACATACTGAAAAGAAAATGCAGGAGTGCAGAGAGAAGATGGAGAAAAAGTAAACTAACAGTGCATCATGAGATTTTACGCCAACAACTCAAAACCTACAATAACGCAGTTAAAAAGGCACGAATCTCTCATTTCTCACAACTCATCACCAACCATAAAAACAACCCCCGGTTCCTCTTCTCCACCTTTAATATTTTAACAGGCACTAATTTTAATAAAGTTTTTAAGACACCAACGGATGATCTTTGTGAAAACTTTGCAGACCACTTCAGAACTAAAATCAAGGACATCAGATCCTGTCTGTCATCCCAGAAAGTTTTGTCTGTTAACATACCTAGACTGTTGTCCTTGCCTGAGGAGACACTGGAGAGTTTTGCCCTGGTTGATGCAGGGACACTTGGTCGAGTTTTCTCCCAAGTAAACCCTACAACCTGCCTTTTAGATCCAATTCCCACATCACTCTTAAAATCGTTTTATGGAGTCTTCGAGGAGCAGTTTTTAAACATCATGAATTGCTCTCTTCAGACGGGTGTCTTCCCTACCGCCTTTAAAACGGCGGTGGTGAGGCCCCTTCTGAAGAAGAGCAATTTAGACCCCAACGTTCTTAATAATTACAGACCCGTATCCAACTTACCGTTTTTAAGTAAAATTTTAGAAAAACTGGTTTTTAACCAACTTAATGACTTTTTAAACAGAAATAGCATTTTAGAGAAACATCAGTCTGGTTTTAGGAGGAACCACAGTACCGAGACAGCACTTTTAAAGATTTTAAATGACATCAGGTGGAATTTAGATAATAAAATGCTCACGGTGTTGGTTCTACTAGATCTAAGTGTCGCTTTTGATACAGTAGACCATCACATTTTATTAAATAGACTCAGACACCTGGTTGGCCTCTCCGGTACTGTTCTTAACTGGTTTTGTTCCTATCTCACAGACCGATGCTTTTATGTAAGTCTGGATACATGTTCCTCAGAACCCCATGAAATTGAATGTGGGGTTCCCCAAGGCTCAATCTTAGGTCCACTTCTTTTTAATCTTTACATGCTTCCCCTTGGGGACGTCATCAGGAAGACACGGCATCAGCTTCCACAGTTATGCAGATGATACACAGCTGTACATTGCCGTGTCTCCTGATGACACAGGACCAATTGATGTCCTTTTTAACTGCATTGTAGACATCAAGTCATGGATGGCAGAGAATTTCCTACAGCTCAACCAGGACAAAACTGAGGTTTTAGTTATAGGTCCTGAAGGCCAGAGAGAGAAACTTTTACCAAAACTAAAGTATCTTAAACCGACCCAATCAGTAAGAAATTTGGGCGTGATTTTTGACTCTGAGCTAAATTTTATCCCACATATCAAAAATATAACAAAAATAGGTTTTTATCACCTTAAGAACATAGCCAGAGTCCGCCCGTTTCTCACAGGCCAGTACGGAGGTGCTAATGCATGCTTTTATTTCATGTCGCCTGGATTATTGTAATGCCCTGCTCTCTGGTCTTCCCAAAAAGAGTATTTTAAATCTCCAATTATTACAGAACTCAGCCGCTCGCGTGCTGATGAAGACCAGAGGGCGGGAACACATTACGCCAGTTTTAAAGTTGCTGCATTGGCTCCCCGTCCGCTTCAGGATCGATTTTAAGATTCTCTTACTGGTTTTTAAATGTCTTAATGGCCTTGCGCCCTCTTACTTATCTGACCTGCTTTTACCATATCAACCCTCGCGGACCCTGCGGTCCTCCGGCACTGGCCTTTTAACCATACAAAGGCCCAGAACAAAAACCCACGGTGAGGCAGCATTTAGCCACTATGGCCCCCACCTGTGGAACAGCCTGCCGGAGGGCCTCAGAACTGCAGAGACTGTTGATATTTTTAAAGGAAGACTAAAGACATACCTTTTTAATCAGGCTTTTAATTAATATTTTAAACTCTTCTTACGTTTTTATCTGGTGCTATCCTGTTTTATGTTGCTCCTTTTAACTTGCTTTTTAAGATGATGCTTTTATCTGCTTTTACTGCTTTTATCTTGCTATTTTATGCCTTTAGTCATTATCTTTTAACTCCAGTGTTTCCTCAGGGGGGTCCTCCACACTGGGAGCTGTGTCAGGCGACTGGGGGTGCTGTCCTTGGGTCCCTCTGGTCTGGCTGGCTGGGGGTTCCTCCTTCTCATCTGGGGGTCCTCCTGTCGGTTGGAGTTGGGGGGCCCAGGTGCTGGTCACCCTGATAAGGCCTGCGGTTCCTTCCAGTGTGGATGGCCCCAAAGGCGGCGTTTCCTTGATCCTCAGTGCCATGCCATGTCGCCCTAGTGGGTGTGATTGTGTATGTGTATGTGTTTTAGTATGGAGGGTGGGAGGGAAGGGGTTTTTATTGTGATAATTTGTTTTTAATTCTGTAAAGCACTTTGTGTTGCATGTTTTTGCATGAAAAGCGCTATACAAATAAAGATTGATTGATTGATTGATTGATGAATTATGACAAATATTAATAGAAGGTTGATAATATAAGATTTTCCTGGATTTCTTTCCTTGTTTTGTGTCAAACCAAATAGAAGATGCTGTATGTTCAGTTTGTAACACACCTAGTCACCCCTGAGTCAAATTTGATGTTTATGAGATTATTTTGATCAATCCAAAAGACACGAGAGTCAGTACAATCCCAAAATAAATGACATATTGTTTCATCCACATTGCCACAAAAGGAACAGTGTGTGTCAATATTAAATCTTGTATATTACAAGACAGGTCTTGACTGGATAACACTTGTGGAGCAATTTAAAAGTAACCTCTCGTACCTTAAAAAGATCCCTGACAAGATCCAAGTGTTCTCCCAATCTATGTCATTATAAATATTACTCAGTAGAAAACAGTTGCAGGTTTAGAAACAATGTCTCTGAATGATATTTCTAATGCATTGATTAGTGGCTTTATCACTCAATAAAAGACATAAGGTACCAACATACACATCATCAGGAGTTAAACCTGGAATAATACAGCTTTTACCTTGAGGAGCAGAACAAAATGATCTCCTAACCCCATCTGGTACTGCATCAAATACCATAGAAGATTCTCTTGGTGGAACAGGGACTAAATATATAGAAAGAAATTCTTCCTGAGTGAATAACTGACCATTGTCATTCAGCAACTGATGAACAAGCAATATTTTATTATCAACCCTCCTCTTCATATACAAAGATTTGTTCTTAAATCTAATTCATTGATATTTTCAAATGAAATATTTATGGGGAAAAAACTGTGTGAGTACATCATTGACCAGGAGAAATAAACTCAAGTTGTGCTTCTCTTCAATGAACGCTCACGTCATGATCACGTGACCTGACAGTTAGCAGCAATAGTCCAAACCGGTTGTTTCTACGGCATTCAGGGATTCTGGAAGATATGAAAACTTCCACTTTTAAATGTGACAATTTAAAACTTCCTCTGATTCTGGGAGGCACTGATTTAGCACCAGAAATTTTAACACCAACAAACATCCTTTGTTCTGTTTTAACATCTGTAATGCACATTTACAGAAGACTTAAGCTACTTTAACATTCATAGTAAATTAAAACATTACTTACGGCACACCTCCGTCAAACAAGTCCATGCCTGTGGCAGGTCAATCATGTGACAATGGAGCTTAGATGAGTAGTTTGTTTTCTGCACCAGAAGATCTCTCAAGATTCCTGCCAAATGCAAAAGCAGCTTGAACTTGAAGGCGATACATTTTAGTTCATATTTACACGAATGTTTCATATTAAAAAGGGATAAATCACGTTTTAAAAGATCGACTATGAAGCATATCGGTGCAAACAAATGTCAGGATACTGCTGAATGAGAAATATAAAATACCTTCATAGCCACTAGCTTCCTTCTCCTCTTTGGATGGATCTTTGAGATTTTTATCCTCTAAAAACAGAACACAAAGGTTTAGGGGTGCCCTCTGCTGGTGGATCTCTTGTGGGTTCTGATGATGAGGAGGCTTAATGAATGTGGTCTGCCTTGTGATGTTTAAAATGTATTTGTTTTATGCTGAAAACAAAGTCCAAATATAAAACAACAGTTGCACACTGTCATTACAAAATTCAATTAAAATTATTATTAAGACTACCAGAACAATCAACATTTACCTTCCACAATACTGAAGCAGCACAGCTGCCAGATCTGCCTTGCCCTGCAATAAACGGACACTCTGCTGTTTGTACTCAGTCTGACGTTGAAAATAAAACCCACTACTGTGTAGAAATGGACACCTCAGAACTTTTCACATTGTTCATTGCTTCACCGTCAGAGTCAATAAAGTAGCTACATCTGCTGGTATAAGTACTTCTTCAGGTCATCATTCCATCCCTTAATAGCAGTAGGCAAAGGAATGATAACTAGGGATGCACCATAACTGTTTTTAAAACTGATACCGATAACTTTCAGCTCCTAAAGGCCGATACTGATAACCAATAACACACACATATACCTAAGATCATTACA
The DNA here is from genome assembly GCA_018398805.1 of Hirundichthys speculiger. NCBI lineage: Eukaryota > Metazoa > Chordata > Actinopteri > Beloniformes > Exocoetidae > Hirundichthys > Hirundichthys speculiger. The sequence continues at coordinate 330,338 of JAGFBZ010000663.1, forward strand.
TCAATACTATGAACAAAACCAAAAACAGTTTTGACTCTTTAAATTAACAGCTATGTATTTTTTCTAATGAAAAACTATTGGCAAGCCTCTCAGACATTTTTGTAAAGCTATCAAACAAACCTATTTGATATCTCACATTCATTTAAATAATGTTCATTACTGACTGATATAAAAAAATAAAGGCTCCTTGAACTGATGGAAATACATGCATCAGAATTACTAACTGAAAAAATTAATTCCTCAATGACAATAAAAAATAATGCACAGGTCATAATGTTCTGACACAAGTTAGACTTGTCTGTGTAAATAAACTGAAAAAGTTAACTCATAGTAACAAAAAAATACGTTTAAAGGGTTCTATTCAAATGAATGCCTTTTAATTAAAGTAAATGAGGTTCAGTAGTTTTTTTTTTTTTTTTTAATCTAATGGAAGCTTTAGATGAGATGATGGCGAGGAGCAGAGAGGAGAGGAGAGGTTGACTAGCTGCTGGCTTGCTGACGTTAGCTCATGTTAGCTCACGTTAGCACGATTTCAAAACTCAATGGAAGCGATGGTTATGTTTCAGGTGGCTGATCAGGTTTGACGTATTAAAGCTTGTGCTATTTTCCCTCCTTTGCTTGGAGCATTTATCACAAATAACCAGCTAACTATTTTCTTCTGAAACTTTAACGAAGTTCCATATAATAGCCGCCATGTTTGTTTGTTTTTATCAGCGCACTGAACTGCATGCTGCATTCAAGGCATAACATAAATTCCTCTGTTCCCTTGTTTGCTCGTAGTTCTTTCAGCCTCATCTATTTTTTTCTATTTCTATTTTGTATGTGTAACATGTGGGAAAATATTGCAAATATCAATTAAAGTCAGCAACTACAAAAATTATGACCAAGTTAACAAGTTGTTTTCTGGCATGAGGGGGTATTCTTGATTTTCCTTACTGAGAAATCGTTTTTCTGATTGTGCCGACGTCACTTGAGCATAACATTCACTGACGGTCATTCAAGGCCCAGAGGGAGCGAGGCACTGCCATGTTGACAAAAATATATATGTTATCAGGGCTATTCATCATGATATCGGACTTATCAGGATGACGTCATAATTTCCTGTTATCGGCCCGATAATTATCGGGTCGATAATTGCCATGCATCCCTACTTTCATTCAATGAACGCGTTCATGTACAACACTAGTGTAGACACACAGGTCCTGTGTAACAGTCAACTGGTCAGTTTCACACATTAGGAGGACTGTGAGCTTTGTACAATAAACCAAAGTCACTCAATGATTTCCCTGCTAAGTTTCCAAGGAGTTGTGTGTCCAATATTTATACAGCTTGAGTATAACCTCAAGCTGTATAAATATTGTTGCTGTCAATACGTTTTTAAATGCTGTTAGCTTTTATATGGGGTTTTAGGATTTATCATCTTAGGGCCCATCAAGGCCAAGTGTGGAAATAATTTAAATGTCTTTAATGGGTTTCAAGTAGCGTAATTCATTCAAAACAGTATTTCCTTCCATGCATCTTGTTTTTTTTAAATTGTCATTTTAATTTTCAATGGATTTCCACATCTTTGAAGGAAGTAAAACAAATGTAAGTTTGAAACCTTAGTTTCCTCCACAATAATAAAATTCTGTGGCACTCCAGAGTCCCTTGAACTATCTGCCCCATCAGTCACTCAGGTGGTATCATACTTTATGATTTTAATTCATTACTTTGACTGTTTTGAGAGCAAATCAACACTTAGTATTGCATTGTAATTACAGATATCATCACCAATAGCTGTGTTTCACTGCCCATTTAACTTTGCTAAATGTTTAGCCAATCATGTATTTGTCTTAATTTCCTTTACATGCTCCAGCATGAGGTGTCTTTTCCCTGAGTTATTCACCCCCCCCACCCCCGTCAGATGAGGTGAAGGTGGAGAGGTAACATGTTTTCTTTTGAGAGCTAAACACTTCAAGATTGGCAGTCAGTAGTGCCATCTGGAGGCCACAAATAAGCATTAAATTACTTCCCATATACAATACATAGCTTGACAATATGTTGTTAAATCTGAATAAAACTCAGGTCATTAAGAGGTCATTAAGAGAGACTCAGCCAGCAGTTGACATAAACACAGGAGCTTTACTTTTGTAAAGCGACCTCCTAATCACAACGTCTAGCTCTGCAGTTACTCTGGAAAGCCACTAAAATGACATTCACTTCTACTAAACACGTTTTGCTGAGTTATTTTTGACTAGAAATAATGTTCTAAATCACACATAACCAAAGCCATTGGAGTTGACTCACTGAAGTGTCCCGTCTCTGTTGAAACTGAGCATACTCTCAGTGAGTTAGTCATATCATTGTGCAAGTCTACCCTGAAAAAATGACTTTCATGTCACATGTCTGGAGATGTCAAGTTTAGTTCTGTCAATGCAGATGTAAGCAAAACAAGCAGTGACATCCATTTTAATTCAAAAGATAGCTGCAAGTATAAGCTTTCTGTAATGTCATCTATCGATCCAAGTCCAGGTGGATATCTGTGTGGGTGTGAGGACACTTGACCAAATAACATCGTGAGCAACCATAAACAATTATTGATGCACTCAGTGGACTCCACCCCCTAAGTGTTAAAAGTCAGATAAATTCTAGTGAGCAGAAATTAACTTCAAGAGCAGAGTGCTGTTGAGGTAAATATTCTCCACATGAAACCCAAATTCATGAAAAAGTCTTTCACTGTTGATATTCTGGTTTCAACATACTTCATTGTACAGAGACAACACTTGTTTAGGTGACTAACGGCCTGCTGTGGAATATAGATTTTAGATGTTTTAGGCTGAGGTGCCATGTTTGATACTTTCATTCAAAAGACAGTATTAAATACACTGACTGATTTTACCCAGCGCCCCAGTGGTCATTTTCTCCCTGTTCTTTTATTTACATACCACCTATAGCCCAGATAATTCAAGACCGTTATGTAACACACAATATTGCGTTTACACGGACAAACACTGAGCTTTACAAGCTGACAAAACCTGAAAAAAAAATCCAGCATCTAGCCAAATCTCAAAGCTTGTCTTCCTGAGAATAATACCCCACATTTCCTTAAATTCAGTGCTAAATCATTGGTCATTTTGTTTGGTCCCCATATTCTTTCAGTCCTCTTGGTTCAGTCTATCAAATAATCTAGGTCTGACCTCAGTTTTGTTTCTCAGTTCATACATCTTTTATATTGAGACCACAGATACCTGTAGCCTCTTTCTTCCTCTCCTCAAGGTCACAGTTTGTAACTTTTCCTTTAGAGCCCTTCTTCTCTCCATCTGAAGTCTGAACTCCAGCAGACTATGAACTCACCACAGGAGCACTGTAAGCCTTTAAAACTGTCAATAAAACTGTCCTCTTTTTGAAAGCCTTTTACAATATCTGATATATTTATGAAACATTCTAAATATTGTACTTTCATAAGTGCAACTCAATAAAAAAATATGACTGAAAACTGGTGCACTGAAAACTAAGAACTAGATTTTTCCTGTGATGCATTAAACAGTCTAAAGTGTGTTGTTTTGTAATCACGCATTTGCAATGGGGGCCATTGATCCCTTTTAGCTGAAGATTAACTGTAGATATTGATCCCATTCTATCTAGCACACACATCACTCATCAGTAAAATGAAAGTCAGGTCTTTACATTTCTATCAATCCTTACACAGAAGAATTAAGATCAAAGAATATCCTTACTGGTTTAACACTGTGCAGAATTTGCATAAAGAGACTCTGGATCCTGATACAAATAGTTAGAGGATATGTAAAGAGTGGAAAACTCAAAAACTAGTCCAATAATCCTGTCAAAGCTCCAAGCCACACCCCCTGCTCTGAGACGGTATGGGGCCGTATAAGTGAGATACTGTGATATTGTGTACTTTAATTTGTTCCAAAAATGTTGACCTGTTGCTCTTTTGCTGTCCTTGTCGGGCCAATGATTGACTAATAACTGAGCTGTCCTGTTTGTTCTCCTGACTTGCAAAAAGCACCTCAACAGTATACCAGGAGGGATGTGAGTGTGTTAGTTAATGATGAGCTGTTAGTGAAAAGGCCTCAACATGGACCTGTACGCAGCAGCTTTCCTCCTGGGAGCCTTCATTTCTACTGGTGAGGCTAATTGGCATATCTGAGAAGTTTTGTAAATGTGTCTGTGAAAACATATTTGATGTAAAATGTATGAAAAAGATACAGTGATTAGTTTAACTGTAATAGCCCCTCATTAAGACTTCAAACGTTTTGTCGGTACTGCTTCCTTTACTCATTCAGTCAAGCTTGTATGTGTTGGGAGACTATTCTTCATTGACTATTCTTCATTCAGATGTAGCTGATTTTGCTATTAAGATGCTAACCGAAAAAAAAAAAAAAAAAAAAACAACCTGAAAGATGATGATCCAATTAATGTGATTTCTTGAGCCACATCTCAAATATCACATTAAACTGGAATCTAAGGGCTGGATCGCTCAGAACAGACCTCACCAGGTAAATGTATTTAAAACAAAACATGGTGTTTGAAATGTTGTCAGGTTTACCTGATGGATGTGGGATTTGTTTGAGGTAAATAAAGAGGAGCTGATTTGTTTTTTCATTGTCATGTGTCGCAGATAACTTCTGGAGACAAAGGTTGTTTTGATAGTAAATACCAACTATAATCAAAGGGTAAATTACATTACAGTACAATACAATGACTACGTTTTTCATTTTGTTCAGATGACATGAACCAGTTTGTTTGCTCGTACTAAACTGCTAACATTACCCTTTGAAAGATCCATGAATAATCCTCTGACATGTTAACTTTTAAATTTCTTCCTTAAAACAAGAAACTATTAAAAACATGGGGTTCCATTTGGCATCTGAGTTCTAACCTCCTTAGTAAATGAAATTTAACCTGTCACTGTCACTGGTCCTGTAGTATTAGTTTTTAAGTCTTATTTTCTTGTGAAGCTGAAATGTTAGTGGCTTGGCATGTTGGCATTATCTTTGATTTTCACAGTGGTTGGATATTACGTAATTTAAGAAAAAAAATTAAATACATTTAGGGATAATATACATTTTTACATTTACATTTGTGGGTAATATAGCCATGGACAGTGTTTATGAACATTAAGATGAACAATTCTGAGGTTTAGCAATAACTGAACAAACTTAACAATGTAGTATTTAACCACTGTTACAGTATTACAATAATATATAATGTATAACATAATCATGTAATGTAAATAACAGGTTGTGAATAATGTCATATAATTTTATTTGTACAAATTGATCACCGTGGTTTGCTTCATGAAAATAGTTTTTTTGCCTGCAGTATGCCATTATCTCCACATGTTATGTACTCTCAGCTTTCATAATGCCTTCCAATGGCATTTTCTTACATTATCCAAATGTAATTGTAAAATATTTACCACATTTGTCTTAAATTACAGTATTAATTTGGATGGGGATTTGTACTTCAGGTTCTTCTTCAGTTTTATTCATATGGTACTTTTGAAGTATTGGTGCAGTCCTTGATGCTTATTAGTGCTAAAATCCACTTTACAATTTAATTCAATCCAGTTTATGTGTATTGCGCCAACTCACAACAAGGGAATTTCTTAGAGAAAGCAGCCATGTTCAGTACAAGTCAAATATATACAGTTCAATCAAATACAGTGGTTATCCAATCATATTTCAATTGCATGTGAATTTGTTTGTTTGTTTGTTTGTTTGTTTTAGGTCTCATATTTGAGCCTGGTGTTCTCCCATTAATGCATCAAACTGCAATCTAAAATTGTGTGTGAATTCATTTTATCTCTGGTTCCAGTTGGTAGTACTGAGGTAGACGGCTATTCGAAGACTGAAGGAGCATGGGTAATCTCGTTGAACAGAAGACAGTATTCAGTAAACACTGTGACTGAATGTGCCACCAAATGTGATACTGAAACGTCCTTCACATGCAAGTAAGTCCACATGTCACACTCCAGCTTTTTGATGGGTGTACCAGAGCCTGACATGCTCTTTGTTTTCACAGGTCTTTTGCATATATTGAAAAGGATCAAGAGTGCTGGACGGCAGGATCAAACTCAAAAACAGAATCGGTCTTACGAAGAAGCAGCTCTGCTTTATATGAAAAAAATGGCAAGTCTCCAAAATCCAACTGTTTCAAGTAATTGAAGTAGTTTTAAGCCTCACATTTTTTTTTTCATTTGTCAAGTTGAATGTTGCTTTTTTTCTATGAAATAGTTAATGTTTACCATGTGACGCAAAATCAATAATGTTTGGATTATGTGTACAAGCACAGCAGAAAGGGCATAAAGATAAACAGACTTGTTATTCTAGTTTTGGGGCTAAGTAAATCTATAGGATCAAATAATTTATTTACTTATTTTGTCTTGTCTAGAATATCTCCTGGAGTGTGTAAATGGAATAGGAACAGATTATAGAGGAACAAAGACAAAGACAAAATCAGGAAAGGTGTGTCAGAGATGGGAGGTAAAAACCCCACACAGGCCCAAGTATGTATTCATTTGCTATTTAATCTCACACATCACTTCTTCTCTTTTTATTTCTTTCTGTAATGGTTATCTGTGTATTTCCTGCAGCATCACACCACAGTCCCACCCCCGAGCAGATCTGGATTCAAACTTCTGTCGTAACCCTGATGGTGACAGTGGGGGGCCGTGGTGTTACACCACTGACCCCAGCACCCGCTGGGAGCACTGCAACGTTCCCAGCTGTACTGGTGAGATTCATTTATCACTGTCAATTTATTCACACCTTAACTTCTTTCTAATCTCCCCCTTAAAATAACAAAAAGGCATAACAGATGATGAAACTCATACATTTTTTTTTTGTACAAACCTTCTTTTTAACCATTAGGTAATTTAGAACATATTTCAGAAAGTTTTCAGAAAAATGGGGCAAGATCATTGTTGTGTGTTCCATTATGCCCTTTTTAACAGCATTCTTTAAGCATTGATTCGCTCCCCAATGGTGGAAAATCAAAACTGGTTTGATTTTCCATTGCTAGATATCACATCCATGACATTAATGAATTTTATTTGTACCACATCAGGTAAAATAATATGAAGCAACAAATGTATGAATAAATAGGGATGTGGTTATTCCAGGCAAAATAAACAGGATCACCACTTAAGTAGCCATCAGAATTAAAAAACATCATGTAACCGTGATGGTTACATGACATGTTTTTTACGTGTTTTTTAATTCGGAATTAATAATTCCGAATTAAACTATTTTCCTTCGAGTTTACATGGAAATAATAATTTCGAGTTGAGGTTTACATGGAAAACACGTTTGTTCGGCTTTATCCAATTCAGCTTAAGGTCTGGGGGTTGGGAAGGGTTCTGATTGGATGGGGCGGGGGCGGACTTCTTTACGTCTACCGGAAGAAAACAAACTTAGCAACAACTCGGTTAGCAACAACATTCCACTTATTTTTGACCTGGGTGGCGTCTCTATCTGCGAAACCTCCTTCATTTAATCTGGCCGCTACAACTTTGAAAAGCTCATAATTTTTATGTTTCCTGCCATCTGTTCTTTTAATTATTTCCAGTTCCTCCAAGCTATTTATTAAATAAATCGTCTCTGCTCTTGACCACCGTTTACTGCATGCTGCCATCTTGAAACTTTGTTTTGAAAACAAGTCCAGCGCGGAATATAAGCGTCATCACGACAGACGGACAAGGGAACGAGCATGCGCAGAAAGACTGGAATTATTTTAAAGTGGAATGAGTTACACTCTGCAGAATTGCAGTAAAACACTATGGTTATTTGAGAATAAAAAAAATGATACAAAATGAATTATTTGTATCATTTTTTTTGGCTGTTCGTTTCTTTAACAGAACTGGTCATCTCTACAAAAAACCCTAAATGTAATGTAACACGTCGCGATATAAATAGCACCATTTCTATTGCCAGTGTCAGCTAATAACTGCTAAACTTGTCACAGCTAAAAAAAAAAACTCATAATCATCTTCACTATGCAGCAGTGGTGACTGTTTAAAGTGATAATGACAATGGTGGCGCCTGGGGCGCCTAAAAGGGGGGTTAAAGGATACGGATTATAGGGGCCCATGATTGAGGGGGGCCCAGAGAGGCCCCTAATGATGATAAAAAATAGCATCAACAAATTTCGCCGTTGTGTTGGGGGGCCCGGTAAAGATTCTTTTCATGGGGCCCAAAATCCCTAGCGGCGCCCCTGGGTGGCGCAGTGGTTAGGGTGGGCGGCTCATATACAGAGGCTACAGTCCTTGTGCGGCTGGTCGTGAGTTCGACTCCCAGCTCGTCGACTCTTTCCCGCATGTCTTCCCCATTCTCTCTCCCCCCCTTCTTGTCTCTCTATACTTTGAATAAAGGCCACTAGTGCCAAAAAAAAAAAGTGATAATGACAATGAAATTGTGAATATGAATATGATATAAAATAGACAATCTGGCATCACGGTCCAACAGTCTTTGGAAATCTTTCAAAATAAGTTTATATGGCACTAAACTAAAAAAAAGGGAGGTGCCTGTATTTAGTATACTTCTCTTTAATCCACTTTATTGTAAATCTTCTACATATTGTCATGTTTTATGTCCCTGGCTTTATATGGGATCATCATCATGGGACTGAAAGTGTTGGTTGGAAATGCAGCTGTACTTTATGCAAAACATACATAATGCATTTATAAATGCTACAGAAACACACAGAAGACTGTTAGATCATATGGATGAGACATGTCTGTGTTTTTCTGTTTCAGAAGAGTGTATACACTGCAGTGGTGAAGACTACAGAGGGAAAATTTCCACCACTGAAAATGGTTACACCTGCCAACACTGGGACTCGCAGAAGCCTCACAATCATGGTTACAATCCGTCTGCGTAAGAGCAACAGAGGAAAACATTTATCAGTTTAGATTGTTTATGAACATAGTCTGCAAGACAAGTTTTCTACAGGCTAAACCAAAACTTATGTACTTCTCCTGATGCTTTCTAAAGTCTTCCAGACAAGTATCTTGAAGAAAACTATTGCAGAAACCCAGATGGAGATCCCCGACCATGGTGCTTCACCACCAGCCCATCGAAACGGTGGGACTTTTGTGCCATACCACGCTGTAGTAAGTTTTTTCTTTTCTCTTTTGCTCTTTTTCATCACTGTCAATATTTATACTCAAGCTCAATTCTTGACTCACATCTCCAGTTGTGCTTTTAGCATCTACCAGCACTGTTCATTTATACTCTTTCAATGGGGAGGTTGAGGTGAAGAGGTATTAAGTTGTTGATGAAGTCATTGTTAAAGGTTGTAGCTGTGGGCGGGAATCATTTCCTGTAGCAGTCTGCATTACACAGGATCTAAAGAAGACACTTATTGAATCATTGTGTTGTGAAAAAGGATGTGCATTTTGTCCATTATGTTTTTCATTTTAATGAAACATTCTTTTTTTCAGTTCATTCAAGTTACTGACTCCAATGCTGCTTTCATACGCATACTGCATATGAAATGTTACTATGTGGTGGAAAGTGGAATTTTAACTGCAGTCATATTGTAGCAATGCTGTTATCACAGTGACACAGTGAGTTCAAAACTCTGTTTTTTTGTCCTCAGCATCAGAACCTCCCACCATAGTACCAGAACTGACCTGTGCCACTGGTGAGGGTGAAGTATATCGTGGCACGGTTGCTGTTACTGAGTCTGGCAAAACCTGCCAGACCTGGTCTGCTCAGACGCCACATAAACACAATCGCACGCCAGAAAACTACCCCTGCAAGTAAGGACCGGACCGATCCAGGACAGGACTAGAGATGGTCCTGAGAGAGAAGTGAGAAACATGAACCCAAGCATTACAATGTATTTAAGACTTCATATTTGTTTTGTTCTTCTTTGTCAGAGGCCTAGATAATAACTACTGTCGTAACCCGGACAACGAAAGGATGCCCTGGTGTTACACCACTGACCCTGATACACGCTGGGAGTACTGCAGGGTACCGCGCTGTGGGGACGCACCTGAACCAGGTATAAGAACAGCAAAAGCTAAAGAAAACTGAAACCGGCAAAACACACACACCCACACACATATATATCTATACACACACATATACACAGTGCCTTGCGAAAGTATTCAGCTCCTTGAACTTTTCAACCTTTAGCCACATTTCAGGCTTCAAATATAAAGATATAGAATTTAAATTTTTTATCAATAATCAACAACAAGTGGGACATAATTGTGAAGTGGAACAAAATTTTTCTGGCACTAGTGGCCTTTATTGACAGTGAAGAGACAGAGAGAATGGGGAAGACACGCGGCAAAGGGTTGACTAGCCAGGAGTCGAACTCGCAACCAGCCGCACGAGGACTGTAGCCTCCATATATGGGCTGCCTGCCCTAACCACTGCGCCACTGGGCAGGCCCAGAATATTTTAAACTTTTTTAACAAATAAAAAACTGAAAAGTGGGGCGTTCATATGTCTGAACCCTTTTGTCACTCACCTGGGTGATGTCACCTTCAAGCACAGGTCCAGTATATCTGAGGTGTTGTCCCTAACTGGAACCATTCACACAGTCAGGTTACAGCCCACTGTGCTCCCACCAACATCCGCATCTCTGTTGCCTTCACACCACATGCATTTTTCAATCTCTTCCTTCAGGCATTGGCATTCCTTCCTTTCTTGGCATTTCTCAAGCTTTTCATGGTCCTCGTTGCTCATGTTGCTCTCGTTTTGGATCGCCACGTCTTTCACTGCTGCTGTCCTCTGATGTTTATCAGCCACCACTATGTCAGGCCAGTTTGTCAGTTTGGATCGGGAAGTCCTACAGGATCTGGACCTGCTTGTTCTTGAGTTCTGTTGGAGGTGTCTTCCATACTGGGACTCTCCAGTCCATACTGGTGCAGATGTTTCTGTAAACTACCAGTTATCTGACTATGATGCTCCATGTATGCATTGCCTGCCAGCATCTAGGGTCCTGTCTGGTGTGGTAGACCCTGACCTCTATCAACCTTATGTTTAGGGCCTGTTCTTGTGCAGCCATGCTCAGTGCCTCCATGCTGTCTTTCAGTCCAGCCTTTTCCAGCCACTGTTATGTTTTTCCCAATGCCTCCTCTTCATTTTGGCGTTGGTGCATGACATTCAGGGGCTTGTCCTTCCATCATAGTTGCTCAGGCTCCTCCTCCAGGCTGGGTTTCTGATTGCCTGAGTGGGTCATCAGTGGTATGCTGTCTTCTTGATGTATTCCTGGTCACTGAGTTAATTTCAGGACTCTCCCAGTGGAACTGTGGCTCCATTAAATGACTGCTGCTGTTAGCACAGCTAAGTAAAGCTAAGTTTCACTCTCAGATCCCAACAGACCAACCACACCAATGTAAGAACAGTATTTGGATATACAACTTTAATTCTGGAAAAGTTGGGACGTTTTTAAAATTTGAATACAATGAAACTAAAAGGCTTTTAATTCACATGAGGCAACATTTTATTCACAACAGCATGGATAACATAACAAATGTTTAAACTGAAAAATTTTACAATTTTATGCACAACATGATCTCATTTCAAATTTGATGCCTTCTGCAGGTCTCTAATTAGTCATTACAGGGGCTTATTTACCACGATGTAGCATCTCTTTTTTAAAAAAAAAACAGCTTGAAGACATTTGGGTATCGAGGTTATGAGTTTCTGGTGTTTGGCCCCTTCTTGCCTGGTACAGGCTGCTGAAAAGATCGTTTTTTTTTTTTGGTTTTTTTTGGTTGAATAATACACCAAATGTTTTCTGTAGGTGAAAGATCTGGACTGCAGTCAGGCTGCTTATGCTGTTATAAGAGCTGAAGTTTGTGGTTTTGCATTGGCCTGCTGAAAGACAAAGGAAAGAAAAGTCCATTGTTGCTATTTTTTGATCTGTTTCTGCAGATGAAGCTGTGATTCCCCCGGAGGAAGAAGATTGCTATGAAGGGAACGGCTCCAATTATCGAGGAATAACATCAGAGACCATCAGTGGAAAAAAATGCCAAATGTGGACCTCCATGACTCCTCACAGACATAACAAAAGCCCACGGGAATATCCCACAGCGTGAGCATAAAATAACTGTAACTAATGCATTCTATGTTCATCTGGTTTTTAAAAGGCTTAACAGTCAACAGATTTTCTCTGCGAACTCAAAACAATCATACTGCATGTCACTATTTTCAGAGCTTTTAATACGATAAAAGGTTTTTTATGGACTCACCCATATTTTCATAAATAGTTTTGTGATCTTTATAGATACCGTTAATCAATACATAATCATTAATACATTATAATGTTGATCAATATATTTTAAAACAAGCTGTGGTTTTCATTAATTTTGGAGACTAAGGACTAAGTTTTTTTCACTGCTTTTAAAATGTGAACTCATAAACATGCAGTTATATGAGAAACACACCCACTTTTAAATCTAAGGTTTTATGTAAGGAAAAATATCTATATGGTCCTTAAAATTAAATATGACCTCTGATGAACAACTAGACAAGACATTTTACATTATGTCAAAAATTATATCTCAAAATCTTTGCAAATATTCATATGGCAGTGTGTGAAAAACGAAGTAAACAGTTCCATAGAAACCTTGTTACTAAATCATCAGCTTATGTCACCAGCTCTTTTGAAGCAGAGGTTCTAGTATTTTCTGGTCTGGTACCTTCATCTGTGTGTTGACACAAAGCTAAGATGAAAAGATATTGACAGTGACTTCAGAAAAGCAATTCTGGCTGCTCATCAATCTTTAAATCCCTCAAAGGTCCCTCAAAGGAAACACCAGAGTCTACGCCCACTTCCCTTTCATCAGGCTGGCTGGCTGCCAGAACTGAAATCACAATTAAAAGTTGATTAATTGCACCGTTCTATCTGTTGGGGCCCAAAGTGTCATACTTATCTTCTACGATATATTTTTCAAGGCAAAGCATTTCAGTAAAATATTATTAGCTCATTAAGGATAATAATTACTTTTTTAATCAGATAAAAATGGCAAAGCTTACAATTCCACTAATGGAACATCTGCAAACCTTTTTGGTCACATTTCTTTCTTGATGGCAGTCAGAGCCATCATTGACTGACATCTTTTTCAACCAAACTCACTGGTGAAGTCCAGCCACCTTAATTCAATCTTTCCAAAGTTTCAGCCATACAGAATAAAGGAAACAGTCCTACTCCTCGTTTAGTTTCCCAAGTTGAAGACAGATTAGTTTTCACTGGGTCACTGATATCTGCTGGTTTTGTTTTTTTCAACAGGGACCTCAGAAGGAATCTGTGCAGGAACCCTGATGGAGACCGAGCGCCCTGGTGCTACACGACAGATCCCAAAGTCCGCTGGGAATACTGCAACTTAGAGAAATGCTCTGCCAAGCCCTCAGTAGCGCTTCCCACCACTGCTTCACTACCTCAGGCCACCCAGATCCCCGCAGAGATAGGTACGCTTTTCACCTGAAGACGGGTCTCTCTTTCTAATCACCATCATTCAACCTGTTGTTTCTGTGATGCTGTTTCAGACTGCAAAATGGGAAATGGTGAGACATATCGAGGCCCAACCTCCATCACAGTATTGGGTGTGACCTGCCAGGCGTGGAGTGCTCAGAGCCCCCACCAACACAACAGCTTCACCCCACGAACACACCCCACCAAGGGTCTGGAGGGGAATGTAAGTCAGGGCCAGTTTACATGTGATTTCTTTTGGGCTGTAAGAGGACAGATTTCTTTTCTTCTTTACCAATTTCCACCTTCTCACTTGTTTGTCAGAGCTGCAGAAACCCAGACAATGATGTGAATGGACCCTGGTGCTACACTACTGACCGGCACAAGAAATGGGACTACTGCCAAATTCCTGATTGTGGTATGTGAACACCAGCGACGGGACATTACAGTTCTGCATTTTTCTGTTTTAGTTGATCTCTGCTTCGGTTCTCTAGCCCACCATGAGGGGCACCACTGAACACATTGATGCACAATGTTTTCACAGCAGAAGTTTTCATAATTCGATTTTTCTTCATACAAAATCACAACATATTACTGGATTTAAATAAGTCTTCGTGTGGATGAAAAATATCCCAAACAGCTGCTATGTGTTGTATCTATGTTGTTTGTTATGTGGACAACTGCTTATGTGTTTTATTATGTTTTAATCTCAACAAATAAAATAACTATGAAACCAGCACATCTATAATGTTGAAGAAAGAGCTCGCTTGGGTGTTTTCAAGTATTAAACCCATTATCCAGTGCTAGGAGCACATAGCAGAGAGGTATGAAGAATGAGACATGGATTGCGACTGGAAATAACAGCCACCTCAGGTCCTAATCAAACATTGTATCTAATTGAAAAAAATGTATAAATCAACATAATACTAAAGGCTAAATTCGCACTACAGGTTCTCTTTTCTAGAGCTATCAGTCAATTACATTTTTTAATCGCGATTAATCAAAAGATTTTCATAGTTCTATCTATCCATCCATCCATCATCTAAACCCATTTTGTCATATACAGGGTCACAAGGATCTGCTTTATTTTTTTAAGCCTTTAGTTTGAAAACCGGAAGTCCACCAATGCTGCCGTACTTTTTGGGGGCTTAATTCATCAGCTTCTTTGGGTATTTTGCTGCTTGACCGCAGTAATTTGCTGACGGTCCCTAAACTCCATGGCAGCATCGAGGTGCTCAGAAGGACATTCAGAGCTGTTCCTTAGAGTTTTAGCCACACCCACTGAGCTTGGAGGATTGATGACACTGGTGAAATGTCTGGCATACTTATATCTACAAAATGATACCAACCTGGATGAAATTGTTGCCGTTTATTCAGAGAATTACTTGGGTATCTATGGAATAATACCTTGCAATAATCTTGTCTAGAAGTGACAATCACGTGAATTAAATTTTTAGCATCACACTGGGAGAGGATATTCCTAATTTTGGTGATATTAAAGAGGTGAAAAAAGGCTGTTTTACAAACCTGATTAATATGCTGTTTAAATAACCTGATCAAAAGTAACTCAGAGGTTTCTCACAGTTGTACTGGAAGCCAACATAAAATCAGCTAATCAGCTGATCAGCAACATAAAATCAGCTAATTGTTTTTTGGTTTGGAAACCAAAAACAATTAGCTCTGTTTTTTCAGAATTTAGAAGCAAAAAGTCTGTTGACATCCAGGTCTTAGTGCTTAAGACATACCTGAAGTACTGTTTTGTCTGGCTTCATGGATAAATGCAGTTGTTTAATATTTAGAATAGCAATGAAAATGTATGCCGTTGCTCTAAATATTTCCCAAAGGTAACATGTACAGAGTGAAGAGGAAGTCATAGCAGACCTTTGTCTGTGCAGAAGAAACATCATTAACATGAACAAACTGGAATCTGTTAGACAGATAATATTTAAACCAGCCTCGTGTTATCCCTTTAATCCCCTTAACATGCTCTTATCTTCAATTCAATTCAATTCAATTCAATTTTATTTTATTTGTATAGCAACTGTTACAATGACAATTGTCTCTTGGCGCTTTAGAGAGACCCAGATCATGACCCCCGAGCAAATATCGATGACTAAAATTATAATATTAAATCCAATCAAGGATAATGGCAGGTAAAAAACTCCCACAGAGGGAGAAAAAAACCGTTAAGCCAAAGAAAAACTCCACTTTAAGAGGAAGAAACCTTGAGCAGGACCTGGATCATATGGGGGGACCTTCCTGCCGAAGACCAGCCGGGTAGAGAAAGAAAAGAGGGGAGACAGGACAGAGAGAGGACGGAGGACAGAGAGAGGATGGAGGACAGAGACAGGACAGGACAGAGAGAGGACAGAGTCCTGTCTGTGTCTCTGTCTCTGTCTCTGTCTGTGTCTCTGTCTCTGTCCTGTCCTGTCTCTGTCCTCTATCTGTGCAGTAAAATGCTGCAATCGATGGTATCAAAAGCAGCACTGAGGTCCAGCAGAACCAGTATGGACACTAATCCATCGTCTGAGACCATGAGGAGGTTGCTGGTGACTCTAACCGGCGATCTTTCTGTGCTATGACGTATTCTGAACCCTGACTGAAAACTTCAAACAATCATTTCTATGTAGGTGGTCACATGACTGGCATGCAAGTACTTGTCAGTTACAGAGTTTCAGATATAAATGGGAGGTTTGATATTGGTCTATAATTCGACTCACACATTTTAGTCTGAGTCAAGAGATCGTTTTTAAGCAAGTGTGTACATATGCTGATTTTAGGGATAGGTTAATTTCTTATATTGATGTAATAATAAAGGGGAAAACAGTTTTGAGTAGGTGACTGGGATGGGTCTAATAGACATATGGATGGTTTAGCTTTACTGATGGATGAGGTCAGAGAGAAACAGCCTAGAGTCAGGTCAGGACCAGAGGATGTTACTGAAGCTGTGAACACAATCACAGCTGCTGGTGCTTGGGTTTAGTTGATTTCTTCTCTAATTCTGATTATTTTCCTGCTAAAGAAGCTCAAAGTCACAGCTCAACAGAGTTGGGACTGTTTGTCAGCCCGGCTACAGTGCTGAACAGAAAACGTGGCTTATTTTTGTTTTCCTCTATTAATGATGAATAGTAAGCTATCTTTCAAAGCGTGATGGGTCTTTACAGATTTACAAGAGTACTTCTTCCTTTCCATTTTATGCGTTTTTTGTCTTTAGAGGCGACACTAAAGTTATCAGGTTCTTTAGTGTAGGTGAGGTCAAGATCAAGGGTATGGTTAAAGCAGTGCGTCGGGACAAAATGAGCACTAGACAAGACAGTAAATCTGAGAACTCAGACAGAAACTCTAGATCAGCACCAGCAGGGGACTGGTTCATGACAACTTACAAAACTGGCTTCTGTTATTTTCAGCTTGGGGTGGTTAGACTAAACATATTATATTCGTATTTAGGTTTAATTATAACTTGAAAGTTGGATTTGTAGATGGTGGCTACTCCTCCACCTTGGCCCATGCTGCAGGGAATATGATAATTAAATAACCAGACAGCATCAGCTCATCTAAACTAACATACTCTTCCTCCAGTAGCCACGTTTCTTACAAACAGAAGACATCACTCTAAATCTCAAAAATCAGACAATATAGGCTGTCTAACAGAGACTTGGAGTCAGGAGATCTTTTGGTGGTTCACATGCACTTTGCTTGGACCCCCTTTTGCCTTCTGAACTGCCTTCATTCTTTGTGGCATAGATTCAGCAAAGCGTTGAAAACATTTTTGTCCATATTAACATGATGACATCATGCAGTCGCAGCAGATTTGTTGGCTTCACATTCATAATGTGAACATATGGTGGAAGCCAAGGTTCCACCAGTAGAGGCCATTACAGTACAGAGAACTCATCATCAAGCTTAAGAAACTAGTTTGAGATTATTTTAGTTTTTGCGACATGATGCATTATGGTGTTGGAAGTAGCCATAATGCTAAGATGGGTCCACTGTGGTCCTCAGAGGAGGGACACGGTTAGCAATAATACTCAGGTAGGTGGTGGCATTTTAATGCTCAGCTTGTACTAAAAGGCCCAAAGTGTTATAAGAAAATATCCCCGACACCATTTCACAACCAACGTCAGTCTGAACTGTTAATACGAGGCAGGATGCATCAATGCTTTCATGTTGTTTATGCCAGATTCTGAGCCATCTGAGTGTCACCTGAGTGGTTCTGTCTAAGCGTATCTGCTTCTAGGTTTGACCTGTTGCACGTTCAGAGATAATATTCTGCATAGCTTGGTTGTAACGAGTGCTTATCTGAGTTACTGTTGCCTTTCTATCATCTCCACCGACTGTCCTCTGACCACCAGACATCAACAAGGCAACTGCTGCTTTTCTTTTTCAGGCCATCTCTGTAAACCCTAGTTGATCAGCAGTTTCTGAAACACTTAGACCGGCCTGTCTGGAGGAAATATTTCACCAAACTCTATGTAATGAATTAATCCAATATTGTCCACATTGGATGATATTTGAACTGAAATGGACTACACATAACTGGACTGGTAACGAACTTGTTTTCTTTCTTTGTGAAATGTGTGTGCTCTCAGATTACTTTCTTTATGCTATACAAATAAACTGAATTGATTAGTTGGTGCAATCATCAGCTTGTAAATGTAAGCTCAGGAGGGACGTGTTTATTGGATATGGAATAAATATGGCGTAAAAATCCTGTCTGGATGTGTGTGGTTTGTTCAGTGGAGCGTTCATGTTTTGGTTAAATGCTTAAATGCTTGGCTGGTCCATCATTGCTCAGGTCCTCTTGCCAGAGAGAAAATGTTCACAGAACAAAGATGATTTCCTTTTATTCACCCAAACAAATAACAGAAACAAAACATAAAGAAAATTACTGCAGTTAAGGTTTATGTAAGGTCCTAAAGCGAAAGCTTGCCTTTGCGTTTATCTGCAGTACCATGCTTCATGCAGAAACCCCATTGTTCAAGACTTCAATTTGGCTTTTGGATGGAACTCAAACTTAATTTGGGAAAATTCTTTTTGGGAAATTTATGATGAAGAAGTTGTTGGATAGCCTTAATTATTATTCAATCAGATAACTGGGGGAAAAAAGTGAGACCAGTGCTAAATTGGTCACTGAATTTCATATATTTCATTTCTTTTTTTTAAGAATTTCTTTTTATTGCAAGGAACTAAAATCAACTTAAGGTTGGTCAACCTTAAACTGTCCATCATATTACTGGTTCAAATTCTTATACTATCCTGATATTTACTTTACTTCTAATATGACTTTAAACTTTCTTTGTAGAAGGACTCAATTGTGGGACTCCAGTTATCAAACCAAAGCGCTGTTTTGGTCGAATTGTTGGCGGTTGCGTATCTAAGCCTCACTCATGGCCCTGGCAGATCAGCCTCCGAACCAAGTGAGTGGAACAACACTGAAATATAATGGGATTAATGGAGTTGATTGGAGTTTTGCAAAAAGGGAAATTTAGTTTTTTAGAGCGTAAACTCTGGCATACTTTTACACATCTGCAAATCAGCACAGTGCAAACTTCAAATCCAGATAAGGAATAGATTGTGTATCTTGTAAAGAGCACATTTGTTAAAACTACATTTATAGAAAAAGACAAATTATGACCAGTAAACATGACTTTTATAGAGTAGCATAAATAAATCATCATCATATCTGCCAATCAGAATTTTGTACATGAAATATCTTCCCAACTGTAGTGTTCATCACATTTCTCTCGGTGTCTCCTTCCACCAGTACAGGAATCCATTTCTGTGGTGGAACTCTGATTGACCCTCAGTGGGTCCTCACTGCTGCACACTGCTTGGAGAGGTCAGATCAGCACAACTATCTGAATACCAAATCCTGTTATAGCAGAAGCCCTCAATAACTCATGTGCATGTTGAGAAATGTGCTACTGTTTCAGGTCCAGCCGGCCCTCGGCCTATCAGGTGGTGCTGGGCATCCACACGGAGGCAGCCACCGAGCCGTCGAAACAAGTCAGGCAGCTGGAGAAACTGGTGAAGGGACCCAACAGAGCCGACATTGCCTTGCTCAAGCTGGACAGGTAAGAACAGGTCTGGTACCATGAAGCTAGACAGAACAGAATGGAGAGTTATAGGGAAGAAAAGAAAAGAGAAGGGAAATGAGACAGAGGATGAAGGAGAAAAGGGAGGAGAAGCACAAATATACAGCAAACATTCCAGAAGACAAAATGTTGTTAATATTATTATTAGTAATATATTATCAGTATTCAGCAAGCTGGAGAACTAAGGCCCTGATCGTACACCTCCCGCTAGCCGCTACCCGCAAATTGCGGGTTTAGGAACCTCCGCTAACCGCTAATGCAATCTCCCGCTTCCCTAAAGCCGCTACCCGCTATGCCAAGTCCCTTACTCACATTGGGTGCGTTTACATGGGAAGTTTAATTCCTCTTTAATTCAGAATTAAAGTTAAAGCCGAATAAAAGTTACCACGTAAACACTTAATTCCATATGAAAATGTCAATTCCGAATTAACTTAATTCCGAAGTAAGTGGCTGGTTTATTCCCATTTTAATTCCGCATTAAGTAATTCCGCGGTCATGTATACACTCATTCCTCTTTAAATTAATTCCCGTCTTTCTGTGCATGCTCGTTCTCTTGCCCGTCTGTCGCGATGATGCTTATATTCCGGCAGCACGCAGTAAACGGTGTTCAAGAGCAGAGACGATTTATTTAATAAATAGCTTGGAGCAACTGGAAATAATTAAAAGAACAGATGGCAGGAAACATTAAAATTGTGAGCTTTTCAAAGTTGTAGCGGCCAGGTTAGATGAAGGAGGTTTTGCAGATAGAGACGCCACCCAGGTCAAAAATAAGTGGAATGTTGTTGCTAACCGAGTTGTTGCTAAGTTTGTTTTCTTCCGGTAGATGTAAAGACGTCCGCCCCCCCCTATCCAATCAGAACCCTTCCCAACCCCCAGACCTAAAGCGGAGTTGGATAAAGCCGAACTAACGTGTTTTCCATGTAAACCTTAATTCGGAATTACTATTTCCATGTAAACTCGAAGGGAAATAGTTTAATTCGGAATTATTTAATTCCTAATTTTAGGGCCAATTCCAATTCCTCTCTTAACCCTCAATCTCAACCCTCGCCCTTAACCCTCAATTTTTGGCCCTCAATCTTAACCCTCGAAAGTAAGTGTAAGGGTTATCTTGTGACTTAGAAATGGGACACCCCTCGAGTGCAGTTACGTCATCAGACTGAAATGTATCAGAGCCCGTGTTGTCTCTGTATTTCCTGAAATTACACAGGGATAACATTGAAAAGAGCGCTGTATATTCTCTAAATAATATTAGCAAATAACACAATAGAGGATACATTATTCAGTCCATCGTCGCTACACAACAAGGTATACAAGTAACGTGAAGCCGCCTGGGACCGCCGACGGGACCCGGACCGCTGGCGGGACCAGGACGGCGGAACGGGACCACCGACGAGTACAAGTAACGTGAAGCCGACCTGGACCGCTGACGGGATCGGGACCACTGACGGGACTGGGACCGCCACGGTCGGCGGACCGGTCCCGTCGGCGGTCCGGGTCGGCTTCACGTTACTTTGTTGTGTAGCGACGGAGGACTGAATAATGTACCGGGACCACCGTCGAGTACAACGTGAAGCCGAGACCGCCGGTCCAGCAGCAAACATCGTAAAGTAAAAAAAAAAAATGTTACGCAACAACGATGTTAATCCATGAAAAATATCTCAAACAAACACAATAAAATGGTTTCGTAACATTTATATCTTTAAGATATACGAAGATACTTACATTTGTAGCTACCTTCTGGATAGCCCTTACTTCCAAGGGTGGTGTTGGAAAATCTCAATTTTGAGGGCGATACAGCCCTTAAACTCGTCCCTCAACTTGATGTCCCTTAGAATTGGGACAGCACTTGCCCTTAGCGGGAACGCGCATTTTTGAGATTGAGGGTTGAGATTGAGGGTTAAGGGAGGAATTGGAATTCACCCTTAATTCCGAATTAAAAAACATCATGTAACAGCAGCCATTGTAGGTGTGGCAATGGGTGTGTCTTTTGCGCTTTCCGCAAACTCGGTATCTTGTGTATCTCGCGGGTTTAGGGTAGCGGGCAAGATCGCAAAATACAGAGTTTGAGGAAAGCGCAATTCGCATGTCAGCGCGTAAAAGAGCGCGTCCAAATGGTATAAATGTGCGTCCACCTGGTCACAGGTGGACGTGCACAAACGGCTCTACCTCTCTATTACGCATCACCGTATTACTTGCATGCATTTTTATTCTCTGAGGTCAGAGGATGTCTGGTCAGCCGTTGTGGTGGATGTGGGAATAGTCATGGCCAGACACGTCAGTCTGTACAGCTGTGGCATGATCTCATCCAGATGTCTGCTGTGGAGGAAACTAGGAGATCTTTGGGACATTTCCCCTAAAATCCGTCATGGCCTACATCACAGTCACTTCTGTTTTTAAACAGGTCAGATCATCAAATAGAGCTCCGTGGCTCAAGCTGGAAAAGGTTGGATGGGGGAATTTATTTCCAAAATGTCTGAAACTGCTGGTGGTTGAGGAGGGACAGGAACATTAATCCATAATTAATTGTTCTTTAAATCGGTTCTGTAACTGGCAAATAAGGTTTTCCAGAACACTGATGTGGAGTTTATTATACTGTGCGCGTATCCCTTTGTGCACTGGCCCTCTCCTTGGACTTGGATTCGTTCTGCAGTATTTTAAAAAGCACATCAGCTGCACCAAGACACACAGCTGTCAGACTCCCAGCATCCCCTGCTGAGAATATGTTCCTGCAGCTCTGCCTGGCCGTGTTTACCGGGAGGACACCAACTATCTAGGACTTTCAGGTAGCTGATAGGAATTGTCTGTGTAAAAATATTTATATGTATATATCAGTGCAGAGGAGGAGGAAGGAAGAGGAGGAAGCTCTACAGCAGAGTCCCAGACGAGGTGCACATGAGAGCTGCTCTGATCTGGATGAAAAGACGCTCCATAGCGGTTTGCCGGTAGCGGGTAGCGCAACCTGCTCTTAAAGGCTACTGATGCACTGATTGGTTTAACAGGTGGAATACCCTAACCACACCCACGCATAATATAGCAGTTAGTGCAGGTAAGATAGCGGGTTTAGGGAGGTGGAAGATTGCGTTTTTTGCGGGAAATGCCCCTCCCGCTACTCGCTATCCCTTAATAGCGGCTTTAGGAGGTTTGGCAGAATATCGGGCCCTAAAGGGCTGTGTTTACTCTCGCAGCAATGTGTTGCAGTAGCTTGTCGCAGAGATGCCACAGTTACTTTTGATTTATACTCAATTTTGAAGCACGGTCTGCGCTATGTTATTCCAAGCCACAATGCAAGAGCGACAATCACGAACTAGCTAAACTTACTAAATTTACCTCTTGCGTTTTTCTACTTCCTCACCGTCTCGGCCGCATCCAGACCCACATTCATCGCTATCTCCCTCCATGAATTACTAGAATATGTGCTGTCTTTGTAGTGTGGAGAACCAGAATCGTACAGATGTGGGTACTTCCTCATTTTTTCGATGACGCGCTCTTTTCTACGCGGATGTAGAATTGACCAATCAGAGGCCTCCTTTCTCTCCTCTCTGTGACACTGTCTGCGTTGAGCTACAATTCTGGGGAGGTGCACCGGAGTGTCTATGTAGGGTGATAATAAGTAATATATTTACTTATATCATGATGATAACTGGTTAGTTACTGTACACTACAGAATGTATAGACGGTGTAGGCAGGAACGACTGGGATGATCAGATGTTCAGACTGGAGGTCAGCATGTTAGTTCATTGCAGAAATCCTAACCTATTATGTTATGTCCATTTTAGACTGAGGTTTCTCCAGTGATGTGTATTTGGAAGTTTATCTTCATCTCTCATCACAGAATATCCAGTCCTAGAACATAGTCACATTAACATTGATCCAACTGTTGTTTTTTTCAGCTTTCCTTCCTGCTGTGTCTGCAGCAGCTGTGCAGTACCTGTGTTGCAGCCTGCTTATAAATATATATAAATATGCTATATAAATATGCTATAAAAAATGCTATAAATAATTATATTATTTTTCTCATGCTCATATAGTTAGAAATATGTGGCTCCAGGTGCATTTTTGGAATTGATGATCTATGCCAAAGCAGCCCTTTACATAAATAAGCAGATATGTAAAATTGAAAAAACTTACCAAGCTGATAAACAACATTTTGATACAACATAGCACAATCTCCATTGTGAAGATTAGTCAGGCCGGATCACCTGACAATACCCTGGCTATGTTAAATATATGTTGTAGTGCAAGCCCCTGATGTTCTCATGTATGTTTGTGTGTTTTCAGACCTGCTTTAATAAATGACAAAGTGCTACCAGTTTGTCTGCCAGAAAAGGACTACATTGTTCCCAGCAGAACAGAATGTTACGTTACTGGATGGGGTGAGACTCAAGGTATGCCGCAAAATAAGTGCATGTTCTCAATTTTATGAAGACTAATTTGAGATTTACAGGCATCTTCTGCAAATTTCTAAAAACTCAAAGCAAAAACTGAACCCTGGGGCGACCATGGGTACAGTTGTGCTCCAATTGTGAAGTCTTTCAGCTAAATCAGTGCAGACAATGTATTAATTGTTTTTATTCAGGCATTTGGTTCTTTATTGATTGAGAATTCATATCTACTGAATGTACATATTGTGTATGTGATAACATTACAAAGCCTTGAATTGTTTGAAACTAAATGGCGTGCTTAAAATAATACTGATAAAAACAATTTACTTCAAATGTAAACTGGATGATGAAGAAAATGCACCACCATACTGAGTGCATGAACCTGTAACTGGATGCGTCTTTACGGCAGCATAAAAAGCATCTGCAAATCAGCACAGTGTAACTGCAGAAGGCTATGTTTCAGGTACGGGAGGTGAAGGTGTCCTCAAAGAAACTGGTTTCCCTGTCATTGAGAATAAGATCTGTAATCGTCCATCATACCTGAACGGCAGAGTTAAAGACCATGAGATGTGTGCTGGAAACATTGAGGGAGGAACTGACAGCTGCCAGGTGAGAACTATTTGAAATTACTGTCCAAAGTTTCCAGTAGTACAGTGTTTTCAATTCTAGTATTTTTATATTTTTTTCAGCATTTACATTAGTATTACATTAGTATTTAGGTAAAAAGAGGTAAAAGGACATATATGTGTGTGTGTATATATATATATATATATATATATATATATTTTTTTTTTTTTTTTTTTTTTTTTTTTTTTAAGCCAGGTCCTGTTCAAGGTTTCTTCCTCTTAAAGTGGAGTTTTTCCTTGCCTCTGTTTGGCTTAAAGTAGTGGTTCCCAAAGTGGGGGGTCCGCCCCCTAGGGGGGCGCAGAGCCATTGCAGGGGGGGCGCTGGGTGCGGGGTACAGATGGAATGAATGAATCAGTCAATCAATAATTCACACTGCTGGCATAACATGGAGAAGTTTTTGACAGGGGGCGCGGGGCTCCCACGTAAATGTAAATCAGAGGATGAAGCATCGCCAAATGTGCTTCCAAAGCAAGAACATTCCAAGGCAAAGACAAGAAAATATGATGACTCATATCTTGCTTTCGGCTTCACCTGTACAACGGTGGGTAACGAGGAGAGACCGCAGTGTGTTGTCTGTCTCAAAGTGCTAGCTTGTGACAGCTTGAAGACGAATAAGCTGAGACGACACTTGGAGACAAACATCCAGAACACAAAGGCAAGCCAGTTGAGTTTTTCAGACAAAAACTCGTAAACTGCCGTGCTCAACAGTCTATATTTACTAAAGCTGCATCCGTGCCGGCAAATGCTCAACTCGCCTCATATAAAGTTGCCGAGTGGCACAGTGTAAAAAGCCGCACACAATAGCGGAGGAATGAATACTTCCCTGTGCTGTAGACATGGTATCAACTATGCTTGATGACACTGCAGCCAGCAAATTAAGGGCTATTCCTCTGTCCAACAACACCATCGGCAGGCGCATTTATGACATGTCAAAAGACAGTCACCCAAGGTTTCTGGTTGGCCCGTGTGATGATTGTCTTGGTGACTGTAGCCTCTTCCATGCACCACTGTATGTAGCCTGTCACAGATGCAGCATATTCTCCCACATTGGTGTGTGATTGTCTGCTGCAGCCTCTCTGAACATGCTCCAATCAGTGCGCTCAAAACAGTCTTGCAGTGCAGACATGGCACCTTCAGGCCACACTCTCACCTTCTTCACCGCAGGTTTTTCTCTGGTGAGCAGGGGCTGGTATGCAGGAATTAGCATAACAGAGAGGTGGTCTGAGGAGCCAAGGTGGGGGTGGGGGGCTGCTCTGAATGCTTTCTTGATATTTGTGTAAACCAAGTCCAATGTATTCTTCCCTCTTGTAGCAAAGTCCACATGCTGGTGAAAGTTTGGAAGCACAGTCTTCATGTTGGCTTGGTTAAAGTCCCCAGCAACAATAAAAATGCCCTCCGGCTGTGTGGATTGCATGTCGCTGACGGCGCGGTAGAGTACACTCAGGGCTTGTTTACAGTTAGCGCTGGGGGGAATGTAAACAGCAACAATAGTGACGCTGGTGAATTCCCGGGGCAGGTAGAAGGGTCTGCATCTTACGATCATAAACTCTATGTCCTCACAGCAATGATTGGAGACCAGAGTCGCGTTGTTGCACCAGTTGTTGTTAGTGTAGATGCAAACACCACCTCCCAGAGTTTTACCTGTGAGGGCATGGCTCCTGTCGGACCTGAATGTTGTTAGCCCATCCAGGCTAATGGCGGTGTCCGGGACAGATGAGTTGAGCCATGTCTCGGTGATAATGAGGGCGCAGCAGTTTCTCGTCTCCCGTTTGGTGTTTAGGTCCAGCTTTAGGTAGTCCAGTTTGTTTTCCAGGGACCGTACGTTGGCGAGCAGGATCGAGGGAAGCGGCGGTCGGAACGGGTTAGCTTTTAGCTTTGCTGTGAGTCCACCGCGGCAGCCGCGCTTCTGCTTCCTCTCGCACCGCTTTTGGTGTATCCGCGGCCACCGCCGTTGATTTATCCACAGCCGCTCGCATTTCCTCCGGTGTGTCCACGGACGGTCTGTGCTGGGGGGGAGACTCCTCTGTTCTGTATGCCGCTGGATCTGGCCGGTGTAGTAGACCCAGGTTGTGGAGGGCGATCTGCGTCTCCGGACTTACGGGATCCAAGTTGCAAATTATCCTCAAAGTAATGATGGTTTGACGGTCGTACCGTATTCTTGTGTCGCTGAGCTGAGCTTTTGATGCTAAAAACACTGGTCTGGATGGCGAAAAAGCCGGTAAAGTGGCTGTGCTACCGGGAGCCGAAGCAGCTGCAGCCGGACAGGTCGGACATAGCCGGACATAGTCATGAGAGGAGGTCTGAATGAGCTCCTGTCCAAAACTGGATCCACGATTTTATTAAAATCCCTGGCCAGAACAATTTCGCCCTCAGTGTCTCCTAATATTTTATTTACCTCATGGAAGAAAGAGGGATCCCCCTTATTAAGTGCATATATGTTGCATAATACTAGAGGCACTTCTTTGACCATCGCTTCAATGCATATAATCCTACCCTCTACGTCTTTAATTTGTTTTAGCAAAATGAAACTTATGTTCTTATGAACCAAAATCACAACACCATTACGTTTTTTTGAAAATGAGCTATGAAATAAATGACCCACCCATCCCACTTTAAATTTCTCTGCCTCCAAACCTTGCATATGAGTTTCCTGCAACATAGCAATGTCCACCTGGTTATTTTTCAAAAATGATATTATCTTCCTCCTTTTAATAGGGCTGCTACATCCATTTATGTTCCATGAAATAAACTTAACTGGTCTACAAGTCATGTGCTTTCCTCTCTAGGTTGCAAATAAATGATAATAATAAAAATAATATCAATAGGATAAAAAAAAGAAATAGAAGGAAGATGAGATGCTTTAAATGTCTGTCTGTCTGCAACCATTTGTAATAAAGAGTGTTATCATTTTCTGGTTCCTTATAACAATCACTTATCCTGTACCTGCCTGCTGTTGCACATATAAAAAAAACACAACATAACAATGCACACTGAACTTGTGCATAAAGATGAAACAAAAGTGTCTGGTTGCTGTAGCGCAACCAGTGTCCCGAGTGCTGGACCCTCCTCGGTGTTGAAGAAAGAAAAAAGAAAATAATAAAAGAAACAAAAAAAGGATAACCTGCGTGAGGTCCGTGGGATTAACGCCGCCTCCATGGTGCGTCAAGAGAAGCCCCTCCTTGGCCTGCACAGTGGTCCAGTCAGTTCAGCACAAAACGCAAAATTGGTTAAGACAGTAGCTCGCCTCACTGCCTACATTTCAGTCCGCAATTCCACCTTATCCTTGCTCACTGATGACTTTCTCCGCGGCTTCAGCAGTGTTGCAACTCACATTTTTTCCTCTCCATTTGAAGTGAAGCGTTGCGGGGAAAGCCAGTGTGTACCTGATGTCAAGTTCGTGTAGTTTGCGCTTCACCGGCGTGAACGCTTTCCTCTTCTGCGCCAACTCCCTCGACATGTCCGGAAACACAGATAGACGGCATTTTCCCCAGACAAATCCGCGCTTTTCCTTAGCTGCACTGATCACCTTATCCCTTGCAGACTGCCTCAGAAAGCGGATCAGCACCGGTCTAGGGGGCTGATCTGTGTTCGGCATCGGTGCCGGTTGCCTGTGCACCCTCTCTATCTCGAACTCCCCGTCAGCTTCAATACCGAGACCCTCTGTGAAAATCTTCCGTACACACTCCAGCAGCGTCCCATTAGTACCAAGGGTCTCCCTTAGTCCCACCAACCTCACATTATGTCGCCTGCTTTGGTTTTCAAGGGCTTGTACTCGGTTCCACAGCTGCTCCGTCTGTTTATCCTTGCTCCCCTTGTCGTTCAGCAGCTGCTCCGACGTCTCCTCCAGGTGTGCAATACGCCCGTCGGCCTCACCCAGCCGCTCCTGCATGGCCGTCACCGTGTTATTCAGCTCCGCCGTTGCTTGTTTAATCGACGAGACGTCAGTTGCAACGCTCTGCAGCGTGTCGTTCATCTTAGAAATTTCTGCAATCAGCTTTTCAAGGCTATCCGGCATGTTAGTGGGCGAAGAGGGAGCGTTAGCTGTTTTAATGGTCTTCCTCATGTACGGGTAGACGGTCAGGAAGAGCTTTTAAAAGTATTTCGATGTCGCCATGTCTTTTAACCCTTTTCTTGACCAAAATATTCCACTTGAGCAACTAAGGTATTCCAGGTGAGCGGCAGAATAGTTAAATGTGCGTTTTGACACTAATAATTAAAAAAACTAGCATGTGCAGGGTGAGAGCCCCTCTAACTTGCGGCCATCTTGGATGCTGCACCCACGTGACTCCCTTTTGTTTTGTTTTCAAGTCAGTCCTCCCAAAACAAAACTGCTTCAAGATGAGATAAGATGAGATGAGATGAGATGAGATCAGGTCAGGTCAGATCAGAGGGTCTTTTCAACTTTTAACCTTCTATGTGTTTTTTTGTCTTTTTTTCTCACTGCAGGGCGACAGCGGGGGCCCTCTGGTCTGCCACTCCCAGAACAAGTACATCCTGCAGGGCGTGACCTCGTGGGGTTTGGGATGTGCCAACCCCATGAAACCTGGCGTCTACGCTCGAGTCTCAAAGTTTGTTGAATGGATTGAGAGAACCATCAAAGCCAACTAAAAACTATCCACAATCAAACATCGCTGGTGGCTCAACATGAGTGTTCATTATATGTTTAACAATGTATTTACATGTATGTGCTGTTTCTGACTTAAGTTTGCAGGCTTACCTTAATTGTTGCCAGCATTTGTTTTCTATAAGAGCTGAGAAATATCTTAAATTAAAGAAAATGGAAAGAGTCATACTTCACACAGATGGAGATTTTGATCTGATTTATTGGACTAAGAGTCAATTATACAGTTGTCTCTTTATCTTTTGCTGGATGGGATATTAAAAGATTCTTCACTTGTTGATTTTCCTCTCTCCTCTTTTGCCTGAGAAAATAAAATATTTCACTAAAGGTGCATTCAGTAGAACAATTAAACAATCATGTATGCGTTAGTTATAATTATAATTACATAATTATAAATATATAATAATGTGATTTTCCATGCCTCTAATTTGCAGGTATTGAAACTTTATTTTTTACCGCAAAATCTAATTTCACGTTTAATTTAAAATATTCTCACTGTAAAATTGTAACGCAGAAATAATAACAATACAGTAAACAATTTACATAGAGAGGCATTCTCTCTGTACAATCCACTATTAAACTTAATCTGAATACAGCGGGACGAAAAAAATAAAAGAAACTGCTTTGTACGTCTCTTAATGCACATTAAAAACTACCATCAACAAAATATCAAGCTTTGCACTTTATTTATAATAAATAAAATAAGATAATAGAAATGCATAATTAGAATTTACTGTCATTATTTCAGATTGTGGTTTTTGAGCTATATATCAATGTTAGATGGGAACCATGTGACAGGAAACATCTCACCAATCAGGCAACTCGATGTCGTCAATAGTCTCAGGAAGAGGACGTCCTTTGGTTTCAGGCAGCAGCAGTACCAAACCTCCAGCTACGAGGGCCACCGTTCCTGGGGCAGGAAATGGGAAGATTAATCATTTATCTCTTAGTTTTTGTAATTATTTCAAGAAGCCAAAACTCCAGTAGCCCTCCAGTAGAACAGTTTTAATATTTGACTGACAGACGCCGATGAAGACCACAAGCAAAATGTCATAACCTAAACTTTTTCCATGTACTATAAATGACTTTGGACTTTGACCTTAGGTTTTTTTCCTTCTCCATGGTAAAGTGGCATATAGTCTACATAACTAAATTAAAACCCTAAAGTAGGTGACGTTCTGCCAGAAAATCTACATCTTGGCCATTTCAAAACCTTTTTTTATATTTATTCTGGTGTGAATCTGCTGCTGTGCTTCAGATAACTGAACTTTATGGTGTAATTTTCTCCACGATTTAGCAATTGAACAGATTCTGTGAAGCATAATATGTTTTATAGGAAAAAAAAACTGCTAAATTTAAAAATTACCATTTTGGAAAATGATTTTTACAGAAAAATGTCACAATTATACAGCACAAGCATCAGCTTTACAACAATAAGTCACCATCTTGCAGAATTCACTATTTAACATCAAAATGTTGATTTATTCAGAGAAAAAAAATTAAAGTATGATTACATAGTTGAAGAAAACAAATGAATGAATAAGCCAAGTAGTACTGTAGATATACTATATTATATTATATTTTAAGCAAATGTCATTTAACTGTCGGCCCTTTTATCAAAGCTTAAACACCTAGGGCCCTATCTTGCACCTCCTGCTACCCAATACCCAATACCCATTACCTGCAAATCTCAGATTTAGGAGCCTCTGCCAACCGAAATGCAATCTTCCACCTCCCAAAACCTGTTACCCATTTTGCCTACTCCCTTAAGCACATTGTGGGCACGGCAATGGGCGTGTCTCTTGCGCTTTCCACGAATTCGGTATCTTGCGGTACCTGTATCTCGCAGATTTTGGGTATTGGGTAATGGGTGGTCTGACCACCCATTCCCCAATACCCAAAATCTGCGAGATACCAGTACCGCAAGATACCGAGTTTGTGGAAAGCGCAACTGGCATGTTGGCGCGTAAAAGAGCGCGTCCAAATCCTGTCATTGCGCGTCCACCCAGTCACATGTGGACTGCACAACCGGCTCTACCTCTCGATTATGCATCACTGTATTACTTTCATACGTTATTATTCTCTTAAGGGCAGAGGATGCCTGTACAGCTGTGGCATGATCTCATCCAGATGTTTGCTGTGGAGGAAACAAGGACATCACAGAACTCTGTTGTGGAGTTTCTTGTACTGTGCGCCTCCCTCTGACCCCCTCCTTGCGCTCGGAACACCTGAGATGCGCTCACTGGTAGAAGGTAGATGTCATCATACGTGTTCCTCTGGCTCAATGCTCATCCAATGATCCGTTCTGCAGTATTTTAAAAAGCACCGCTTCCAGCGGCTATGCGTCTCAGGCGCAGGTGTGCGTCTTTGCGCAGGTGATATGTTCAAGATAACTCAAAAAGTTATGGATGGATTTTGATGACATTTTCAGGAGTTGTCAGAAATGTGAAAAGGAAGAACTGATTTTATTTTGGGTGTGATCAGGAAGAAATCCTGGATTCTGGATCACTTTCAAATTTTCAATAACATTGCGCTGTTTAGTTGTTTCTTGAACCCTAAAGCAACTACAGTGGAGACAGGAAGGGAGTTCTGGAATTTTAAGAGTTTAATTCTCTCAGATGTAAAAAAGGAGGATTTGAGGGTTGGCAGCCAAACCAACAATCCAGGGGACGACGAATGCAAGGATGTCACAATGGTGGGGGTGTGGAAGGAGGACCCAAATGCAGGAAGTTCAAAAAAGCAAAAAAGGTTTTATTTAACAAAAAACTCCAAAAAACAAAAAAGCAAAAATCCAAAAATCCAAAGAATTCAAAAATACAAACTTAACTTGATTGCCTGGATGCAAGGTGAAGAACACAAGGACGCAAGACCAACATGTGGGGGTTAAGGACGACAATGGACAGCAAACTTAAAGGGAGTGACAGGACTTATATACACACAGGAATAAACGAGAGGCAGGTGTGAACAATCAGGCTTGACAAGGGGAAGGAAGCAAAGCTGAAAACAACGGAGACAAGACAGATCTTCAAAGTAAAACAGGAAGCACTAGAGACATGGAGAGACGCCAACTTGACAACACACAGAACAAACAGAAAAACACAGAAAAACGATCATGGCCGCTCCAGGCCATGACAAAGGAGGTGGCACTGCGAATGGCTGGATCAGGCGTTTCTGTGGGAAGATCTGGAGACGAGTCTGGTTGAATGATGACTGAATAGGTACAGGTGTGCAGTGCCACACCTGAGCTGCCCGTCGGATGGGAAAGTGAAACATAGGTGGATCTGAGTGTCTATGTAGAGGATTGAAGGTGGCGCAGTGGGTTGTGCGCAGGAGCCCCAGAGATGGAAGGTGGCGGTACACAACCCGGCTTGAGACCATAACACGCGCTCAATGGGGCTGGAAATTTTGTTTCTCAACATCTCCGTTAATTATTGCCCACAGCTCATTAAATTTCACTCAGGTATTGACACTGAAAACCTCTATAAAATTTCAGAGGCTGATCCGGATCTGATCCAGAAGGCGGATTTTATCGCAATCTGTAAATCGCTGTATGGGAGAACTGTTGTGGTTGGCGGAGGTCTGCGCTCTCTGAGTGCTTTTCTAGTTAAGAAATGCTTTCCTGGAAGTTCACTGGCTCTATTTTTTTCCGAACAGTTTGTTGGAACTTCTTGGAGTACAAAAGAAATGATTAAATGATTTGCTCCACATTAGTTAGAGCTAGTTATGTATATATCAGTGCAGAGGAGGAGGAGGAAAAAAGAGGAGGAAGCTCTACAGCAGAGTCCCAGACCAGCTGCCCATGAGAGCTGCTCTGATCTGGGTGAAAAGACGCTCCATAGCAGTTTGCAGGTACCGCAACCTGCTCTTAAAGGCAATGGCTACTGACGCACTGATTGGTTAAACAGGTGGAACGCCCTAACCACTCCCATGCATAATGTGTGCATAATATAGTGGTTTTTGCAGGTAAGATCGTGGGTTTTGGGAGGTGGAAGATTGCGTTCTTTGTGGGGGAACGCCCCTCCTAATACCTGCTATCCCTTAATAGCAGGTTTTGGGGGTTTGGCGCAAGATAGGGCCCCTAATTTAAAAGAATTTATTAATGTTGAACTATTTAACACTAATAAAACATAATTGTGAACATTAGTGTATGTTGCATTTTGTGCTGTAGATCAACCTTATGTTTAAGGCAGTAATGTCAAGAGAATGTGAAACTTTTAATTTTATTTCTCCAGTAAAGTTTGTGAGAGAGATTAACCATGTTCCTCTCGTCAGGGTGACAGTTTTATGACCCTTTTATGACCTTTTATGACCCTTTTAATGACCTTTTATGACCCTTTTAATGACCCTTTTATGACCCTTATCAGATCTGTCTGCGGGCAGTTTTATTGTTTCAGGGCAGTTTTATTGTTTATCTTGTCCCCACATCGGTTTTTTTTTCATTGCTGTGTTAAACGACACCCCACCCCTTGCGCACATGCGCACATCTGTTTTCTCATTGCTGTGTTAAACAACACCCCAACCCCTTTGCTATATACACTCACCATGTCGGTGCCGAAGCCTCACGATCAGACGCGGGTCATTAATGAGACACCGGTGACAATCATACGAGAGTTGGGTTGCAATACGGGTGTTACAGAGAAAACTGTGTTATACATACGGCGAATTCAAGCACCACCACCACCGGGCTGTCTGCGAGAGGATTGGTCATTGGAACCCTATGGATTGCGAAGTAGCTGGGGGTACATCTTCAACTACGAGACGGGGGAACTCTGTCTCTCTCAGGTTGAAGAAGGGGAACTTCCAGGGATCAATGTGGCGGTCTTGTCCTCCAATGATTGGGATGTTCTTAGTATGGTGAATCTGAAGAATCTTGTAAAGCTTCGGTGTTCTCGGACAGAAACAGCATTTAAGGCAGTCTGGCTCACAAAAACCTCGGGTACACACCGATGGTTTTTCGGCGCCACATACGATGTTACTGCAAAGTACTTTGTCCTTGATCTTTTCAATTCGGATTGTGGGATTTTTCGTACTCTGTTAACCATTCCTTTAGTTGCATGGTGCGAAAAGATGGAGGAGTTTTCTGAAAAAATCACCTTCCTCTTCCACGGCTGTCATGATTGGGATAATGCTTTAGTGCTGAGGAAAACGCTCTCCTTACAGACCACGCCTTAACCAGGCCCCCTCGTCAGACCTTAGCTAATCCCTTTCGTTATGGTTTTCCCCTCCCATTGGCCACGCCTTAACCACACCCTAGTGGTCAATCTTAACCACACCTATCACAGAAACTGTTTTTAAAGAGCCTCTCCTTCGTCCAGACCGTTAAAACTCTACAACTCTACTCTTACACCGAGCGCTATTGAAAGAAGGAAGAAACCATGATGAGAACGGATAGCTCGAACGTTCGTAGACGTTTAAGGATGATCCCTGAGATGTCGGGGTTGATCGCAAAGTGGGTTCCGGAGCCTGCGGAGGAGATTGTGGTGATGGACACGTCTGAAACAGTACCAAAGTCTGAGGAGGTCGACCATTCACAGGGGTTACCTCCACTGTCTCCGATTCTGGGGTGGAAGGATCATCTCAGACCTTGTCTCCTCTTCCTGATACCCTGATGAGTCCAACCCCTCCTTCACCCGTGGATGAGAGTACGGTGGATGGGGTGATGTCAAGTATCATCCTGAAACTGGTGAGAGCTGCATTCAACTATCTGTACAATCACGTTCTCACCATGATCCGGAAAGAGGAATGCTATGGCTGCATAGTCGGCCATCCGAGTCAGAGACAGCACGAGTGTCTGGATGTCATGGCTGAAGACTTCTTGGATAAACATGCTAAGATGGTGAACGAACGATTCTTCAACTCTCACCTCATTCCGGGCATAAGCCACTTCTTAACGCTGTATAACATCCATGTGGAGGAATCAAGAATTTTGAAAATCGTGGAAACTCTGATGACCATGGGTCCTTACCCGAATGAGGATGCGGATGAAAACTTTCTGCGTGGAGACTCCTACAGACACAAACTTTCAGTTCTGTTTAGATACTGGGACACACATTTTGAAACATTGTTTTAGTTTTATACTCACTCACGTTTTTTGTATATACTATTGTTAGTTTTAGTTTGTTTTAAATACTATTGTTAGTTTTAGTTTGTTTTATACTCACTCATGTTTATAATCGTGTTAGTTTTATAGTGTTAGTCCCTGGATTGTTTTTTCTATATAACGTTATTAGTTTTGAAACACAGTTGTTTACTCATACTGATGGTGAATAAAAACTTCAATTAAGTACTTTTGTCCTCATTTGTGTGTCAGCATGTCAGTGAAACACTTGATGGAAAAGGTCTATTACGACCCAGCCCACCCGGGCAGTTTCGGTGGTGTAGAACGACTCCGTCGCAGAGTGCAGGATGAACGGGGGGAATCAGTCAAGCTGGAAAATGTGAAAGATTTTTTATCCGAACAAGATGCTTATACCCTTCACAGGCCAGCCCGAATTCATTTTCCAAGAAACAGAGTTTTTGTCTCACGTCCTTTATTCCAATTCCAAGCTGACCTATGTGATATGCAAGCTCTAGCTCAGCATAACGATGGATATAATTATTTATTAACGATTATAGATGTATTTTCCAAGAAGGCCTACGTATAAGCATTGAAGCATTGCACCATGCAACTAAAGGAATGGTTAGCAGAGTACGAAAGCGATCGCACTCTGAAACTGAAAAAGATCCTGGACAAAGTACTCCGCTGCAGCATGGTATGTAGCATGGAGAAACCATTGGACTGTGCCAGAGAGAATTAGTATTGTGTTATAAAGTGGAGATTTAAATTACAATGAAAAAAGATTATCATTTGTGGTAATCTATACAAAAATAGTTCAGAATCTTAGAAAATTCATTAAAAGTCAAATATAAAAGCATACACTGAAGTTTGTATCAAAATGTACACAGCATGTTAGAACAAGTTTTTAACCTGATGGTAAAAAAAGAGGAGCACACTCAAGTAGGCATGTACACTTTTTCATGTTAAGAAAAAAGATGTTTCTTCTCTTTTTTTGTTGTTGTTTTTTGTTTTTTCCCTCTCAGTCATCGGTAAAATATAAGAACTGTAGTTCGAGTTCGTAAAAACTAATCAGCAAACTCCTAGAAGCTAGCCAAAGTTTCAAAGTTGTTTCTGAAGTAGTCTTTGTTCAGAAAGTTGGTTTTCGTGGTGGGTGTGGCTAAGGCGGACCAATGGGACTATCGATGGTTCAGAAAGTTGGTTTTTGTGGTGGGTGTGGCTAAGGCGGACCAATGGGACTATCGATGGTTCAGAAAGTTGGTTTTTGTGGTGGGTGTGGCTGAGGCGGACCAATGGGACTGTAGGAAGCGTGGTGATTGGGGGTTGTGAAGCCTTTTTCACAGCAGATAGACTCAACAAGAGTTCATTGATAGCAGTACTGAGACAACGTGAGTGAACAACAGTGTTTTTAAAAACATGAGATTAAAAAATTAACAGCAGTGTTTAAAAAAAAAACACGAGACAAGTAGGCATGTTAAGAAAAACAGGTTTCAGAAAAAACATTGCTCTGTTCCTGAGGTACTTAGTATTGTCTTATAAGAGTGAAGATTTAATTTTGATGAAAAAGATTATCATTTGCGGGTAATCTATACAGAAAAATTGTTCAGAATTCATTAAAAGTCAAATATAAAAATCTGTCATTGACAATAGTGTTAAAAACCCTTATGGATAGATACATCCTATTGGTATTGATTGATTCATAGAACATAAACTTGACTGGAGCTTATTCGAATGTGTAAAAATTAATCAGCACACTCCTAGAAGCTAGCCAAAGTTTCAAAGTTGTTTCTGAAGTAGTCTTTGTTCAGAAAGTTGGTTTTTGTGTTGAGTGTGGCTAAGACGGACTAATGGAACTGTAGGAAGCGTGGTGATTGGGGGTTGTGAAGCCTTAACGAATAGGATTGGTTAAGCTAGGACAAGGGGTGTGGCTAAGGCATGGTCTGAAAGGATAGTGTGTTTCTCATCACTAAGCATTAATGCCACTTGCACCAGCCATGGAAGAGGGAGGTGATTTTTTTCAGAAAACTCCTCCATCTTTTTTCACACCAGGCTAGGAATAGCGAGCAGAGTACGAAAAGATCCAGGATACAGAGTACTTCGCAGAAGTAGGGTATCTAGCACAGAAAAACTATTGGTTTGTGCCTGAGGTAATTAGTATTGTGTTATAAAAGTGGAGATTTAATTTTGATGAAAAAGATTATCATTTAGAATAGAAATACTTTATTGATCCCCAGGGGGGAAATTCTGTCGTTACAGTAGCAACATTGAAGTATAAAGTGACCACCAAAGGGAGCTGAGAGCTCTCTACCAGCCAGAGGTGACTGGTTAAACAGTTTAATTGCTGTTGCAAGGAACGACTTCCTGTATCTGTCCTTGTGACAGTGAAGCTGAACTAGTCTGCTGGAGAAACTGCTCCGCTGTCTGTCCAGTACTGAATTTGTGGGTAATCCACAATTCTACTGAGAGAAGGACGTGCATAAGAAGCTGCACTGCAGAAAAGGGTCTTCAAACAAGATTAAAAACACTGTAACTAAGGAAAAAGGTACTCAAAACGAGTGGAAAAATCTGTCCATGCAGCAAGATAATTTATCTTGGTAAGATTTCTTAAATTGGCAGCACGGTGGCTTAGTGGTTAGCACTGTTGCCTCACAGCTAGAAGGTTCCTGGTTCGAACCTCGGCAGGGGGGGGATTGAACCTCAGGGCCTTTCTGTGTGGAGTTTGCATGTTCTCCCCGTGCTTGCGTGGGTTCTCTCCGGGTACTCCGGCTTCCTCCCACAGTCCAAAGACATGCATGTCAGGTTAATTGATAATTCCAAATTGCCCATAGGGTGTGAATGTGAGTGTGAATGGTTGTATGTCTGTATATGTGGCCCTGCGATGGACTGGCAACCTGTCCAGGGTGTACCCCCTGCCTTTCGCCCGTAGACAGCTGGGATAGGCTCCAGCAGATCCCCGTGACCCTTCAAGGATGAAACGGGTATAGAAAATGGATGGATGGAGATTTCTTAAATTAAGATTGTAGAGAACACTTGTTTCTAGATTTAAGAAAGGTATAATTGGTTATTGAATCTTAAAACAAGATTTATTTTGATGAGGATGAGGAAAAACATAAAACATCTTATTTTAAGTGTTAATTGTCTCATTTTAGGATTCTCTGCCTGGTTGAGACAGAAAAGTAAAATATTACTCGATATAAGATTATACTGAGACTTAAAATAAGAAAATAATTATTAAAACAAGAAAAATATCTAACGCATCTAAATTTAAGTTTTTTTCTTGGTAAGAACCAAATAATTTGCAGTGTGGATGCATCGTATAAACTGATACTTTAAATGTTTAACACAATAAAACTACCAGTTTGCAATCGGAAAAACAGATGCGTAAGGATGGTCCGTAAAACTGTGGAAACTGGTTGGATCGGCTGTAATAAAAAAACGTGACTGTTTACACAGGAAACAGGTGGGGAGTCAGTATGTTTTCCTCTCGTTACAGGATTCACCAAAGTGTGTACAACACGATTCTACTGACAGAAGGACGTGCATAAGAAGCTGCACTGCAGAAAAGGGTCTTCAAACAAGATTAAAAACACTGTAACTAAGGAAAAAGGTACTCAAAACGAGTGGAAAAATCTGTCCATGCAGCAAGATAATTTATCTTGGTAAGATTTTCTTAAATTAAGATTGTAGAGAACACTTGTTTCTAGATTTAAGAAAGGTATAATTGGTTATTGAATCTTAAAACACGATTTATTTTGATGA
The DNA here is from genome assembly GCA_018398805.1 of Hirundichthys speculiger. Classification (NCBI taxonomy): domain Eukaryota; kingdom Metazoa; phylum Chordata; class Actinopteri; order Beloniformes; family Exocoetidae; genus Hirundichthys; species Hirundichthys speculiger. The sequence goes on from JAGFBZ010000663.1 coordinate 369,311, forward strand.
GGATTAGGAAAAACGTAAAACATCTTATTTTAAGTGTTAATTGTCTCATTTTAGGATTCTCTGCCTGGTTGAGACAGAAAAGTAAAATATTACTCGATATAAGATTATACTGAGACTTAAAATAAGAAAGTAATTATTAAAACAAGAAAAATATCTAACGCATCTAAATTTAAGTTTTTTTCTTGGTAAGAACCAAATAATTTGCAGTGTGGATGCATCGTATAAACTGATACTTTAAATGTTTAACACAATAAAACTACCAGTTTGCAATCGGGAAAAACAGATGCGTAAGGATGGTCCGTAAAACTGTGACTGTTTACACAGGAATACAGGCACACAGGAAACAGGGAGGGGGGAGAAGATATTAGTGAATAGTGAGAATTAAAGTGCTTAAAAAATTCTGTGACTAACTGCAATATAGAGCAAGACACCAGTTACTACTAAATTGCTCTATGCAGCCGGATTATGTACACATGAATGAATGAATAAACATGTTTTCCTCTCGTTACAGGATTCACCAAAGTGTGTACAACAAGATTCTACTGAGATAAGGACGTGCATAAGAAGCTGCACTGCAGAAAAGGGTCTTCAAACAAGATTAAAAACACTGTAACTAAGGAAAAAGGTACTCAAAACGAGTGGAAAAATCTGAGAAAGAGAAAGACGTGCAGAAGAAACTGGATGGATCATTTTAACTGTTACTTAAATGTTTAACACATGAAACAGGTCAGGTTTCTGAAAAAAAAAAACATTGCTCTGTGCTTGAAGTACTTAGTAGAGCGGAGATTTAATTTTGATGAAAAAAGAATATCATTTGTGGGTAATCTATACAAAAATAGTTCAGAATCTTAACAAATCACTAAAAGTCAAATATAAAAATATACACTGAAGTTTGTATCAAAATGTACACAGCATATCAATAAAAAACCATGTGAACTCTCCTCCATGTGAGGCTCTAAATGATATCACGGATTTGTTTTGCAATCCAACTCCTGTATAACACAGTTTTCTCTGTAACACCCGTATTGCAACCCAACTCTTGTATGATTGTTACATATGTATAGGAAATATTTTTTGGGAGGTTATTAACTTACTTTAAATGTTTAACAGACTAAAACAGCTGCGGGGGACAAGATAAACTATAAAACTGCCCGGAAACAATAAAACTGCCCGGAGACAGATCTGACAAGGGTCATAAAATCATAAAAGGGTCATAAGGTCATAAAAGGTCATAAAAGGTCATAAAAGGGTCATAAAACTGTCACCCTGATGGAAGGAACCTGGTAAATTCTCTCTTTTGTGGAATTATTCCTCTCTGATTATCAGGCTATTATGTGGTGGTTCATACCTTTTCAATAACGCAGGATCTTACACATTGTTTCATTCTTATCTATAATTGTATAGAAACGACATAAACAATGTCACAAACATGTTACTGAGTAGAAACCTACCAAAGATGATGAGTGGCAGTTCCAGCCAGACAGCAGCCAGTCTGTAGAGGATGAAGGGAGACACAATCCCTCCAACATCACAGAGAGTCGAACAAACTGACACTCCCAGGTTTCTGCATCCAGGCAAAATGTTAAACAAAAGGTATACCTTTACCACAGGAACCGTAGCATTTGATTTATATACAGTACTCTGCAAACATCTGAGGCAGGTGAGAGTAAATGCTGTTGTTGGATTAATTATACATAGTTATCACACATTTGCTATTAAACTGTACACTACCTAGTGAAGAACTACTGAAAGAAGTTAAGTATGTGTCACCTTTAAAATGGCTTGTGTGATTGCTGGATAACATGCTGTATAAGAGTGTGAGAGTTATCATATGAACAGAAGGAGAGCCGGGAACTGGGACTGCATGAGAGAACATTGGGCATTGTACAGCTATGTACTGATCAGTGTACGTAGATAGGTCAGATTAAGATATGCAGTTAGTCACTCCCCAAACCCCTTAGAGCTGCATATCCTATGTAAAGCAGGGACGTCCTAAGACAATAAAAGAAGGAGTTCAGCAGGAGTCAACTCAGAGCGGGTTGGAGTAACTGAGCACTCTCTGTCCGTTCTCCTTGCAAGTAAATGTAATAACTGTCTCTTGTCTTCCTTCTTAAAAGTGTTTTAGGTTGTCTGAACCTGACAGCTGTCGCCATCCTTTTCCTTTAATGCAGCATCAATTATTTCAGGAACACTTTCCCAAAGTTAGAGATTTTGTAGGCTCATACTCAGGTGTATGATTAACCAACTATACCAAATCAGTACTAATGAGGATTATTTTATGTTGTAGTTTAAAATTCAGTAATTGATTTACACACAAACAGCAAGCTTAAAACTGGGCGAGGTACAGCCAACTATCATCAAGGTAAGGACACCTTCATGTCACATGTCATATAGCGAGGCGAGACTGAGCATGGCAACAAGACAGTTAGTTAAAACTGCATCATCAAGGCCATTCCCAGGCAAAGACTTTAAAGCAAATAGGGGTGTCAAGGTGTGATGCTCTGCTCTTTTGAAGAACCGCCCCAGTTCCTTTGTTTCTGTGCATGGTTGAGTTGCTTGGCTTTGTTATAAACTTGGAGCTGGAGCTGAGACTTTTTGGCTGGATTTTTCCATGAAGACCGCCTCTGGACAGATTTTACCAGACAGTAGATGGGTAAATCTGAGTCACTCTTAATTCTAAGAGTTCTGAGATGATGGCACAGCTAAACATCTTCAGATTTCCCAGGGAAATAGGCATAATGCTCCTGCATGCACAGTCTTTAACGTTGCCTGTCGCTTCCGTACAGAATTGGCTTTTTTGAAGGAAAAGAACGGTAAAACCAATTATTGATGTTATTTAGATTTTTTTTCCATTTGCTCAAGTTGAATCTTGTGAATTGATTAAAAAAGAAAAGGAAACTCTTGCACAGCACTGTATTTGAGTTTGATCAGTAGTTGGTAAGATTAGCTTTAGTAACATGAAAAGGATTCTTAGCAAATTATTCAATAAATGATTAAATATTTCAATCTGATTATCACCTGACAAATGTTGGGTAGAGCTCAGTATTAACAAACACCACCATCTCAAAGGCCATGGTGATCCCTAGTCTTCCAATACAGGCCACTACTGTCTTTAACCAGAACATTCCTGAGGCACAGAGAGAAACGCTGCATTATCAATCAATTCATCAACTACTTTCAAACATTGACTCTATCACTGACATGAAGACTCACTGTCAGGGACGAACGCAGTGATGATGCAGGAAACTCCAGCTACTATGTTGGCAGTGGCAAATGGGAGGCGTCGGCCGAGGCGCTCAATGGTGAAAAGGATGAGAAAGGCAGCAGGAAACTCGACCAGCCCAGAGATTAGGAAATCAACATAGACGTTTCGTCCTGCCAGTCCCACCCGCATGATGAGACCCTGATAAACCACAGCACTCGTGAACCTACAGAGTTCAGACACTAAGATTCAGTTTTTCCTACATGCAGGACCTCACTAGACCTGCTAATCTGTTATTTTGTTCTGACCAGTTGAACATAAGAATAATGGTGTGTTTTCTCATATTTGGAGTTCTGATCAAGTCCAGCAAAGAAGCAGAGGTGTGCTCAACTTCATCACTGGTTTGTGTCTGCAACAAGAAAAGAAAACATGAAAGGAAATATTAAGGTAGGGTCTTTGATGGTAGCTCATTTCAACAGTTCAATATTAGATTTCCATGTTAACATCAGAGTAATATAACAGCAGAGTAAGAACATCATTTGAACAGGTGAGTGAGGTTTGGCCCACAGGATGCTCCACTCAGGCCAGTAAAAGCAGCAAACCCCTGCAACACACTACTGAGCATGCAAACTAGAAAAACAAGTAGAGGTCTGTTGATCAGCACTGACATGATTTACAAAGCTCTATCAAATCTAACATCCATAAATCATTGGGTTTAAGGAAGCAAAGGTTTGTTGAGCATTCCAGTAGCATCTTAACACTCACCTGGTGAGATGATATGATCAATCCCTACCTGTCAGTATAGCTAGCACAAGAAAGAACAACAGCAACCACACAAAAGGCAGGAAAATCACAGACACTAACTTTTTTTTTTTTTAAACCACAACTGAGCCAGAGTTTGGCAAGGCGGCAATTTATTGCCAGAATTATTGCTAAAGTCTGTGATCAATGTTGCTGAGAGTGAATACCTTCAGGAGATCAGACACATATATATGAAAATAGGAGTGTGACAGAGCAGTTGTAAAAGATAACTAGACCGTATTTCTGCAGCAAATATGTACCAGACCTGTGTATCAAACCTAATTTTCCTGAGCCATGTAACCACTAAACATGCCTTTGGTTCCCTCAACTCCTTTAATTATATCTATGTGAAATTAACCAAATAATGTTTAAAATTATAGAAACAGACTTGCGTAAATTACGGTGGGAAAATTATTTACTTTCAGCAGATGTTTTAAAGTTCTGAAGAATAACATCTCATCAAATCTAATTGTCCTGTTTAGAAAAGTATCATCAATTGACATCCTTTTGATTGCCATTGGCTCTGCCATCTAGCTATGACAGCTAGCCATTGCTGTTATGACTTTATTAGCATTGTATTGTTGTGCAATATAAGGCGTATAACGTGGTCGTTTAGTCATAAAAGGGTTATTACCAACTGTCTTGGGGGACAGCTGCTAATAACCAGAAGGGTTTTAACAAAGTTAATAAAATGAAACGGGGCACCACCTGATAAATCAGGAAAAAGGACTTAACGGCACAATCAGTCTCAAAATGGCTGTTGTTCTATGCGTGCCAGCCTGTGACCAGGTGTGGCGCTATAGAGCAACAGAGAAGATGTGAGTCCGAGCACAGACCTCTGCAACCAGCAAATGTTACAAAACTGTGTAAAAAAAAACACAAATAACTTCTCTCATTAGAATATATCAGGATTTATTAACACAATTATTAAAATGAACAAACACTTGAATCACAATCCTGATATCTACTAACTAAAAGACGACTAAACTAACATAATCAAATAAAACATTTAATGGAAACCAGTGTAAACTTATATACATGTGTGCTGGAAACTATATGTACGTGTGTGCATAGGCGTGTGTGTATGTGGTGGATAAACTAAGCTTGCTTCTAGCGTGAGGAGGATTTCAAGATGGCGGACGGGGTCGCGTGGTGACTTCGTCCCTCACCAAGATTGCGGCCGAGATCACGCGGTAATCTCATCCCTTGCCAAGATGGCGGCTGAGATCACGGAAGGTTGTTAGTATGAACAAAAAAAAAGAGAAAGAGAAGACAGAGTAAAATCAACAAAGTAAAGGTAATTCCTAACCACCGATGCTGTGATCGCTCCGAGGATTTCCATAGGAGGGTTAGGGTGAAGCAGACGTCCACACTCTCGTCCTGATCGTTTGGAAATGGGGGCGTGATCAACCAGTGGTGAGGAAACACGGTGATCACGTGGGTAAATATGCACCGGCGGATAACCGGTGGGCTCAATCGTAAACAGTGTCACAGTAAGCACAAAAATATAATAACATTAAAGCTAAGTAACTCTGCCCAGACACAAAAGCCTCTTACGCGGATCGCTCCGGAAGCGATCAATGGCTTTGTTAAGTCCGTAGAACTGGATTGATGATCCAGGATCGGTTGTATAGGGCAGGAACGTACGATCCAGGAGCGGGGATGATCATTAAGCTTGGATGATGACAGCACTGCTGATTGATTACGCTCCGTGGATGTGGTCACAAGAGCAGTTCCTTTTGTCCTGGTTCTCTCAGCTTCCGTGGGGTGTACCGGTTGCCGTGTCTCAACACAGTCGGGTCCTCTTATGGAAACACGTCTGGAGCCGTCGCATCGTCCCGTGGTGCAACCGTGCCTCAAGGTGGCAGTTGACTGCCACCTTGACAATACGCGCGATACGTGCGCGAGCCACTTCTGGTGCTGGCCGAACAGGATGCGTTAACTGGTCTTTCCTTTTACCGGTGGCTCGCTGGAGCATTACTGGAAAGGCCTCGTGGCTGCTGGATGAGAGCTGTGGTGGGCCGGAGCAGGCCAAGACTTCATCCTGAGTCGGGTGGAGAAGGTCCAGCAGGAGAACCGAGGAGCAAGGGAAAGAGAGCGAAGCTGAATGCGCTCACAGTATTTAAAGCTGCAGAGATGCAATCCGCCTTTGCCAGGAACCCCGCTGTGATATGGGGGTCCCCAGCCAGTAAGAGGGCAGGGTGTCTCTTCACACCTTGCCATAAAACAATAAAATGTTGCAAAGCATGTTGGGGGTTGCAGTCATTTCAGTGGTTCTTTGTCTCACAAACCATGCGGTTTTCTGTAACTCATGGCCTGTGGCAAACAATATTGACTTTGGAGCTGTGAATAAAAAAAGATCACAGCCATATTTTAAAGAGAATATGTTTTATTGTGCTCGAATGGATTGCAGTAACAGACCACCGTTACTGGCTGTGGTCAGTCTGAAAGGACAAAGTTTAGTTGAGATTAGCCACGCTAACCACAGCAGACTTTTCACGTCGCCACTAAAACAACATTAGCGACATAGCATAATTCTGCTGGGAAGAGTCCTAAAATGATCATCCATGTGGGCTCAGCCCATCACAGAGGGCAGCAGTGCGCTAGCCAGTCCTGCAGGTTGGCTCAGCCCATCACAGAGGTCAGCAGTGTGCTAGCCAGTCCTACATGTGGGCTCAGCCCATCACAGAGGCCAGCAGTGTGCTAGCCAGTCCTACAGGTGGGCTCAGCCCATCACAAAGGTCAGCAGTGTGCTAGCCAGTCCTACAGGTGGGCTCAGCCCATCACAGAGGTCAGCAGAGTGCTAGCCAGACCTACAGGTGGGCTCAGCCCATCACAGAGGTCAGCAGTGTGCTAGCCAGTCCTACAGGTGGGCTCAGCCCATCACAGAGGTCAGCAGTGTGCTAGCCAGTCCTCCATGTGGGCTCAGCCCATCACAGAGGTCAGCAGTGTGCTAGCCAGTCCTCCATGTGTGCTCAGCCCATCACAGAGGTCAGCAGTGTGCTAGCCAGTCCTACAGGTGGGCTCAGCCCATCACAGGGGTCAGCAGTGCGCTAGCCAGTCCTCCATGTGGGCTCAGCCCATCACAGAGGTCAGCAGTGCGCTAGCCAGTCCTGCAGGTTGGCTCAGCCCATCACAGAGGTCAGCAGTGTGCTAGCCAGTCCTACATGTGGGCTCAGCCCATCACAGAGGCCAGCAGTGTGCTAGCCAGTCCTACAGGTGGGCTCAGCCCATCACAAAGGTCAGCAGTGTGCTAGCCAGTCCTCCATGTGGGCTCAGCCCATCACAGAGGTCAGCAGTGTGCTAGCCAGTCCTACAGGTGGGCTCAGCCCATCACAGAGGTCAGCAGTGTGCTAGCCAGTCCTACATGTGGGCTCAGCCCATCACAGAGGTCAGCAGTGTGCTAGCCAGTCCTACAGGTGGGCTCAGCCCATCACACAGGGGTCCAGCAGTGCGCTAGCCAGTCCTCCATGTGGGCTCAGCCCATCACAGAGGTCAGCAGTGGCGCTAGCCAGTCCTGCAGGTTGGCTCAGCCCATCACAGAGGTCAGCAGTGTGCTAGCCAGTCCTACATGTGGGCTCAGCCCATCACAGAGGCCAGCAGTGTGCTAGCCAGTCCTACAGGTGGGCTCAGCCCATCACAAAGGTCAGCAGTGTGCTAGCCAGTCCTCCATGTGGGCTCAGCCCATCACAGAGGTCAGCAGTGTGCTAGCCAGTCCTACAGGTGGGCTCAGCCCATCACAGAGGTCAGCAGTGTGCTAGCCAGTCCTCCATGTGTGCTCAGCCCATCACAGAGGTCAGCAGTGCGCTAGCCAGTCCTACAGGTGGGCTCAGCCCATCACAGAGGTCAGCAGTGCGCTAGCCAGTCCTCCATGTGGGCTCAGCCCATCACAGAGGTCAGCAGTGCGCTAGCCAGTCCTACAGGTGGGCTCAGCCCATCACAGAGGTCAGCAGTGTGCTAGCCAGTCCTCCACGTGTGCTCAGCCCATCACAGAGGTCAGCAGTGTGCTAGCCAGTCCTCCATGTGTGTTCAGCCCATCACAGAGGTCAGCAGTGCGCTAGCCAGTCATTAAGGTGGGCTCAGCCCATCACAGAGGTCAGCAGTGCGCTAGCCAGTCCTCCATGTGGGCTCAGCCCATCACAGAGGTCAGCAGTGCGCTAGCCAGTCCTCCATGTGGGCTCAGCCCATCACAGAGGTCAGCAGTGTGCTAGCCAGTCCTACAGGTGGGCTCAGCCCATCACAGAGGTCAGCAGTGTGCTAGCCAGTCCTCCATGTGTGCTCAGCCCATCACAGAGGTCAGCAGTGCGCTAGCCAGTCCTACAGGTGGGCTCAGCCCATCACAGAGGTCAGCAGTGCGCTAGCCAGTCCTCCATGTGGGCTCAGCCCATCACAGAGGTCAGCAGTGCGCTAGCCAGTCCTACAGGTGGGCTCAGCCCATCACAGAGGTCAGCAGTGCGCTAGCCAGTCCTACAGGTGGGCTCAGCCCATCACAGAGGTCAGCAATGTGCTAGCCAGTCCTACAGGTGGGCTCAGCCCATCACAGAGGTCAGCAATGTGCTAGCCAGTCCTACAGGTGGGCTCTTGGCCAGCACTTGGTTGAAGGAAACTCTCACAGAGAATCATAGAAGGATTCTTCGTGAGCTTTGCAGAGAATCATTTTAAGAGTCATTCCAGCAGAATTATGCTGGGACATAGGGTTAATCATTGCGGCCACCCCCTCCACATGGAGCTCCACCATGGGGTCCTCTGGGTCCACACTGGGGCTCCACCACTGGCCTTCACTGGCTTCTGTCTGGACTTGTGCCCAGTTTAGGATCCATCCATCCATCCATTAATCCTCTGCAGGGTCACAGGGATCTGCTGGAGCCTAACCCAGCTCTCTTTAGGTGAAAAGCAGGGGTACACCCTGGACAGGTCGCCAGTCCAGATTAGGGTTTAATATTATAATTTTTAGTTAATGATAATTGCTCGGGGGTCATACTCTGGGTCTCTTTAAAAAGCCTAGAGACAACTTGAATTGTAATAGATAGTATAGAAATAAAAATGAATTGAATTGAACTGTACGAACCTTTGCGTCACATGACTGGATACTTGGTCCATTTATATATACAGCTAACGGGGATAACTCACGCTCTCTATGTAGACTTATGACTTCCTCCAGAAATTCCAGACAAAGTAAATAGAATCACCACTTGTCTTACTGTCAATGGTGATCTTTTCTTTGTTGAAATGACAGGGATATAACCTGGAATTTCTTGTGAGGTTCAGCGTGTCGACATTTGTCCTTCCCCTCACACTAAATCAGTGCCTTCCAAATCAGTAAGAGTTCTGTAGTGTTTTATTTTAAAAACCAGAAGTTTTTGTATCTCCCCAAATCCTCAAATGCAGCAGTCATGACTGGTTTCAACTGGTGCTGCCACCTTGACAATACATTTTCGCGGCACACAGGTAGCCTCTGTTACCATGGTTACTAACTCTCTCCTTCTCACACACTCTCTCCTTCTCACACACACAGAGGGAGAGAAAGACTTTTCTGCATAGAGCTCTTTTGGAGGCAAAGTTGTCAGAAAGCAGAGTTATCTTCCAGTTTTTAAGCAAAATTTACGTGCTAATGAACTGGTCTACCTCAAGATTGCTGGTGAGTTTCATTTTGTTTTCCTTTGCCATAGCTTTAGTGATCTCCAGAGCTTCGGAGGGCTTCTTTTGAGAAATCAGCCACCTTGGAGACTCAGGGATGACCCTAACAGATGGAAATAAAGGGATATTTTCAATTTCTGGGGTGACAATAATTGCAGTAATTTTAAAGTGTGTCATACCAAAAAAGATATGAACAGTCAACTGTACTTGGACAAGAGCAGCCAACAGATTGAGACAATTACATTTTACCAAAATATTTCCATGATTTCCTCTTTTCCACCATGTTTTGGGACGTTTCCATGTCCACATAGTCCTGAAATCTTTGGTATACATAGAATTTAAGACCAAATTTCCATGAGAAGATTTACTACTTTAAAATAAAACAAATGACATTCGATGTCAGTTGACACAAAATAACACCATTTTCCACAAGCTTCACAATGAACACAGTTCATCTGGCCAGTTCATAACAGGGTCACCAGCCAGTATGAACACAGTTCATACTGGGCCAGTTCATAGGGTCACCGTACAACAGCTGGTGTGTCAGCCACATCCATAAAATCATCAACTCTACCATCATCAAGTACTTTGGCAGCAGTGCTTTTAGAAACCACACTAAACAATAAATGTGTTATTGTTCATCACATCTCTGTGTAACATGACACTGAAGCTGGGGTGATAGATGGGTTCAGACACTTTTTCCTGGGTCATATTCAAGCACTTCATTTCATAAAAAAAAAAAAAAAAAACATCCAGCACTTTACTCAAGCCGTGGTAAATTACATATTTTTACATGTACTTGAAATGATTATTTAATGTTTCATTTAAAAAAAGAAAAGATGGTATTATATAATAAAGAACCAATACAATGATTCTCAAATTAGGATAAGAGATTAAAAGAAAATGCCTATCTTTCTTATTTTGAACTTTGTCATTTCTACTGTTTTGATTATCATCATTATTATTGTTCATATATTATTATTCTTTTTTTCCCTCTCTAGCTCTGTTTGACCCTTTGGATCTGGACAATGGCTTTCTTATTAAATTGTTTTGCCTTGAACTGCGTATGTTGAGTCCAAGCCAGTTATTTCCCTTGACAGCATTAATTATGAACCTTTGTCAGGGTTCGTTAAGCTTGACATGGATCTTGATTACAGATAATAAGGCTGTAGGAAATTGCTTTAGTTTTTGCTTCACTAATGAAAGGTATGTTGTGTTTGAAGTGGAATTTGACAAACTGTGAGTTTAATTAATATGAAAAATGCTCTAGGGATGTTGGAAAGAGTTCAAATAATTTTGAAGAAAACTGGTGAGTATGCCTGATTCTAGAAAGAAACTAGTTTGAAAAAGGCACATCAGCTTGTCACAGACTTACTGTTATTCATCTACATACTCTTTAAGGAAAAAGTGAAATTCCTGGAGTTATGCAGCCATTCATGTGACAACGGTGCAGCGCACCCAGTTCTGGAGAATCAGTTGACAAGTTGAAGTTAATATTCACACCGAGCATGAGAATAAATTTAAATGTGTCCTCTCGTCTCCGGGGATTTAAATATAAGTTTCAGATGTTTGGTCAGAATCAACAACACTATACATTAGCTCGTTTTGTCTTGTCACAGTTAAAAGGTAAAAAGGTCAATTCATAGTTTCTGCATTTATTTGTTCAAATCAGGCACTTGTCCGCTTTGGGGACAAATGTGCAGTTAAGGTCACCATATTGACACTGGTGGTGATAATCTGCAGAGAAACAGGTTTACCTGTCACCAATAAACCTAAACAAAGAACATATTGCCACTCAGTCATTAAAGATTACAAGGTAGTAAGGTTTACCTCACAACACTTTGCCAATGTTTAATGTTGAGCAGTCTTGAGCTGTCTTTAGTGTGACTGACTTTCCATCTAGATCAAACAATTTAAGTTTCTGAGTTTGTGTTTGTTTGTTTGTTTTTTGGGGGGGATTGTCACTGCTTTATAAACAGGAAGTTGAACAAGCTTAGTTGGTACACTTGCAAGAAGCCATGTGGATGAAATGTTTGTCAGGTTTAATATAAAAGCTGCAGAATCAACATGAGGCAGAAGAATAAGAAGAATGATTCAAACATTTCATTAAAAGCTGATACTGGTATCATTATAGTAACCCAATAAAATGCTTAGGGACTGTCATTTGTCATTTCAAGACCAAATGAATGAATACACAAAGAGTGGAAGACGGAACATGCATATTTAGTTTACAGCAGGAACAGCAGATTACAACAGAAAGTGACTTACCAGTAATAGCCCATGAAAACAATGGAGGGTGCAGTGATGGCGACCTGAAGCCAGCGCCAGTCAGTGATGAAGTAGGCGAGCAGAGGGAGGATGAGGACGCCAACGCTGAAGAACATCTGGTACAAGATGCCCACTGTGCACCTGTACTTCACTCCAACAATCTCTGTGACTGACAGAACAAGACATTTTTATACATATACACTCTGATCTCTGTAAAAGATGTATTTAACTTGTGTCAAAAAGTTTCTTAGAAATATGTCTGTTCTTACACAAACACATGATATAAATTTGGAAATTGTGAGGCTATAGGTAGGAAACTAGCATTGATTTAGCATACACTGCAAGATAAAAGTCTGGACATGGCAATTATTCAAATGGTCTGGTGCATTAAAGTAGCACAAATGAACTTTCGTCATTTTGTAGTGTAACAGAAGTGAAATCACTTTCACAACTCTGTCCAGAACTACTCTTGTTTGGTTTATTGCCCAGCCACGCTGTCATTCTCTCTTCCATCATTACGTTCTTGTGTTTCTTTTTCACCGTTACCATGGTATCCATGAAAGTTCTGGGAGCTAAATTCATCGTTGTTGATGTGTGACCGACTCCTGCAAGTGGCTCAGGTGAGAACCAGGTTCTACTGGCCAAAACTTACTTTGGCTAGTTTTTTTTGTTTGTTTGTTTGTTTTATTTGCTGATACCACGGGCAGAGGACCCCAACAGCTAGATGATGCTGCTTAAAAGTAAGCAAATATTCAAATAAGACTGAAACTGATATTTTAATGTAGACAAAAGTCACTAGTGCTGCTGTAAACAATGTAGTTAATGTACATTTATTTAGAGAAAGACATTAGGAAAAAAATAATGTTTCAGCAAACACAGAAAGTCATCATTACGCAGAACATATGTGGCCATCCAGCCTCCTTTGACACTGAAGCCAAAGATGATCCTGAACACCAGGATGAGAATGTAGTTTGGAACGACAGCCAGCGCGATTCCTGCTATTATATTAAGGACATTGGAGACGAGGAAACTGATCTTTCTGCCAAACCTGTGGGGAGAGAGAGAAAGCGCACCAAGCTAGGATTAGTTGATTAAATATTAACTTAAAATATATGTTAAAAATCTGCAAAGTCTATGCTAACACTGATTCCAAGAAAGGGGAAGTTTACACAAAGTCTTGAGGTCTACAAGAAATGTGATCATGCAAATCAAATGACATGCATTAGAAATGAATGATTACATCTAGGGGTGCACGATAACTATCGGGCCGACAACAAGAAATTATGACGTCATCCCGAGAGGTCCGATATCACGACGAATAGCCCCGATAATATATATTTCTGTCAACACAGCAGTCCCTCGCTCCCTCTGAGCCTTGAATGATCAGCAGTGAATGTTATGTTCAAGTAACGTTAACAACAACAAGCCGTGGTTCACTGCCAGACTGCGCCAGCTCCGCCAGGCCAAGGAGGAGGCCTACAGGAGTGGGGACAGGGTCCTGTACCGGCAGGCCAGGAACACTCTGAACAGGGAAATCAGAGCAGCTAAGAGAAGCTACTCTGAGAAGCTGAAAAACCAGTACTCAGCCAACAACCCTGCTTCAGTGTGGAGGGGCCTGCGGACAATCACCAACTACAAAAGACCCTCCCCCCGCGTCGAGGCAAACAAAGACCTGGCCAACAACCTCAACACCTTCTACTGCAGATTTGAGAGGGACAACTTCGCAGCCCTCACCCAGCCACCACTCATCCAGACCAGCAGTACGACTACCCCCGTCACACCTCCAGTCGCACTGCAACCTGCACCCCCGGTCCCACTCAGATTGCGTGCAGAGGAGGTGAGCCAGATCTTCAAGAAGCAGAAGATCAGGAAAGCACCAGGCCCAGACAGAGTGTCACCCTGCCTGTCTCAAAGCCTGTGCTGACCAGCTGGCTCCTGTTTTCACCAGGATTTTCAACAGCTCACTGGAGCTGTGTGAAGTCCCCTCTGTGTTCAAGCGCTCCACCATCATCCCAGTCCCCAAGAAACCCTCCATCACAGGACTGAATGACTACAGACCGGTGGCTCTAACATCTGTGGTCATGAAGTCCTTCGAAAGACTTGTGTTGAGCCACCTGAAGTCCGTAACAGGACCCCTTGCTGGACCCGATGCAGTTTGCCTACAGGGCAAACAGGTCGGTGGATGATGCTGTCAACCTGGGACTGCACTACATCCTGCAGCACCTCGACACCCCAGGCAGCTACGCCAGGATCCTGTTTGTGGACTTCAGCTCGGCGTTCAATACCATCATCCCTGAAATCCTCTCCTACAAGCTCTCACACCTCAACGTGTCTCTGCCCATCTGTCAGTGGATCACCAGCTTCCTGACAGACAGAAGCCAGCAGGTGAGGCTGGGAGATGTCACCTCAGCGACCCGGACCGTCAGCACTGGCGCCCCCCAGGGGTGTGTCCTGTCCCCACTGCTCTTCTCCCTCTACACCAACGACTGCACCTCCACGCACCCAGCTGTCAAACTCCTGAAGTTTGCAGACGACACCACCGTCATCGGCCTGATCCAGGACGGGGACGAGTCTGCATACCGACGAGAGATCGAGCGGCTGGTGCTCTGGTGCAGTCAGCACAATCTGGAGCTGAACACGCTCAAGACTGTGGAGATGACAGTGGACTTCAGGAGACATCCCTCACCACTGCTCCCCCTCACCATCAGCAGCAGCCCTGTGTCAGCCGTCCAGACCTTCAAGTTCCTGGGGACTACCATCTCCCAGGACCTGAAGTGGGAGAAGAACATCCACTGCATCCTGAAGAAGGCCCAGCAGAGGATGTTCTTCCTGCGCCAGCTGAAGAGACACGGCCTGTCTCAGGAGCTGCTGATCCAGTTCTACACAGCTGTCATCCAGTCTGTCCTGTGCTCCTCCATCACCGTGTGGTTCGGAGCAGCCACACAGCAGGACAGGAACAGACTGCAGCGCACAGTTAGAACTGCTGAAAAGATCACTGGGGCCCCCCTGCCCTCCATCCAGGAACTGTACTGCTCCAGAACCAGGAAGAGGGCAGCCAACATCATCAAGGACCCCGCCCACCCGGAAAACAACCTGTTCTCCCTCCTCCCCTCCGGCAGGCGCTACAGAGCCCTGCGCACCAAAACCACACGACTTAAAAACAGCTTCCACCCCACTGCCATCACTTTAATGAACAGCTCATAAATGGTTTCAACCAATCATTTGCACTAACCAAAAACCACTATCATTTACACTATCTTGTGTACTTTGCACCACCCTTGTACATACTATTTTACTTACTTACTTATTTATTTTATTTTATTCTATTTTTTAACTTACTTTTTTACTCTTGTATATAGATGTACATATCCT
This sequence comes from Hirundichthys speculiger, assembly GCA_018398805.1. Classification (NCBI taxonomy): domain Eukaryota; kingdom Metazoa; phylum Chordata; class Actinopteri; order Beloniformes; family Exocoetidae; genus Hirundichthys; species Hirundichthys speculiger. The sequence goes on from JAGFBZ010000663.1 coordinate 384,591, forward strand.
GTTTTTCTTATTACATATTCCTTTTTTGTTCTTTATTACTTGTACCTTATTCTGAGAGTGTTACCACCTGCCGGAACAGAATTCCTTGTATGTGCGAACGTACTTGGCAATTAAAAACGATTCTGATTCTGATTCATAATCAGAAAAACGATTACTCAATCAGGAAAATCAAGAATACCCCCTCATGCCAGAAAACAACTCGTTAACTCTGTCATAATTTTGGTAGTTGCTGACTTTAATTGATATTTGCAGTATTTTCCCACATGTTACACATAAAAAAAGATTTATGTTACACATAAAAAAGAAAAAAATAGAAAAGGCTGAAAGAACGACTAGCAAACGAGGAAACGTTGGAATGCAGCCTGCCGCACAGCACTGATCACAACAAACATGGCGGCGTGGAACTTCGTTAAAGTTTCAGAAGAAGATAGTTTGGTGGTTATTTGTGACGAATCCTCCGAGTGAATTCTACGAGGAGGGAAGCACAAGCTTTAATACGTAAAACCTGATCAACCACCTTCAATATAACAATCCCTTCCATGGAGTTTTGAAATTGCGCTAATGTGAGCTAACAGAAGCTAATGCTAACGTCCGCAAGCCAGCAGCAGTCTACCCTCTCCCTCATTCCTCTCATCTAAATGGAACCACAAGCCAAAATCCTTTAAATGTTAATCTTTTTCAGTTTGTAATTCTGATGCATGTATTTCCATCAGTTCAAGGAGCCTTTATTTTTTATATCAGTCAGTAATGAACCTTATTTAAGTTAATGTGAGATATCAAATAGGTTTGTTTGATAGCTTTACGAAAATGTTTGAGAGGCTTGCCAATAGTTTTTCATTGGAAAAAATAAATATCTGTTCATATAAAAAGTCAAAACTATTTTTGGTTTTGTTCATAGTATTGATGTAATGATCTTAGGTATATATGTGTGTTATCCGTTATCAGTATCGGCCTTTAGGAGCTGAAAGTTATCGGTTATTGGTATCGGTTTTAAAAAACAAGTATCGTGCATCCCTAATTACATCATTTGTTTACAGTAAACAAATCAATAGATAGACATAATGTTTTAATATAATTTGAGACAAGTCTGATGTTGATATCAAGATTGTTGCCAGCGGTTTCAGCTGTAGTTATATAAATAATTCACGATCTCACCTGTCAGCAAAGTAGCCAAAAGCAAAGCTCCCAATGAGGAAGCCCACATTGAGCGTGGCCTGGTACATGTCGACCCACCAGCCATCGGAACACACCAGGTCAAACTGATGAGATAAAACCATCATTCTTTTCTTTCTTTTTTTTTAATGGAATCTCCAGGTTTGAACAGTAAAGTAAAATATTAGCAAACAAAAGTTGACAAAATTTAATTGAAATTAATTATTGTGTAAATAAATTTCAAATATTGTATATTTTCAATCTCTAAACTGAGCCACATTAAACTGGGAATGAGAGCTAATGGGATTTCTTTAAAATCTAAAGCAATTGTAAGTTACAAAGCAAATGTAGAAAACTTTTCCTCTTACCTCTGTGACAAATGACTTCCTGCCTTCATACTCGTACTCCCAGCCATCCTCAAAGACAGAAACAAAACGCTGCATTTTAAACACGCCTCAAGGTCATTCAGTTATCGTCAGTTATCTGGCTCCCACATCTGAAGTTATAAATGGTTTTGCTCCACTTTGTTCCCACCAGCCTTGGTGTGGGAGTGTAATACTGAAGTGACACTAAAGTGACATAATTTGGATCTGAATAGCAGAACTGACAATCTGATTTTTGCATCCACACAAGACAGAAAAAACAGATAAGCACAACTGAGAAACAGCTTTCATCACTATACATATAACAAGATCTTTGTGACCTCTGCTGTCAACACTAATGTTTGGGAGAGGTGTTGAAATAAAGCCCTTCCTGGTTGTCTATCAGAAACACATTATCTTTGTCTTTGCCACATTATCAACTTTCTATGTGTTGCTATACAATTGAAAACTTGTGACAAGCTAAAAGTTGCAGCAATTCCCCTTCCTAAACCACCAAAGGAGGTTGTATTCAATTTTTCATTGACTTTTTTTCTTCTTTTTTTTTTTTTAAAGAAAGGGCTTTGCACATGGCTACAAGTACATCTTTATGTAACTTCAGGGTCACAGTCAGAAAAACAAACACATCAATAACAAATTTTCAACCATTCCAGCCATAATACAATCCAAAAAAAGTCCCTTTTTAGAAATCCTTTCATCTTTGCTGAGCAGACTCATATTGTTTACCCATCACCTGTGGCTTTACAGTTATTATCTATCCAAGGATTCAATTTTGTGGCTTTATGTTCTCCAATGCTTTTAGGGCCTGAATATTTTTTTCTGAGAGCTTGTTGTTAATAGCAATAAGGTTTTATATAGACATTGACTTTTCAGCAAAATTTAAACACATTTTCATGAACGATTGCTGCTTTTCTGTCTGTGTCTCTGCTGCTCTCACTATTATAGTGGAAAAGACTGCTGAAAAAAGCAGCACATCTATGGCAACAAATCATAGTTTTACAATAACGTCACCAAAACTCAGTACTGATAGTTAGGTTGTTAAGCAATATTTTGAGGTCATTGTTAGTTATTTGCAGTAAACATCAAACCCAAACACTCAGCTGTCAGTGAACAGTGGAGGTGTCTTTAATATTCCAGTTTAACTTTCTCAAAGATGTTTGACCAGACTTGGGGGTAGAGGCTGAGTAGCGAGGATGGAAAGTTAGGGTTCGTCCAGTGGAAGTGGGATGTAGGGGCTTCATAGCTAGATCAACAGTCTCATTACTGGGGTAACTGGGAGTACAGGGGCAGTCGGAAGACAGTAAAAGGAATGGCAGATGAATCAGCCAGAAGCAGTCAGTGGATTTGGATCAGGAGAAATAATGCCAGTTGGGTTCAGCAGCACCCACTGGTGCAGCTGTACCACATGCAGGGGGATGCAGACAGCTGTTGAGAGGCTCTGCTGACTGCATAAGTATTGTAACAGGATTGTTAGTCCTAGTTGTTGCTGTTTCAGGGAACATTTCAAGTGTTGCACAGAACACCAGGAGGCACTCGGATGCCAGTTTAATATTCACTTGGATGCCTGTAAAAGTTTGAAGTATGTGCTGACTGCGATTGCAATAAAGTACAAGTAAGCAAAAAATGCTTTAACCATACATTCTTTGTAATTACAGGAACAACAGAACAGAATAAAACAAGTAAAATGGCTTATATGCAGTATTACAATCTCAGATGAAGGGGACTTGCTTGGGCAGCTTGGAATGATGTCTTAGCCATAATTACAGTTAATAGGATCATTATTCAAAACAAATAATGTACTGACCAAATGTGCTTTACAAATCTGTTTATTTGCAGACATGTATACAATCAGCCATGGGTGCAGTTTACAGACCACCATCTCCCTTTGGAAGGAACAAAGTCCTCGTTAGAGCTGTTTCTTTCTTCTAAGCATGTCTGATCAGGCTCATTACACCCATCATCAAAATCAATACAGGACAGAGAAAATAAAATAATTAATGACAGGGCTTAGAAATAGCAAATATGTAAGTATGACTGAACAATATAATAAACTCGCACAGTGTTCCTCAAATCACTGGTATCATCCACAAAACTGGTCTTCAAGGGCAGCATATGCATACTAAAATCACAACAGAAATAAAATACAACTTCAATTGTTGCTGCAAATGTCAATCATCAATGCATCTTAGATTAAAACTGCTAAATTGGTTTTAAAATAGTTAGGGCTGGACAAGTTAACGCGTTATTCTGCGTTAACGCATTAATTTATTAATGCCAACATTTATTTTATTGCGCGTTAGCGCATGTTGCTAACATGCTTTTGTTTTGAAAAGTCTGTTTCTGGCTGCTGCAGAACCAGAAAATAATTGGCAGGTAAACATGTGGAAAAGCTAAAACAGACATGGAGAACGGAAAAAATCAGTCAACTTTACAGTTCAGGTAGCAACTCAGGTAGCAATATTAACAATTCTGTCTGAAAAAAAATCTTTCCAACCCCTTTGTTCAAGACAATGTGTCATTCCTCCATTTATATCAGCTCTGCTCCATGTGTTCACTGTCCTGCTGTTCTTTAGATCAGTCGTTCTCTTTCAATCCTGCGTACCACCTGAGAAACTGTTCAGCTCTCTGAGTACCACCATGATGACCAGTTTTAAAATATAGCCATATATGCCTTCTCAAATAGCTTTAAATTCACAGGAGAGATGTTTATTCCTTATTGTAGTTATTTATTGTTACCTGATTTTCGTTTGAAACATATTTATAATACATTGTATGTTTCCAATTTAATAAAAAAAAATAAAAAAGTGAAAATATGGAATGTCCTGATGTTCCCCCACATACCACAGTTTGTGCACCACTGCTCTAGCCGGTTACTGCAGTCCAGCTCCATCTAGTGCCACAGATGTGTAATGACAACAGAAAGTCTATTTCTTGATTATAAAACAAAGCCATTTCTGGGTCACGTAAACCAGACAATAAAATATTAAAAACAAATTCAGTTCCGTGGCCTGTTTGCTAAAATTGAAATATAAAAAAACAGGCATTTCTGTGTGTGTGTTAGATTAAAAAACTGAAAAAATAAAAAGTCACTTTTTAATCTTTTTAAATTTTTGATTGACAATTGAAAATGGAAAAAAACAAATGATACACAGATAATTACGAGTTGATAAAGTTACAGAATTTTTACATGGACATTTTCATTTTAAAGTTCTCCCAGGGGAGGATTCAACAGAAACAAGGTTATTTGTTACCACTGCGTAGTTGAACTCCCCGTTAAAAGTTTCTGCTGTTACCTCAGAAATTACCTGTTTTAATGTTCTGAATGTGGCCTCGAGATTATTAGGATTTTGTTTGTAGACTTTTTTTATTTTTCATAAAAAAAACAGGATGACATTAATGCCCTGGCAGTGGCAATAAGCTTTATTTTATTTGACATTTTTAAGATGAGATTTACACTAAATATGTGTTACTGACAAGTGTTGATGTTAAAAGTGTTTGAACAACAAATGTTATGGCACTTTAGTTCATATGGCAGCGGAACATTTCAATAAAAGTGACCGTAACGTTAACGTTAAAATGTTAGCGTTTGTTAAATGCACAACACAAATAATGCACCAACTCTGATGTCTCAACTATGCCTAAATCATCTTAAATCATAAAAAATCAAAATCTAAGATTAGTTGTTATGTTTGTAAGCAAACTTACTTGTCCAACAACATCAAAGAGAGATCTGCATGCAGCTTCATCCTGTCTTCTCTTCGCTCTCTCACGGGACAAAAGCCTGTCAAAGATTTCCACTTGCTCGGCTTCTTGCTCAGTCACTTTCTCCTTTTCTATTTTTGTCATTACTTTATTTGGTTTCTGAGTTTGCTGTGCAAAATGTGCAAAAGTAAACTACGTGTGAGCTAATGTTGATATGTGCAAAGTGATCTGCAGATCTCCGTCCTGGGATTCAGAAGTTGATTTGTTGGTTAATTTATACAGTCGATGTTCTTCTGACAGCAGGCACCGATGGGTCTGAGAGCTAATTAATATTTTTAGATGGCAACTCAGAATAAACAAAACGAAGCCTGAGTTTTCAGTTTCAAAACTTGGGTAGAATTGACTCAGTCTTCAGCTTGGAAGCAATTGAATATGAAGTATAAAAACTAGGGCTGGGCAACGATTATAACTGTTAATCACGATTAATCGCATTGTATACGCAAAATCAAATAATGAATTCAAAAGTAGTGTAGGCCACATATTGCCATAACATTTGCTGTTCAAACACTTTTAACATCAGCACTTGTCAGTAACACATATTTAGTATAAATCTCATCTAAAAAATGTAAAACAAAATAAAGCTTATTACCACTGCCAGGGGATTAATGTCATCCTGTTTTTATAAAAAATAAAAAAACGTCAACAAACAAAATCCAACAAAATGATTGTGTCTCAGCACAATCAGAACATTAAAACAGGTAATTTCTGAGGTATAAGCAGAAACTTTTAACGGGGAGTTCAACTTGTCAGTTGTTACAAATAGCCTTGTTTCTGTTGAATCCTCCATCTGGGAGAACTTTAAAATGAAAATGTCCATGTTAAAGTTCAGTAACTTTACCAATCCGTGTATCATTCATTCTTTCCATTTTCAATTGTCAATTAAAATTTTTTTTTAAAAAGTGACTTTTTATGATGTTTTTTAAACACAAAAAAACGATAAAAAAATGCCTGTTTTATATATATATATATATATATATATATATATATATATATATATATATTTCAATATTAGACTTGGATCAAACATACGAAATGAAAAACCGGACCACAGAACTGAATTAGTTTTATGATGGAGGACTGGACTTTCAGTTGTCGTTACACATCTATGCCACTAGATGGAGCTGCACTGCAGTAACCAGCTATAGAACAGCAGGACAGTGAACACATGGAGCAGATCTGATGGAACATGGAGGAATGATGAGAAAGTTTTTGTTGCAGTCCAGAATTGGACTGCAACAAAAACAGAATTAATTGCTATTATTGCTACCCTGAGTTGCTACCTGAACTGTAAAGTACACGGATTTTTACCGTCTTCCATGTCCGTTTTTAGTTTACCTGCCAATTCTTTTCCGGTTCCGCACCAGCCAGTAACAGACTTTTCAAAACAAAAGTATGTAAGCAACATGCGTTAACACGCGATAAAATAATTGTCGGCATTAATAAATGAATGCGTTAACGCAGTGCTTCTCAATTATTTTCTGCTGCGCCCCCCCCAGGAAGAAGAAAACATTTCACGCCCCCCCTCCTCCCCACCGCGGCTATAAATAGTATAATTTGTCTATAAAATTATTGTAAGTACATCTCTGCATAACAGCGTATCCTTATTAACATTAAAGGAAACAAAAAAAAAAAGAAATATAGATCAACTTATAACAAAGATTAACTTTATGAAAATAGTTTTTTAGTCTGTAAAGATTTAAAGTGCATCAATCCCACCGTAGTCGCAGTGAAGCCAAGCGCTACATCAGCATGTTTCGTTGACTTTCGTTTGTCTCATTATCTCTGTCTCTCTCCATCTTTGTTTTCATCCCTATTAAATATTTTTCCCTGGTGTCTCTTGAGTGATGTCACTTCATATCTCCTGCTCTGTGCTGTATGCACACATGTCCATGCAAAAAACCCGACACAATATAGCTAATACTCCCTGAACCCACTGGGACAATGAGAGCGCCACTGCCACCTACTGGAGTATGTGTGCAATTACACTTTATTCCAGTACGGCAAAAAAAAAAAAAAGAAAAGAAAAGAAAAAAAAACATGTTCCCTGGGGTAACACGCACCGCCCCGGCATCGCACAGTGCTCCCCTCAGGGGGGCCCGCCCCACTATTTGAGAAGGACTGCGTTAACGTGATAATAACACGTTAACTTGCCCAGTCCTAATAAAAACATATTTCACACAGGTAACTTGAATAAGCTCAAATGTACTCGTGTAGTATAATCTCATAATTTCAATAAGGTAACCCTTGGTGTTTCTTATACACTGTGAAACTGCTAGGGATCCATGGCCTGTGGAATGCAGAGCTGGGGGCCTCTGACGAACTGTAAAAGGTAGCAGAGAGGCTTCCTCTCATAGGATGTCACTTATTTTTATGCCTAGGTAATCCTACATGGGACAGGACGCTAAAAAAGGAGAGAATCTGCGAAGGTGCAAACACATGTTAAGAAAATTGATGACATGGTAAAACTTAAATGGATGCAATGGAATGCCACAGGGGGTTGTGCTTAAGGGGTGTGTTCTAACTAAGAATAAAGTTTTTAAAAAAGGCTAGGCAGAACATTTGGCCTCAGGTAAGACCGAAAATGGCAACATAACTGTGGAAAAAGGGATGGAATTACACCAACAGTAGGAGGGACCGAGGGAGACACTCCCTCAGGCCCCGAATTGTATAAAAGGGAACGTTCTGCCAGTGTAAAATCAGAGTAGCCCAGGGTTACATCTCAGGATGGTGATATTGTGACTGACAATAAACCATCATTTGGACCTCTGAACCAGCTGAATCTTTTTCTTCTTTGATTCTTCGTGACTTTCTATTCATTATCTCAAAGACTTAGGGCCAGTTCCAATTCCTCTCTTAACCCTCAATCTCAACCCTTGCCCTTAACCCTCAATTTTTGGCCCTCAATCTTAACCCTTGAAAGTAAGTGTAAGGGTTATCTTGTGACTTGGAAATGGGACACCCCTCGAGTGCAGTTACGTCATCAGACTGAAATGTATCAGAGCCCGTGTTGTCTCTGTATTTCCTGAAATGACTCAGGGATAACATTGAAAAGAGCGCTGTATATTCTTTAAATGATATTAGCAAATAACACAATAGAGGATACATTATTCAGTCCATCGTCGCTACACAACAAGGTATACAAGTAACGTGAAGCCGCCTGGGACCGCCGACGGGACCCGTACCGCTGACGGGACCCGGACCGCTGACGGGACCGTTACGGCGGAACGGGACCACCGACGAGTACAAGTAACGTGAAGCCGACCTGGACCTCTGACAGGACCGCTGACGGGACCGAGACCGCCACGGACGGCGGACCGGTCCCGTCGGCGATCCGGGTCGGCTTCACGTTACTTTGTTGTGTAGCGACGGAGGACTGAATAATGTACCAGGACCACCGACGAGCACAACGTGAAGGCGACGGGACCGCCGGTCCGGCAGCAAACATCGTAAAGTAAAAAAAATAAATGTTACGCAACAACGATGTTAATCCATGAAAAAAATCTCAAACAAACACAATAAAATGGTTTCGTAACATTTATATCTTTAAGATATACGAAGATACTTACGTTTGTAGCTAGCTTCTGGATAGCCCTTACTTCCAAGGGTGGTGTCGGAAAATCTCAATTTTGAGGGCGATACAGCCCTCAAACTCGTCCCTCAACTTGATGTCCCTTAGAATCGGGACACCACTTGCCCTTAGCGGGAGCGCGCATTTTTGAGACTGAGGGTTGAGATTGAGGGTTAAGGGAGGAATTGGAATTCACCCTTAGTATATTGAACTGATTGGCATCCAGAACAAGGGCCAATTCCAATTCCTCCCTTAACCCTCAATCTCAACCCTCGCCCTTAACCCTCAATTTTTGGCCCTCAATCTTAACCCTTGAAAGTAAGTGTAAGGGTTATCTTGTGACTTGGAAATGGGACACCCCTCGAGTGCAGTTACGTCATCAGACTGAAATGTATCAGAGCCCGTGTTGTCTCTGTATTTCCTGAAATGACACAGGGATAACATTGAAAAGAGCGCTGTATATTCTCTAAATAATATTAGCAAATAACATAATAGAGGATACATTATTCAGTCCTCCGTCGCTACACAACAAGGTATACAAGTAACATGAAGCCGCATGGGACCGCTGACGGGACCTGGACCGTTGACGGGACCGGGACCGCTGACGGGACCGGGACGGCGGAACGGGACCACCGACGAGTACAAGTAACATGAAGCCGACCTGGACCGCTGATGGGACCTGGACCGCTGACGGGACCGGGACCGCTGACGGGACCCGGACCACCACGGTCAGCGGACCGGTCCCGTTGGCGGTCCGGGTCGGCTTCACGTTACTTTGTTGTGTAGCGACGGAGGACTGAATAATGTACCGGGACCACCGACGAGTACAACGTGAAGCCGACGGGACCGCCAGTCCAGCAGGAAACATCGTAAAGTAAAAAAATAAATGTTACGCAACAACGATGTTAATCCATGAAAAAAGTCTCAAACAAACACAATAAAATGGTTTCGTAACATTTATATCTTTAAGATATACGAAGATACTTACGTTTGTAGCTAGCTTCTGGATAGCCCTTACTTCCAAGGGTGGTGTCGGAAAATCTCAATTTTGAGGGCGATACAGCCCTCAAACTCGTCCCTCAACTTGATGTCCCTTAGAATTGGGACACCACTTGCCCTTAGCGGGAACGCGCATTTTTGAGACTGAGGGTTGAGATTGAGGGTTAAGGGAGGAATTGGAATTCACCCCAAGTCACAATACTCGCTTCAAAAACATTTCGTCCTAGTAAAATAAAAATCATTAGCGGAGATATGTAGATGATAGATGAGATATGAGTGCAGTCAATAAATCCAAGCACATTGGGGAATGTAACTGGATGAAACCAGGAAGTGGGTTTGGTTGGTATTCAACACTGCTCCTTTAAAGCGTTTAGAAATGACTAAAACCTAATGTGGTGTTATCCAACATTACTTGTGCAGTCATAAATACATTACAGAGAAACACTTGGCAACTCCAAGTTTACACATCTAATGCAGATCCGAAAAGTACCGTAGAAGCCTGTCAAATAAATTTAGTGTATTAAAATAAAACAATAAAAGTTATAGGACATTTCAGAGAAGGTCAAGTGCAGTCAAATTAATTTCTGTTAATTCACTTAAATGAAATTGTTATTTATAATAGACAGTACCACGGGAAGTAGGGGTGCTGGGGGGGCTGCAGCACTTCAAAAATGTAAAAAAAAAAAAAAAATCATAACAAAACAAAAAGAAAAAACATTGAAAACAAGGGAGAAAAAATGTGGTAGGAAAAAAATGTAAATGTTAAAAATTTACTCTAAATTGTCATGGTCTGGTTTAATGTTTCTTACAGTATTATTCAGTGGCGGGTCGTGCATTAGGTACCTGGGCCAGTGCGGGTTTAACTACTTAATCCACCATGACGTTATAATCATACAAGCCACCAATAAAAAAAACCACGATATAACAAGAAGAGGGTGCTGCGTAATTTAGAGATTAACCATCACCGTATTCCTGTCACACGTTTTTATTCTCTTGAGGTCAGAGGATGTCTGGTCAGCAGTTGTGGTAGATGTGGGAATAGTCACGGCTGGGGTTGGATGCGGGAATTTATTTCCGATATATGTCTGAAACTGCTGGTGGTCGAGGAGGGACAGGAACATTAATTGTTCCTGATCTAAAAATAGGTTCTGGATCTGGCAGATAAAGTTGTCCAGAACACTGTTGTGGAGCTTCTTGTGCGCGTATCTCTCCATGCGCTGGTGCTCTCCTTGCGCTCGGAGCACCCGAGATGTGCTCGGTGAAAGGTAGATGTCATCACACACACTTTCTATCTATCTATCTATCTATCTATCTATCTATCTATCTATCTATCTATCTATCTAGATAGATAGATAGATAGATAGATAGATAGATAGATAGATAGATAGATCTATATATATATATATATATATATATGCTTATAGATAGACTACAAGCTGCTATGCTGCTATAGTTACAAAGGGAGGGATCAACTCCATATCCATATATGTACATGTGAATACAATGTAATTACCATATAAGATATAGATCATCTTGCTTTGAGAAAAAACTTTTTAAAATATTGCTATGATTTTCTCACATGCCTATTGACAGAGTGGAGCTCCTCAGCCTTTCATGAATGCTGGTTTTATACCAAATTATCATGGGAGTCACGCCACCTGATTAAAATAACGTTTTTAATATATTTTGCGGAGCATGCAAAAACAGATGTAAACTTATGTTAAAAAATAAAATTAAGCTGATGAGAAAAAAATATTAAAATGCTTTGGGTTAAAGCAATTCTAAAAATTATTGTTTTTTCCCTTATTATTTCCATTTCTTTGAACTTTTTTTTTAAAATTTGTGGTTGTATGCCACGATGTGTCCTGCAACACGTGAACTGATTTTCTGTTTACTGCAGTTTCTATAAGATTAATAAGTAAAGACATCATACGTTTACTTAAAACACATCATTTATTTCTATTTTTAACAACCAAAAAAGAGTAAGAGCTGGGAGCTAACCTTGCATGTTGTAAGTGGAGATCCGCTGAGGTCCAGCTGGCTGTCACAGGTGAGTTCTGTAGCGGTCCAGTCCACTTCATGCCTCTCACAGCTGCTGTGCTGCAGAGCTCCAGAGCTGTTGACCAGAGGCACCACCAGCCGGCGGACCTCGGCCCGGCTCCAGCCACACACCTCCCTCCTCTCCAGCACTGTGGGGTCACGGCACCAGTGATCCGGGGTGAAACCCTGGAAGACAATGCCCACATAAACGCCTGAAAAAGGCAGTGACACCAGACAGAGCAGGGAGAAGATCCGCTTCTGACAGCGACCAAAGGAACCTGCTTCCTCCAGCAGGTCATCAAACGTTGCCATCACAGTAAAGTTCAAGTTATCAGGTTATATCTGATGCTGTTCTGTTTGGCACCCTGTGGATAAATGTAAATCTTTGCCCTCAGATTTCATAGGTTGGTTCCCTAACTGGGTCGATGTGGAGCTAAAGTCCAAAACTGTCTGATGAAAATGAAGCTTAAAGCTGCACAGCAGGTACATGCATGTTACTGTTTAATGGAGTCAGACAGACTTATGCAACCACTGAATAAACCTGGACCCGCATGATCCAAAGCTACATCTACAAAAATGTCATGCCATTGTTCCAAAACTTAATCACTGCATAGTCACTCAGTCAACTTATCAATGTTATTTATTTGTTTTTCTGTTTTTTTAATGCTTGGTTCCCCCTCTAATTTGTGTGTCGATCCTTCTTTTTTCTTCTCATGTGAGAAAAAAAGTAATTCAATGTGGCAGGAGACAATAATACATTTACACAAACAAAAAAAAGTGAAATAACAATAATCAATTTTCTGTTCATGTAATAAAATTGTGGGCCGTGATTGGACAGCTGGTAAACCTGGAAGCAACATTACAGCAGGTCCACACGTGACACGTGACACGTGACAACAAACGTAGTCCAAAGGTTATGGGAGAACACCTGGTCCAGAACTCCCAGTCTGAGTTGGGAGCTGCTCAGCAGACACCAGCACGATAGACACCACAGAAGAAAGAAAGAAAGAAGAGAGAGAGAGAGAGAGCAGTAACTATGAGTTGCAGCTGAATAAACATGCTCTGTTCTTCTCTCCTCTACTTTTTTCTCCACTTTGATTTTTCCACAAGAAGAATCTTTTGACAGCGAACAGTGAGGTGGAGGGAAAATACTGCCTTTATCAGGTTGCGTGTAAGAAGCTGAAGATTACTTTCAATAAAAGGCTTATTAAAAAGAAAATGAAATTGGACATTTTATCAAAATATTCTATTTTTCTATCTTCTTGGAAGCATTTACCTGGGTGTCTGAAAAGAGCAACAAATCTAAAAACCTAAGGCTGAAAATGTGTAATTGGGTGAGCGGTTCAGATCTGCAGTGTACTGTGACATCACAGAGCCAGAGCAGATCATTACCCAACTAACTATATGTTAATTAATTAGTTAATTAATTTATAATTAATTAAACAAACAACTATGAACTATTTCAAGCAGGTGTGACCACCTCTTTAAAGCAGAGATTTCAGGTGTGTGGGATTCAGGTGTTTATTAATACAACAATGACAAAAGCAAATGTTGTTGTCCATCAGTCTAGGAATGGTCACCATGCCTTTTCAAAACAATCAACTATCATTCAATGTTATTCAGTGGAAAATAATCTATAAATTGAGATCTTACAAAGCTCAAAGAAACAGCAGATGAGTTAGATCTGAAAGCATCTCTGCAAACCTGAGAAGAGCGGCATCATCATGATGCTGGTTACCTGCCAGTCCAGGGCAGGTACAGCTCCTCACCTGTTCAGGTGGTAGCTGTGCTTCTTCCACACAGCCAAACTCATACAGTATTTCTAAATAACATCCATTGCTCCTGGTCCATCATGCATCACCTCAGGGATGGACAGTAACGGATCACGCTCTGGCAGATAGTACCAGAGCGATTAAGCCCATAATTTTAATATAAAAGATGGGGAAAAAATAGCTGAGAAACAAATGCTGCATATGTAGCCAACCTATTTTTTTTGTGCACTTTAAATATTTTCTTTAATCCACCTGGAATATCTGAGGTGATGGCAAAAAAACAGTTAGATTCACTGATCTTAAATCACTGTCGTAATGTCATTTGGTTTTATCAAACGGAAGTCGACGTCACGTGACCCGGTAGATATGCTTATAAGCAGGCCCACAATCACTCTCAGGTGAGATGGGTTGCGATGCAGGTACCAGCTTGATGCTTAGATCTACCGTGGGACGTGTAAGTGTTTTTCCTTTTGTTTTTAGCCGTTCACGACTTAATCCTAAATACTCATTCCATATTTGTCATTCACAGTGGACCGTTTTTGTGTGTTGAAATGTAACAAACTTTTTGGAGCTCAAATAAAGACAAAAAAAGGAGAAGCTGTTGCCACGTGGTCATTTTAAGGGGGCAACACATAGGGAAAAAAGTTTACCAAATTAAATGATAGTAATGATAGTTGTGATGTAGAACAGGATGTCTGGGGGGTGATGGGTACATGTTTGTGCATGTCTGTTTGTTAGATAAAACACTTGGAGCTCCAGTTGTCTTAAAAGATCATTTTAATAATTTTAGCTATGTAGTTTCCTGGCAGGAAAAGGAATATATTCATGTCAACAAAAGTCTGTGAAAAGGCTCATAGTCAAATACAGAAAACTCTGATATTTAGGTACACAGTCAAAAACAAACACGAATTAGGTATCTGACATATGCACAGTCAACACAGCAAAATAAGATAAATAAATATATATATTTTTAAGATTTGTTAGATTAAACAATTGCTGGATCTCTGTTGGATGACACATCGTTGTTGTGTAGCAGGTTGGCCAGTTGTTGGTTCTTCAGCGCTATCTTCTCCTTCGCTCTGCAGAGACAAAAAGTTACATTAAAGTGAAACTCGTCTAAAAAACAGATGCTTCAATCTGTAAAGTCATTATTTATTAATCATTTCATTGATAAAAGGATGTTGTGGTTGCTCATTTCATATAAAAAGGCCAAAAATGCTTTTATTTTTTTGAACACAGAAGCCAAACTTCTAAAGGTAGCTTTTTGCTATTTCATTCCATTTTAAGAATAGAAAAATAATATCCAGCTGAATCAGTAATAATCAGGATAATCCCTTTTCTTTCATACCTTTTAAGTGTATAAAAACCATGATCACGGTATATACAACACCTGGACCCTGTGAACACTCACCTTTCCGGGAACTCGATGTCATCGATGGTGTCGGGCAGCGGCACACCTCTGGTCTCAGGTAGCAGCAGCACTAAGCCACCGGCCAGGAAAGCCAGAGACCCTGCAAACAAAGAGCACCATTTCTTTAACTTTATCAACACATTTGATTTTTAGCTACTAGTCTTGACATTTATCATCTTTTATTATACATCCACTTTATTCACAGCAGGCATGGAAATTCAATAATTGTTTTCTATTTACCATTTTCTTTACTCCTAAATTATCAAATTTATTTAGTACATTGTTTCCAAGAAAAATGCAGTATTAGAAATAACACACATAACACAAAGATATAAACATAATCCTCTTCTGTGTTTATGTCTGTGCATATGTCATTTGTTCAAAAGTAAGACTAGCATCTGAATTATGCAAAAACCTATTGAGGATACATTTATATTAGTTCATCAAGGCTGCCCTGAATAGAGTTGATATGAGATATTAGATATCAAAAATAAAAGTAGTTGTTATGAAACAATTAGGTTGCCTATTAAAGGCAAAAATTCAGAATGACTAATGATTCAGTCACTCGTGAACTTCAACAGTAAAACATCACTGACAACAAGATACATGGATCCAAAACTTTAGTAAGCAGTTATAGAAAATAGCATGTTAAATTCAGCATGTCTTTTTGATGCCTGTAATGCTGAAAATTAACTTTTCTTAATTTTTTTTTAATCACAAAAAGCTCTGAATAACTAATACTTCAGGCATGAAAATCCCCCACCTTTCGGCAAAATTCGCCGTTTTGAAGTCAAAAAGGGAGACCTACTTGAATCGTGTAGATCCGAGGAGTTTTCTATTTTTTTATTTTTTTATTTACTTATTTTTATTTAATTATCATATAATTGTCCTAATAAGCAAACTGAGAACTTCAGAAATCGGCCCTTTAAATGACACTTGGACGGTCAGTAAATCCTGCCCAGAACCAATCAGGTCAGATTGTTCCATTATTCCAGTCAGACCAACTTTATTCATTCATGTATACTGGGAGGTTACATTGCTAAGTGGGACTAGAAGCAGGACCTAGTGATGTCCACGCCGGGGACGAGGCAGACGAGCTTACGTTTCCTACCTACATTTACCAGTGGTGAGAAGCGCTGTATATTTCATCCGCGTTGTCTGACATGTTGGTAAAAACTGAAAAACTGCTCATAACAGGGAAGTTTTGCATGAATTTACCTCTAAAACAACTCACTGTGGTATAGTTGTGTTATTATCTCATAGTGTGGTGAATGTGCAGATCACAACTTGTCCACCAGAGCGTGGTGGAGTTGTTTGAGCTCTCATCTGCTCCACATAGCTTATACTGACGAATAAAGGCAATTAACCTTTTGCTATGGCAATGGGCCAATTTGACAAAATGTTGAACTATCCCTTTAATTTTTCTTCATGTTACTGTACATGCATCTTTTGCTGTTGCATGTTAAATGCTCTAAGGTTTAATAAAAAGTATTTTGTAGCAGCTCCGACAGTTATTATTTGTTTCATTCACAATCTGCATAATTTGCAAAGCAGCTAATGTAAAAGCAATTATTAACTGTAAAACAGTTTACAACAACATATTGTATTATTTATTTAGAGGTATTTAATGGCAACTTTAGTTACCAGGTAATTACTGTAATTTATTAGAATACAAGAAACAGTTGTAAACTAATTACATTGAATTGCTGTTTTCTAAAAAAGAATACACTAAGTAACTGTAAAAACTTGTAAAACAATCACAGTAATATGTTGTAATAGATTTTTACAGTAATTAACTGCGATTTTACAATACTTAGCTGGCAACTTTTTTGTCAGTTATTTACTGTAAATTTTTTACAGTGCATATACACACCTGTCCCTAAAGTAGGGACAGGTGTGTGTGTGTATATATATATATATATATATATATATATATATATATATATATATATATATATATATATATATATATATATATACATATACATATACATATACATATATATACACACCTGTCCCTACTTTAGGTGGCAGGGTCTGCTGCTGCCTACCCCAACTGTCTTCATCACAGACATGGCTCATAAATACAAACCAGCACACACACTCACAGCATCTCCTCATGGGCAATTTTAGAGTGATCAATTAACCTGATTTACATATTTTTGCACTGTGGAAGATGTCCATCCATTCATCCATTAACTATACCCACTTAAGCCTGATTTATACTCCAACGTCAGGTTGCGTAGGTGGCGCAGATGACGCAGAGATGCCCCCCCACCCTACACCGACACTACGCAGACACTCCGGTGCGCCTCTCCAAAACTGTAGGTCAACGCAGACAGTGTCGCAGGAAGGAGAGAAAGGAGGCCTCTAATTGGTCAGTCCTACATCCGCATAGAAAAGAGCGCATTGAAGAAATGAGGAAGTACCCACATCTGTATGATTCTGGTTCTCCACACTACAAAGACAGCACATATTCTAGTAATTCATGGAGGGAGATTGCGATGAATGTGAGTCTGGATATGGCCGAGACGGTGAGGAAGTGGAAAAATGCAAGAGATAAGTTTAGTAAGTTTAGCACATTTGTGACTGTCCCTCTGGCGTAACATAGCGGAGACCGCGCGAGTATAAATCAAAAGTAACGGCGGCATCTCTGCAACAAGCTGACGGTGACACATTGCCATGAGAGTATACACAACCTTTTAGTCATCTGCAGGTCACAAAGATCTGCTGGAGCCCAGTCCAACTCTCTCTGGGTGAAAGGTCTGATTAAATGTCCCGTTATATAAAACCTACCAAAGATGATGAGCGGCAGCTCCAGCCAGATGATGGCCAGCCTGTAGAGCAGGAAGGGAGCCACAATTCCTCCAATATCACACAGAGTGGAACAAACTGACACTCCCAGGTTTCTGCACACACAAGAACAAGTCAGAGTTTACAATTTAAAACAAAAAGAACTATATCTGCCTTAAAAAAAAAAAAAAGATTATGAAGCAGTTTTTCTTACCAAAAAAGGGAACAATGTTTGGGACGAAAACCAATAACTTTAATTTTATTGGAATTTAAAAGCATAAAATTAGGTCTTAAGAAATTTTTTTTTTTTTTAAAGCATCAGTAAGCATCAAAAAAGCATTATAGTAGGTGCTTAGAATACAATGCTTAGACCCAGAAGAATACGAAACCCCAGATTGTAAAACTTAAATTGCTCTGTTGTTAAAAATATCAAAAAATATATAAAAAGAAATATGAAAAAGAAAATGATGGTTGTCAACCAATGCTGTGGTGCAAAACCACAAAAAGACAGAGTAGAAAGTGAAATTACATTCACAAATAGGGATGTCCGATATGATATGCCGATACTGTCCAACTCTCAATTTCCGATACTGATATCTACCGATACCGATATATGCGGGCTATTTTTCCTCAAAACTAATTTTAGGTAACATCACATATATCCTGTCGTGGAATTAACACATTGTCTGTGCAAAAAAAAAAACAAAAAAAAAAAAACCCGATACCGATATTTACCGATATTACATTTTTATGCCAATATCGGGCCAATAATATCGGTGGGCCGATATTATCGGACATCCCTATTAACAAGTTAGTAATTTTGGAACTTTTAAAGCGTATTTCTTTAAAATTAGGTCATGTAATTTGATAATATAACTCACTAACTAAACAAGATTGACAAGTCTTCTGTAATAAAGGCATTTCATTTACTGTATTTTAAACCCAATGCAGGTGCTAAAGGGTTAGGCCACATCTATTTTACCTGACAAATGTGGGGTAGAGTTCAGTGTTAACAAACACCACCATCTCAAAGGCCATGGTGATCCCCAGCCGTCCGATGCAGGCCACCACAGTCTTAAACCAGAACATACCTGCGAGGACGCATAGAAACAGTCAAGGAAATAAAGGGATGATCTGTCCTACTTGTGTTTTCTCATCTTCTGAAACTCACTGTCAGGAATGAACGCAGTGATGAAGCAGGAAAGTCCTGCTACGACGTTGGCTGAAGCAAAAGGGAGGCGCCTGCCGATGCGCTCGATGGTGAAAAGGATGAGGAAGGCAGCAGGGAACTCCACCAGACCAGAGATGAGGAAGTCAATGTAGACGTTTCCCCCAAGAATACCGAGCCGCATGATCAGACCCTGGTAGACGACAGCGCTGGTGAACCTGAAACACACAACCACAACATCACTCAGACTTAGGATGTTTGTGCTCTAGTGATGTATCGGTTGCTAACGACCCCGTTCTAAGAGCCGGTTCTTTTAAGTGAATGACGGATGAGTGAATGAGTGAATGACCTCATTGGGAGCCAATTCCAGACACTTTGACACAATTGATGAGGAACTTGCAAAAATGGTGGCACATGATTTTCAGCCATTCTCAGTCGTGGATGACGAAGGATTCAGAAGCTACACCCATGCTATCAATCCAGTGTATACAGTTCCAAGCAGAAAAACATGTTCCCGAAAAAGTCCTCCCAGGCCTATATGATAGAGAACATGCTTCACTTGAAGAAAAAGGCCACAGCTGTTTGTTTAACTACTAACTGCTGGACATCCCAAACCACCACATCATACCTGTCAGTCACATGTCACTTTGTTGAAAACTACAAAATGGTGTCATGTCTGCTGGATTGTTTTTGGTTTAGTGCCAGACACACTTCTGAGAACTTAGCAGAGCAGCTGCTCAAAGTGGCAAAAGAGTGGGGTGTGGAAAACAAAGTGGTTTCCTGTTAGGGCTGGGTGATTTTATCGATTCTGCGATATATATCGATATTTTATTTCCCAGAGAGTATTGATTTTTCAGCCGCGGGTATCGATATTCTAAGCTCCCTTCAAAAACCCCCGTGTCCCACAGGGGTGCTCTTCCTGCAAAGCGCAGGAAGAGCCATTAAGTCCTCCAGCCGCTAGTGTCGCTGTAGAGCATTTCTAACAAGTTATCCAGAAGCTTCTTTCTCTTCTGGCTACAGCTGAGCCAGTCAGGAGGATGGTGGCGAGTATAAACCCAGCGCCTGCGTGCTTAAAAGCAGATGTGTGGGAGCAGTTCAGTTTTCAAAAGAAAAAGGAAAGCGAAGATTTAGACAAAAGTATGGCGGTTTGCAAGCTGTGTCACACAAACGTGAAGTACTCTGGAAATACCACCAACCTGCAAGCCCACCTGAAACGTCACCACCCGGACAAGCTAATGCTAACTGAGAGCTAGCCCAAGAAGTTGCGGCTCGATCCAAAACAAACCACGTTACTGTCCAGTTTCCATCTACTTCACCTAGGTCACAGAAAATTCCGGAGTCCATTGCCTACTTTATTTGTCAGGATTTGAGACCGTATTCAGTGTTGGAAAACGCCGGCTTTAGGTGCATGGTGAACGCGATGGAGCCCTGCTATCCTATTGTCTTTTATTCATTTTGTCCAGCATTTGCAAGCTGCCTGTCAGCCATATAATGTGTAATTGATGCTTTCAGTTCAATTAATTCAAGCAAAGTCATTGGAACACTCACAAGATGTCACCAAAATCACTTTGTCCCATTAAAATCTTTCGGAAAATGATGTAAATTTATTGTAAGATGAATATCAATGTATATCATATTGTGAGCCAAATATATCGTATCATATTACAAGATTAGTGTATCGCTACAGCCTCTACTGTATACTGATGAATAAATGAAAGTATAAAATTAACACTTCTTATTTTTTATGTGGCAGCCTCTAAAATATTAATCCTGTGCAAGGGTCTGCAGAGAGTGACAGCTGACATCCAGACCAGAGCAACCAGAGGGAAAGTTAAAGAGTTAGGGCCCGATCTTACACCTCCTGCTACCCACTACCCACTACCGACTATCAACTACCTGCCAATTACTGATTTAGGAACCTCTGCCAACTGCTAATGCAATCTTCCACTCCCTAAACCTGCCAGCCATTATGCCGACTCCCTTACTCACATTGTGGGCGCGGCAATGGGCGTGTCTCTTGCGCTTTCCACAAATTTGGTATCTTGCGATACTGGTATCTCGCAGATTTCGGATAGAGGGTAGCAGGTGGTCTGACCAGCCACTACCCTCTATTCTAAATCTGCGAGATACCAGTACCGCAAGATACCGAGTTTGTGGAAAGCGCAACTGGCATGTCGGCACGTAAAAGAGCACGTCCTAATCGCGTCATTGCGCGTCCACCCAGTCACATGTGGACTGCACAACCGGCTCTACCTCTCAATTATGCATCACTGTATTACTTGCATACGTTATTATTCTCTTAAGGGCAGATGATTTCTGTACAGCTGTGACATGATCTCATCCAGATGTTTGCTGTGGAGGAAACGAGGAGATCACAGAACTCTGTTGTGGAGTTTCTTGTACTGTGCTCGTATCCCTCTGACCCTCTCCTTGCGCTCGGAACACCTGAGATGCGCTCAGAGGTAGAAGGTAGATGTCATCATACGTGTTCCTCTGGCTCAATGCTCATCCAATGATCCGTTCTGCAGTATTTTAAAAGCACCGCTCCCAGCGGCTATGCGTCTTGGCGCAGCTGTGCGTCTTGATGTGTCTTGTTCGCAGGGGATATGTTCAAGATAACTCCACAATTTATGGATGGATTTTGATGAAATTTTCAGGAGTTGTCAGAAATGTGAGAAGGAGGAACTGATTTTATTTTAGGTGTGATCCGGAAGAAATCCTGGATTCTGGATCACTTTCAAATTTTTGATAATTGTTGCGTTTAGTGGAGGTCTGCGCTCTCTGAGTGCTTTTCTAGTTCTAACTTGTATTTCTTACAGGTTTTTATGTCATTTTATGTAATATTTATAATTTTTAAATAATAATGTTTGAATTTTGGTAGGCTTGGAACGGATTAGAGCATTTACATGGAAAACACGTCTCTACTTAAGAAATTTTCAGGTTACGAAACTACTTCCAGAACCAATTAATTTCATAAGTAGAGATACCACTGTATAAATATATGAATGCACACATAAATACATACTTTTTGCCTATGAATGAGTGAATGAATAAATAAATAAATAAGATACATAATTGGACATGAAATGAATAATAAAAATATGTCTCACATGCCCATTTCCCAACGTTAACAACGTCAGTACGGGGTCAGCGTAAGGTCAACGTGACTGCCCAGTTAGCTTACGTCGTAATATCATTTAACCGCTGGAATTTTATTTCACAGATAGCTAAGAGAACTTTTTAGCAGCATTATGGATGGTTTTCTAAAAAGAAAAGCCCCACAGGAACGGAACATCACAGAGGAGCCGACTTCTTCATCAAGCCTTCATCCACCAGCTCTGAATCTGCTCCATAGGTATCAAAGGTAGCTGCTAGCGATAAGGCTAAAAAGAGGCAATACAAGGATGATGGATGGAAGCAAGCACATCACGGATGAAAAGAAGCTTTCCTGCTGAGGCCTACTCTGGTTAAGTTATCCTGTTCAGGTTATTTAAATTAAATAAACGGGACGTATGCATTTACAGTCGGAGCAATGCAGTGTTTTAGTCTGGGGTGTCATGAGATTTTATTCACTTTTGAAAGGGGTCGTGACTGAATAAAGGTTGAGAAAGGCTGATCTAGTGTACCTATGTCTTGGCACGGAGACTGTGGATGGTAGCAACATCTGTCCCCTCAGAGAGAATCAGGGCACAAGCAACATCAGCCTTTCAAAGTTGAGGGTTTTCTCAATGCCAGTCTTCACTAAGATTTTGTTGTATCATTCTGTGAGTTTGCTCAGGTTGCTTCAATGTAAATAGTCTATCTTCTTACACATAGCAACCAGTGATTTTTCTGTTTTGATGTTTTGTTTTTATAAACACTGGCGAAACAAGAGTTTGGAGCCCTGGATGGGTCTGTGTTTTTATAGTCTACGTTAAAATCAATTATGTAGCACTTTGTTCAAGTTTGAGCATGTTCATTAAATGATAAATATTTGATATTGTCTGGTTTTTTTTTTTAGATTAAATTTTACACATAGTTTTGCATTATTTTGGTGATGAATATACTTTAAGCAACAGAAAATCTGAGGAGCCACTTGGGAGCCGAAAGAGTTGGATCTTTTTAGTGAGCTGAACCAAAAGAACTGGCTCTCCAAAAACATGGAGTTTCCATCACTATTGTGCTCACCAGATCAACTGGTTTGTTTTGATTTCATTCCTGGGTGTGCATGCAATGATTTTTTTTTTTTTTATGATAATATTTCCTTTAATGGAGACAGGTAAAGTTATGAAGAACTGAAAACTTAAACAGCAGTCATTTCTTGTTTAAGAAAATACTCACCAGTTGTAGCTGAGAATAAAAGTGTGTTTTCTCATTTTCGGTGTTCTGATGAGGTCCATGAAGGAGGCAGTGGTGGAGTCTGCGTTATCATCCGTCAACGTCTGCAGAATTAATTAGAAGCTTAGACTAGCGCCAGCAAGGATAAAAAAAAAATTGACAACACAAAAGTGTGACATGATGAAAAGTAATTCTTAATAGAATAAACCAACAGCAGCAAAAACAAAGAAGAGGAGGAGCCACTCAGTATCTTGTCTCTACGTCTCTAAAGGGCATCTGATGTTGGGCTGTCTGTGTTTGTGGCAGCAGCTACCTCAATGTTCTTGGACAGGCTCATCTTGTTCTCTTTGGCCATGGCCTCTGTGATCTTCACAGCTCTGGACTTCTTGTTCTGAGAGAGGAGCCATCGTGGAGATTCAGGGATGAACCTGAGAATCGTAAATGCCAACGTCAGACTGGACTGTGCGACAGTATCCACATTTACAAATCCTCCACACTTGCTTCTTTTGCTTATGGTTGATTTTAGTTGGTACCGGTCAGTAAAAGCAAAGACATTTGTCTTTGATAGGTGATTTCAGAGAGCATACCAGCGCTCTCTGGTGGCATACGGGGGAACGCCATGACTTTCCACATTTTTTCCACATTTTCACTTAAAAAAAAAAAAAAATCAGAAACATACAATGCATTATAAATACGTTTCAAACAAAATGTGTAGCTTGAGATAATTAAAATAGTCTTATAAAAAATATTTGTTGCATATTTAGTTGCAGTGCAGATGTTACAAGTTGTGTTTATTTTGCTCTGTGTGAAAGTATGAATATGTGAGAATTGTTGGACAGAGTTGTAAATGTCTGATCCAGTAAGGTAACAATTCAGGTAATAAATAACCACAATAAGGAATAAACATCTCTGTGAATTTAAAGCTAATTATGAAGGCATATATGGCTATGTTTTAAAATTGCTCATCATGGTGGAACTCAGAGAGCTGAACAGTTTCTGTGGTACGCAGGATTAAAAGTTTGAAAATCACAGACTGTTGGAAAGCCTGATTATTTTCCTTATAAACGCTGCTACATTTGTAAAAAAAAAAAAAAAAAAAAACAGATTTGTGGGATGAGCAGCAGAGCTAAGTATTTGGGCTGCACTCATGAAAGTTTTGTCAAATCTTCTCTGAAAATGGAAGTTTTTTTGTTGCCATCTTAGATGGTGGATTGGATGATTGAAGTCTGAAGAAATAATTATTGGCAATTTAAAAAGTTAAATGTTCTCATTTAACAAACAGGAGCCTCAATAGCACGTGGAACAGCTATAGCCACAACAACCTCACACCTGCTGGTCACCAGTCCGGTCACCAGTCCAGTCACCAGTCCAGTCACACACTGCTGTGGGAGAGCAACCAAGAGCATCCCTCAACCAGCATTTGTTGCCAGTCAGCCAAGGTGGTTGTGTTGGTCACTTTGGCACGAACTGCTCCCAAGCTGATCCAACAGGTGTTAAATGGGTTGAACTATTCTCAGATTCTGGGGGTTTCTGATAAATCCTGCTCTGTGGGGACAAGCGTCATCATCTTGGAGGGTAAAGTTATGGGATTGCCACTGGTTGCAGAATTTCTTCTCCGTGTCTCTGCTTTGAGACGCCTTCGATGCCGTTCCTCACCATCACACCGCCTCCACCAAAAAATGTTCCTCTATCTGTGCAGCGATCACAGAAGCGTCCTCCACACTTTGACCCTACAGTCCACGCAGCAAAGGCGTGGCGTTATCGCTGAACGGGGCATTCATCACGTGTTCACAAGTTTCAGCGCCATGTTGCAGTGACCCGCGGTGAGGTTGACAGCTGGTGAGGTTGACAGCTGGTGAGGTTGGCAGCTGGTGAGGTAGACAGCTGGTGAGGTTGGCAGCTGGTGAGGTTGACAGCTGGTGAGATTGACAGCTGGTGAGGTTGACAGATGGTGAGGTTGGCAGCTGGTGAGGTTGGCAGCTGGTGAGGTGGCAGCTGGTGAGGTTGACAGCTGGTGTGGTTGACAGCTGGTGAGGTTGGCAGCTGGTGAGGTTGGCAGCTGGTGAGGTTGACAGCTGGTGAGGTTGGCAGCTGGTGAGGTTGACAGATGGTGAGGTTGGCAGCTGGTGAGGTTGGCAGCTGGTGAAGTTGGCAGCTGGTGAGGTTGACAGCTGGTGAGGTTGGCAGCTGGTGAGGTTGGCAGCTGGTGAGGTTGGCAGCTGGTGAGGTTGACAGCTGGTGAGGTTGGCAGCTGGTGAGGTTGGCAGCTGGTGAGGTTGACAGCTGGTGAGGTTGGCAGCTGGTGAGGTTGGCAGCTGGTGAGGTAGACAGCTGGTGAGGTTGGCAGCTGGTGAGGTAGACAGCGGGTGAAGTTGGCAGCTGGTGAGGTTGACAGCTGGTGAGATTGGCAGCTGGTGAGGTTGACAGCTGGTGAGGTTGACAGCTGGTGAGGTTGACAGCTGGTGAGGTTGGCAGCTGGTGAGGTTGACAGCTGGTGTGGTTGACAGCTGGTGAGGTTGGCAGCTGGTGAGGTAGACAGCGGGTGAGGTTGGCAGCTGGTGAGGTTGGCAGCGGGTGAGGTTGACAGCTGGTGAGGTTGGCAGCTGGTGAGGTTGGCAGCTGGTGAAGTTGGCAGCTGGTGAGGTTGGCAGCTGGTGAGGTTGGCAGCTGGTGAGGTTGGCAGCTGGTGAGGTTGGCAGCTGGTGAGGTTGGCAGCTGGTGAGGTTGACAGCTGGTGAGGTTGGCAGCTGGTGAGGTTAGCAGCTGGTGAAGTTGACAGCTGGTGAGGTTGGCAGCTGGTGAGGTTGACAGCTGGTGAGGTTGGTAGCTGGTGAGGTTGACAGCTGGTGAAGTTGGCAGTTGGTGACGTTGGCAGCTGGTGAGGTAGACAGCTGGTGAGTTGACAGCTGGTGAGGTTGACAGCTGGTGAGGCGCAGACTCTTTTAGACTCAGATTTACAAATATTGATTAACCCCAAAGAGTATCTTATTCATCATTTGTCTGACAACAGACATTGGGTTATGTTTTAAATCTCATATCAACATTCTTTACACAAACACGTGACACATATTTTATTGTACTGTAACGACCCAGAATAAGTGGAGGACACGTAGCTGGCCTGTCTCCTCCTCCACCTGTCAGTCACCGGAATGCAGGTCATGTTATTCAGGTGTGGGCTGGTGTTTGGCAGGGGGAGTGGGCGGTCCGCCCCAGGGGTTGCCTCCCAGGGATGAGTGACGGGAAGCATTGCGCAGTTGTGTTGTACTGAATGTACTGTTCGGTCGTGTTGCGCTGTTGGAGCTTAATAAAGCTGAGTTCGACAAGCCAGTCTCGAGCGTCTCTTCTGAAGTCATTACACAGGTGTCAGAAGTGATTTCGGACGGAGGACAGCGCCCTGTTGGATTGTTTTCGCAGCACTCTTGGATTAGCAGTTACCCGGAGCCACCTGCAGAGCATGGACGTGAAGCGGAAGAAGACCATGAAACTTGAGGTGAGTGGAGACGAGGTGGTCGACGGCGCTTATGGATGGTCGGGGGACGCAACAAGAGAGTTCACGAAGGCGACGCACGAGGTGAGAGGCCGTGTGAGAGAGGCTGCGGTGAGGATGGCTAATGCAGCCGGGCTGATCCCCGCTTCGGAAGTTCGCGCCACTTCTTCCCGCACCGGAAGCGGCCTGCAGACTATAGACATATCCGGACATGATGGCGCGCGCTCTCCTGTGGTTATCTCGGCTGTAAAGACTCACAAATATGCCGGTAGGTCAGACTGGGAAGCTTTCCTGGCCCAGTTTGAGTTGTTGGCCCAGGCTGAAGGGTGGTCGACGGAAAAGAAAGCTATGCAGCTGGCTCTGAGTCTCACCGATGATGCATTGTCCTGCCTGCTGATGCTGAGCCCGAGTGACAGACGCGATTATGGAGCTTTGGTGGGGGCCCTACAAAGACGTTTTGGTCAGTATTTACAACCCGAACTGCTACGTACTAAACTGAGTAACCGGGTCAGAAAGCCTGGAGAGCCCCTGCGGTCGTTAGCCAACGACGTGGAGAGCCTGTCGCGGCGGGCATATGCTCACATGCCCCCTGGAATACAGAGTGAACTGGCGCGGGATCAGTTCATCAGAGCCCTGGCACCCCCGGAGCTACGCATTCAAGTTCAACTGCTACACCCTCGGACCCTCCAGTCAGCCTTGGAGATGGCAGTGGAGCGGGAGAAGGTATGGGGTATGGCAGAGGCGGGTGGGACCTGGCATGATAAGGCCCCACTCAACAGAGGGACAGCAGAAAGCCGGCCTGTGGAAGAGAAACCAGCTTGGCTGAATGAAGTGACTGAACTGTTGAGAGCTGTGTCTTTGCAGACGGTGCGTCGGCCTCGCCTGGGGCCCAGGGTCTGCTGGGGGTGTGGTCAACCTGGACATTTAGTCAGAGCATGCCCCAATTCTGGCAGGTTGCAGGGAAACGACATGGGCCCCACATAGCGGGGGATATGCGCACCCAGATTACAGCCCCATCAGTACCACCGCAGCCACTGCTATTACCACCGCCCGGAGGTGCCCACCATTACAGTCGGGGAAGCATGGCACCACTTCCTCCAGAAGCAGACGATGACTGTTGCAGGGGGCCAATCGTCGCAGTGGGGCGTGTCTGTACCGGTGACTACTGTTACGTTTCTGTTACGGTGGAGGGGGTCCCCTGTACAGCGCTAGTGGACACGGGATAGACAGTGACTGTGGTGAGACCTGATGTGGTCCCAGAGGGGACCGCGCTCGAGCCCACTTTGGTGCGTATTCGCACAGTGACAGGTGAACTGGCTCCTATGAAGGGCCGGGGCGTGCTGTCTATGACTGTGGGGGGGAGAACACTTCGTCATGCGGCATGGATAGCTGCAGTGCAGGACCCGTGTATTCTGGGCCTAGATTTTCTACGGGCTGCTGGCTGTCAGTTAGACCTGCTAAGGGGTACTGTGAGTTTTTTTGAAGGGCCAGTGGTCACCGTATTCCCCACGTTTAGCCAGGATGGGCGCCCAGGCAGCCAGGCAGTTAAGACAGCTGTGGCTGTTGGTACCAACACGCCTCCCGTGTCCTCCGTTCCTGTGTTCGCTCCACAGAGGGACAGTGGCTGTGTCACCTCAGGCAATGATGTTTATGTGTTGTCTCCACCCTCAGGCCCCCAGGTGGGGGAGGGGGGGCTGGTGGCTGCAGTGAGAGAGATATGGAAGAAGAACTGTAACAGCCTTGATTCACAGCAACAGGACCAGTTGTGGCAGCTGCTGCTGGAGTTTAGAGACTGCTTTGCCATGAGTGATGAGGAGGTAGGGCGGACTCATCTTGTGCAGCATGAGATTGACACGGGCGACGCGCAGCCTATCAAGTGCCGTCCGCGTCGTCTCCCGCTAGCTCGTCAGCAGGCTTGTGACGATGCTGTGGCCAAGATGCTGCAAGCAGACCTCATTGAGCCTTCGGACAGCCCGTGGGCAGCAGCCGTGGTCATGGTTCCTAAGAAGGTGTCTGGGTGGCGGCTCTGCTCTGACTACAGGCCAGTGAACGGCGTAATAAAGAAGGACTCGTACCCCCTGCCCCGCATTGACGAGTCTGACTACAGGCCAGTGAACGGCGTAACAAAGAAGGACTCGTACCCCCTGCCCCGCATTGAAGAGTCGCTGGATCTGGTCTCGGGGTCCTCTTGGTTCACGTCCTTGGACCTCCGCAGTGGTTATTATCAGGTGCCGCTGGCCCCTGAGTCCAGACCAAAAACAGCATTCTGTACTGGGCGGGGCTTGTGGCAGTTTAAGGTCCTTTGCTTTGGACTTTGTAATGCTCCAGCCACCTTTGCCAGGTTGATGGACAAGGTGCTGGCCGGGGTACCCTGTCAACAGTGCGTAGTCTATTTGGATGATATCCTTGTGCATAGCATCTCCTTCGAGGCTGCCCTGGGGTCCTTGCGGCTGGTGCTGTCACGGATCAGGACTGCTGGTCTGAAGCTGCATCCAGACAAGTGCCACTTCATGCAGCGGGAGGTGTACTTTCTGGGACATAAGGTGGGAGGAGAGGGCATTGGCACCATGGAGGAGAAGGTGCTGGCTGTTACCGACTGGCCTACTCCCAGTAGTCAGAAACAGCTTGAGAGTTTTTTGGGCCTGGCGTCGTATTATCGTAGGTTTGTACGGGGTTTTTCCTGCGTCGCTGCGCCCCTGTTTCAGCTTCTTCAAAAAGACAGAGACTTTGTGTGGACTGAGTCGTGTCAGGAGGCATTCAGTAGCCTTCAGCGTGCTCTGAGTGAAGCTCCGGTGTTAGCTCCAGCTGACCCCTCCTTACCCTTCATCTTAGACACAGATGCAAGCAGTGTGGGGGTAGGGGGGGTGTTGTCACAGGTGGGGCCAGGTGGTGAGCGGGTGGTTGCTTATTTCAGCCGGGCGTTCAATAAACATGAGAGGCGTTATTGTGTCACCCGCAGGGAATTGTTGGCAGTGGTGCTGGCAATCAGGCATTTCAAATATTACCTGTGTGGGTTGGGGTTCACAGTGAGGACTGACCACCCGGCCCTGCAGTGGCTCATGACATTCAAGGAGCCAGAGGGACAGGTAGCCAGGTGGCTGGAGGAGCTCCAAGCCTTTAACTTTAAGGTGGAACATAGGGCTGGGGCGCGTCATGCTAATGCAGATGCCCTCTCGCGTGGGCCATGTGCAGCAGTGGGGTGCCGGTTTTGCGAGAAGAGGGAGGCGAGAGAGAGAGAGAACTCCTGGAGGAGGTGACCGGGGCCGTGGAGCGGCCCTTACAAGAGCAGATGTGCCGGGCGCTACAGACTGTAGACATGGCTGAGTGGAAGCAACAGCAGGAGCAGGATGTGGACCTGCAACCTGTTCTGCTGTGGCTGGTGGCACAGCAGCGTCCACCATGGGAAGAAGTGCCAGCCCTCTCCACAACCATTAAGGGACGATGCTCTGCGGCTGGAGCAGGGCGTGCTGGAGCAGGGCGTGCTGCAGCGGGCCTGGAAGGAGCCTGCAACGGGTGATGAGAGGTGGCAAGTGGTGGTCCCTCGGGGCTTGTGTGGTGAGGTGCTTAGGGCCATGCATGGAGCAGCAGGGTCTGGCTATTTTGGGGTTGCAAAAACACTTCGCCGCCTCCGCCAGTGGTTCTACTGGGGGCAGTGTAGGAGATATGTAGAGGACTTTTGTCGCCAATGTGACCCATGCACGGCCCGCAAGGGGCCCG
This sequence comes from Hirundichthys speculiger, assembly GCA_018398805.1. Classification (NCBI taxonomy): domain Eukaryota; kingdom Metazoa; phylum Chordata; class Actinopteri; order Beloniformes; family Exocoetidae; genus Hirundichthys; species Hirundichthys speculiger. The sequence continues at coordinate 415,157 of JAGFBZ010000663.1, forward strand.
CCGGAAGGTCTCATGCCCCACTCCAGCAGTTTCCAGTGGGGGGCCCGATGGAAAGAGTTGCGGTGGATATTGTGGGCCCTCTGCCACGCTTGGCTAAAGGTAATCGCTATGTTCTCTCAGCCATCGATTACTTCACCCGGTGGCCAGAGGCATACGCGCTGCCTGATCAGGAAGCAGAGACGGTTGTGGACGCGCTTCTGGAGGGCATGTTCAGCCGTTTTGGTGTACCGGAGACCATACACTCAGATCAGGGCAGAAATTTTGAGTCTAGGGTGTTTGCCGCGATGTGTGAGCAACTAGGTGCACGCAAGACTCGCACCACCCCCTTGTGGCCGCAGAGTGATGGATTGGTGGAGAGATTTCACCGCACGTTGGGTCAGCAGCTGGCTATTCTCACGTCAAAACACCAGAAAGACTGGGATGACCATCTGCCGCTGGTGCTAATGGCGTGTCAGTCTGCAGTACAGGAGTCCACATCCTGTACTCCTGCTCTTCTCATGTTGGGGAGGGAGCTTCGCACCCCAGCTGTAGTGGCATTTGGTCGGCCTCCGGATTCTGATATCACACCCCTGGGTCCGGAGTATGCCCGGAAGCTTCAGGATCGCCTGGAGTCTGCTCATGGTTTTGCCCGGGAACAACACCTAAGTGCAGGTCAGAGACAGAAATGCAACTAGGATGTGAGAACTCAGGGGAGACATTTTGTAGCTGGGGAGTTGGTCTGGGTCTACAGCCCTCAGCGCAAGAAAGGTCGGTGCCCTAAGCTCGACAGCCAGTGGGTGGGTCCCTGCAGAGTGTTGGAGAGACTGGGAGAAGTTGATTACAGAGTACAGCTGCCGTCTAAGGGGAGGAAGGTGGTTCTACACAGAGACAGACTGGCTCCCTACAGAGGGGTCTCTCCTGCACCTGCACAGTTGTCGTCCACGTCCCCAGCACCACAGGTTTCCACACCTGTCCCCCTTTCGCCTCTTTCTCCTGTCCCAGCCCCGCTACCAGCGGCAACACCACCAGCCTCCGGGTCCCCGGGGCCTCCACAGACAAGACCCCAGAGGCAGAGGAGGGTCCCGCAGCGGTTCAGAGACTTTGTGGGTCCCTTTATCAGGGAACGTTGTTAGCAGTGAGACCCCTGTTTTAGAGGGCAAGAATGCGCCCTGGTCTCACTAGGAGGGCCGGTAGTCTACCCGGCCCTTCAGAGTTCAAAAAAAAAAAAAAGTAGAAAAAGCACTGGACGTGTACATTTCATTTTGTTATGGACTGGAATTGTTTTTTTCCTGTTGTGTAAAAAAAAAAAAAAAAAAGTGAATGTTTTGTTCACTGGTATTTTTTTCTTTTTCTACTGATGTTGTTTCTGTTTGCATGTGTGTTGCTGCAGCTGTGCATCCTGTGTGTTCCTCGGGGGCGAGGAACTTTTGTGGTGGGTGGGTAGTGTAACGACCCAGAATAAGTGGAGGACACGTAGCTGGCCTGTCTCCTCCTCCACCTGTCAGTCACCGGAATGCAGGTCACGTTATTCAGGTGTGGGCTGGTGGAAAGTGGGCGGTCCGCCCCAGGGGTTGCCTCCCAGGGATGAGTGACGGGAAGCATTGCGCAGTTGTGTTGTACTGAATGTACTGTTCGGTCGTGTTGCGCTGTTGGAGCTTAATAAAGCTGAGTTCGACAAGCCGGTCTCGAGCGTCTCTTCTGAAGTCATTACAGTACGTTCTAATTAATTTAGCAAACCTTTCAGCTCCGGCATTGTTTTTCTTTCAGTTATTATCTCTTGCTTTGATTGAAAGTCCAGATTTGAGAATTTTTTTTCGTTTGGAAATGTACTCTTCCATTTTGATCAGGGGGATTGCAAAGGAAATATAATCAAGAACGAAGAAGGTGGTAGGTAGCACAAGAATCTGTGGGCTCACCAGCGCCCTCTGTCATGAGGCAGGAGTACTGCTGACCTTTTTTACGGTGGTTCTATGATTAGTCTCAGAGTCTAAGCACATTACAGAAATACTTTTCATATATTATCCAGATCACGGAAAGACAGCATACTATCAGAGTGTTTGAAAAATTTTTATTTGCGACACACTATTTGCGCCGCGTGCCAACCCAGTTTGTGAGGGATTCAGCATCCACTGAGCGGCCCAACAAAGGGCTGCCTCATGGTGCATCTCATCCCTATATTTGAGCGGGACGTGGAAATTCTGCTATTCTTAACTGGAAAAAAATATGTTTTTATTATTGGATTCCAACGTAAAAGAGGTTTGTAATACATACCAGTTGACAAATATCAACATATATTATATTTTATAATGAACCCTTTTTATTTTCAGGATTGACAGGTAAGGCTCCGCCTCCCCTGAATGCACGTCACTGGCAGACATCATCACATATAGGCCTGACTGTTAAGGACGCTCATGGCAGGTCTCCAAATCTGTAGAAGACTGTCTATGCAGCGTTGCCAGGTGTACGATAATTATCGTATTTGTACGATAATCTGCCCTCCGTACGTTCAATAATCCAAAAAAAGGCCAAATGTACGATAATTTGACTTTTTCAAGTGTCTGCCGGAGAGTTTTTTTGTGAACCCTGAAGGCATCTATTCCCATGTGACTTGTTTCCGGCCAGTCGTGCTTTGCTGAGGGTGAGATACGAATGTTTGATAGGCTGAATGGGCTGATTGATCATCTTCGCCCCCTATTTAACACCAGAGTGATTAAATTTGACTAGCGCATCACTGGGCTTGTTATTTTGGTTATGACAGATGTACGATAATTTCGCTCAAAATGCGATAATTTTGAGTCTCTGGTACGATAATGCTACATTTCCCACCATGCAACATTGTGTCTATGGTTCCTAAGTGCTGCCAAATGAGGAAACAGTCTTTTGGAGTGCTGACGTCTTGGGACACTCACTTCACCTCCTATCTCTGATATAATGTGTTTTCAGTTTTCAGTTTACAGAGGGGCTTACTCCAAATAATGATGCAACTTGGTTTTGGAGAGCACCAGCTTGAAGTTTCCCTCTTGTTCAGTCCAGATCAGTCAAACACGGCATGCTGATTCATGGAGCAGAAACTAACGGACCACTACTGCAGGGCTTACTGGTGACTCAATAAACCAGCTAACAACAAGAACAGCAACTGGCATTGGCAAAGAATAATCTGGCAAATCTTTGAAGGGCACAACCCATATACTCAGCTCTGTTGCTCATCCCACAAATGCATTTACTTAACAAAACTGGCACCGTTTGAAGAGAAATAAACAGGGTTTCTAATTGTATAGGATTTATTGCCAAGAAATATCATTAAGAAAGAAATAATTTACCAAACACAAATTTCTTTCATTTTTGTGTTGAGTATATATTGTATAAAGTAAGCAGTAAAATGTAGGCTGCTGTGATTTTTGAAAAAAAAAAATAGATTTTTTAAAAATACGATTCGAATCAATTGAATTAAGCCATCAATTGTGATGTGGTCTCCAGGCCAGCAGTTAAACTACGTTCTTGTTCAACGTCACTATATGCGGCGCTACGCCGCTCCAGCAGGGGGCGCTGTGGGCCTATGCAGATTACAGTCAGCGAGCAGAGAGCGACCCAAAGAAAAAAAGTCTGTAAAGTTCCTAGAGACAATTGATATTATAACAGACGCTATACAAATAAAACTGAATTGAATTGAATTGAGTCATGGCGAGGGTGGAACTCCAATTTTGCATTATAAATATGCATTAGTTTGTGCGTGGTTTATCTACCTCAGGAAAAAAAAAAGCATTCTCTGATGCAGTATTGATTTGGAAAGAATTTAAGAAAAGACCAGTTTTGTTATGTTTGTATAATGCCTTATTTTATGTCCGGCTTAAAGAAGAGTTGACTTGTTATGTACTAAAGGGAAAAAAAATCTTGATACTGTACTGATTTATTGAAAAGGGGGCAGTAGGCATATTTAAAAAAAAAAAAAAAAAAAAAAAAAAAAAAAAAGAAAGAAAAAGGAAAACATAAACAGGATTTGACAGTTGACAAAACAGTTTCCACTTTCTAGTCATTTGCTATGCAGGTATAAAGAGAATAAGAAAAAAAAAGAAAGAAGAGGAGAACTGATACAATGTTTTTGTCATTTGCTGCTAATTCTAATCTACTGTACTGAAAAAAGCGTAAGAGAAAACACTACAGTATTATTAAAAATGAAAAGGCTGGATTTGTGTAAAAGAAATAATAATAATTTAAAAAAAAACGTAATTTGTCTGTAAATTAATTTTTTGTTGTACATGATTCGAATCGTGATCTGAATTGTATGGTGAGTTGAGTGAATTGTGGCATGACTAGTAAAATGGCATCCCATAGTACCTTTACATTAACACTCTCACACACACACGCACGCACGCACGAAAATTCATGGAGGCAGATCAAAGGTGAACATCTGGCAGCATCGTAATTATGTGAAATGCAACAACAAACAAATACTGAAGTCCACTCTACCTTCGTTTTAATACTTGGTTAGGATCATATGCATTTTTTAGCTGATATGCAAAACCTTAGAATTGAAAAAGTGTGCACTTTTACTTTTTTTTTTTTTCCTACATGACATCTTCTGTAGGTAAAAGGTAACCTGCAAATCTGACAGAGGCAATCAGCTGCATGAGGCATTTTAATTTATTCACTAATGTAGGCAGGTATAGCCTTTCTGTATGTTTCCTAACTTTTCAAGGTCTGCATATATTGTGAAATGGGTTGTAAACTCAAGACTTTAGTTTCTAGTTAAAACATAAAAATGGAGAGTGTTTCTCACCAGTAGTAGGAGAGGAAGAGGATGTAAGGGATGGTGATGGCAACCTGCAGCCAGCGCCAGTCAGTGATGAAATAAGCCAGCAGAGGCAGGAGGAGGATGCCAACGCTGAAGAACATCTGGTAAATCACCCCCACCGTACGTCTGAACTCCACCCCCACAATCTCTGTGACTACAAGAAAAGAAGAAATTCAATTCATTAGAAAATGTTAATTTTGTAAATTAATCTATTGCATTTATTTTATTTTCAGTGATGTTCATAAGAAAACTAATCAAGAAAATAACATTTTTAAAATACATATTATTGTTGCTTGCCTTCTCAGTTATATTCTAAATGTCCACTTTTACTTGATTGCTAGTCCCAACGTTAGCATTAACTCTGTTAATGGAGCTGAGAAACATCTAAACACGTGAGACAGTGACCCTCAATTTATTCATTGTTTATAAATGTATACAATTTATACATTTATAGAATATACAGTTGAAAACCTGTTTTTAAGTTTATATACGCTGTATAAAATGACACGTAGCTCTTTGTTTTCTCACTGTCTGAAGCAGTGAGGTTGAGGTGTGCCTCCAGGTGACTCAATTATCCTGTCAGAAACTTGAACAGAGCTATGACATCATCATCTAGGATTTCCCAAATTATTTAAAGTCATAGTGCACGTAAACTTCTGACATAGAAAGTACCGTATTGGCCCGAATATAGGACGACTCTGATTATAAGACGACCCCTATTTATCAAATATCATTTTGGGAAAATAAAAATATGATGAAGGCAATAAGGTTATTTATAAAACAAATTTTTATTGTAAAATTCCTATAGAAAAAACTCCCGCAGAGATAACATTCTGCTGTATTGTTAAACATTTTAATGATTTCATCTTTTTTAGTAAGTATAGGACCATATTTTGATGTCAGATTTCCATGTTATTTAAGATCAAGGTATGGTGCTATTTTAGAAAAATGTGTTCTCTTCAAATCTGAGACTATGAATGAATAAGCTACAACCATGTAGTTCAATAACTGCCTAACTATTGAAGTCGAGTTTTATTCAAGAACAATATAAATAATTTAGTCTGTAAAAAACTTTCAAAGCCCTTTGCTCCAGTTGGCTGCTGGTTCCTCCATTCTCACTGGTTACCTCGGTGCAGCTCCATCTAGTGGTGCAGATGTGTAATTACAATAGAAAAGTCTAGTCCTCCACTATAAGACAACCCCCATTTTAAAAAATATGATTTCTAGAATAAAATATCGTCCTATATTCGGGCCAATACGGTAATAAAAAAAAAGAATTTCTCTAAAAAGATTATCTCTCTCATTATTCTGACATAAAACAGTAAAAGTTTAGTCTGATTTAATGTCAGACAGTGGGGAAAAAAGGTTTTGTGGTTATGTGTATTTTTATGTATGCTTCTAAATGTCTGGTTTATTTAAAGATTATTCTTACTGAGTACGTATCCTGCCACCCAGCCTCCTTTCACTCCGAAACCATAAAGTGTCCTGAAGATCAGTAGAGACACGTAGTCTGGTGCCACGGCAACCAGGATCCCGGCGATCCCATTCAGCAGGCTGGACATGAGGAAGCTCATCTTCCTCCCAAACCTAAAGTTATGCAGTAATGAGTTATTAAATGATTCAACATTTCTGTTGTGCCATGCAAACTTTTCTTTGTGTTTCTCAAAATAAAGACTACTCATAAAATTGAAACAGTAATCCAACGATCATAGTCTTACCTGTCAGCCAGGTAGCCGATGGCAATGCTGCCAATCAGGAATCCCACATTCAGAGTGGCCTGATACATATCTACCAACCATCCGTCTGAACACACCAGGTCAAACTACGAGAGACAACGGAAACACAAAACACTTTCTGTCATTCTGCAGGTTTCATCACCACCTTGTTTTCTTTTGCCTTTTGGTTTTTAAGACTTTCTGAAAACCTTCTGGAGAATAGCTGCATGGCTGTGGTAACTATATAATAATGAAAAACACCAGTGTCTCTATTCCAAATATGAGAAATATAAAATAATTCAGCAGTGAAATAGCTGGGGTGCCTGTTCTTGTAGTGATTTTTTTTTTCACACTCAAATTGTACATCTGAGTCAAACACAGTGTTAGTTACAAAGACTGAAATATCTCTGCTGGATGTGATCATTTTATTTTAGTGTGATAACAAGAAGGAAGGGAAATTTGTGATGCAGTTAGCTATAAAGAGGACAATATAAAGCTTATCTAGCCAAAAAAAAAAAGAGCAGTCTAATTCATCTCAAATATATGCAGCTTGAAATTTGCATGTTCAAAGATTTAAAGCATGTTTAATTTGGCATACAGCAATCTTTGAAATCTAACTTTGGCACTAAATACCTAATCTGTAATAACTTTCTGTACTGCAGTATACATAATAATTGACAGAAATATGATATATTGTTAAATTCTTTGACTCTAAAAATGGTTTATTTTAATGATATTTCTATTGTTGAGTCATTTCACTGCCACACCTCATTACCTCAGTAACAAAGGACTCCCTCCCCTCATAATCATACTCCCAGCCCTCTTTGCAGCCAGTTGTGGGAGTCTGACTGAGGTCCAGGTGTTGGGCATCACAGGTGAGGTCTGTGGCGTTCCAGTCCACCTGGTACTGCTGGCAGCTGCTGCGCTGCATCACTCCGGAGACGTTGATGACAGGCGCAGTCAGCCTTCGACTGTCTGCCAGGCTCCAGCCACAGGCCTGCCTCCTCTCCGCCACAGCAGAGTCCCTGCACCAGTGGTCGGGGGTGAAACCCTGGAAGACGATGCCAACGTACACACCGGCCCACGGCATGGACACCATGCACAGCAGGGCAAAGATCCGCTTCTGGCAGCGGCCAAACTTCCCAGCCTCTTCCAAGATATCATCAAAACTAGTCATGGTTGCTGAGCCGGTCTTCTCCCTACACCAGTAACAAACAGGGAACCACCACGGTGTAAGTGGTATGCTAAGGCTCTCTCTGCAGAGTGTCCATCCCAGTGTCTCTACACTGGGTTTTTAATGGGAAAGGCTGGAGCAAAGGTCCAGAAAAAGTGCGTTTGTTCTTTACAGACTGTGCAGTGGAGCATGAAAAGACGTTTGCAACCATGATGACAAACGTCAGACCCGCTGGAAGAATCTGGCAGAAGGCCTGCATAAAAGTTCAACATGAGTGCATCTGCCTCGCTGCATAATACATCTATACATTAGACATTTAAAACAGGAAGTACAGCAACTTACTGTTTTTCTCAACAGATGCATAGGTCTCTACAGCAGTGGTTCTGGCTCATCACAAATGTTTCTGTCAGTAATTTAAGTTGTTCAGCACATTCTGGCTTCTTTGAAACATTCATTTTCACGACGGAGAACAGTTGCCTGGTAACCGTGTACAAACCTCAGTTCCAAAAGAGTTGGGACATTGTGTTAAATGTAAATAAAAACATTATACAATGATTTGCAACTCTCATAAACCCACATTTTTATTCTCAATAGAAAGAACATGTTAAGACTCCATTTCACTGAAAACATTTGCCTTTTAAAAAAAATTTTGACGGCAGCAACACGTGAAAAAAGTTGGAGCAGGGTGATGTTTACCGACGCCTAGCATCCCTGCTCTTTTTCCATCCGTCTGTAAATGTCTGGGAATTGAGGAAAGGAGTTGATGCAGTATTCCAGCTGCTCAACAGCCCTGAGCCTCTGTTGCCAGGTTTTTCATTTTATGATGCACCAGATGTTTTCTGTTGGTGAAAGGTCTGGACTGCAGGCGGGCCAGTTCAGAACCCGGACTCTCCTGCTGGTGAGACGGGTGATTTAACGCTGCTAAACAAGAGGTGTTTCTGAATGGGGGGATTTGTTTCTCTTTGTACTATTCAGCATTAATGGTGCCTTTCCAGATGTGTAAGCTGCCCACACCATCAGAGATATAGGGCCCGATCTTCCGCCAAACCTCCTAAACTGCTATATAGGGATAGCAGGTAGTGGGAGGGGCGTTCCCCCACAAAGAACGCAATCTTCCACCTCCCTAAACCCACTTACCCACCTGCTCTACCCGCTATATTTATGCATGGGAGTGGTTAGAGCGTTCCACCTGTTAAACCAATCAGTGAGCCAGCAGCCATTGCCTTTAAGAGCAGGTTGTGCTACCCGCTAACCGCTATGGAGCGTCTTTTCATCCAGATCGGAGCAGCTCTCATGCGCAGCTCGTCTGGGACTCTGCTGTAGCGCTTCCTCCTCCTCCTGTGCACTGTTCTATACATATAAATATTTTTACACAGACAATTCCTATCAGCTACCTGAAAGTCCCAGATAGTCGATGTGCTCTCGGTAAACACGCTCTGGTCATCTATGGTTAACTGGTGAGCAAGCCGTTTAAGATGATCTCTGCCATTTTCTAAGGGGTTCAACTGAGGCCAAATCACAAGAGTTAATTCCAGAGGTGGAGACGTTTGTGCATGTCCACATGTGACCAGGTGGACGCACATTGATGCCATTTGGACGCGCTCTTGTACGCACCGACATGCGGGTTGCTACCCGCTACTCACAACCCGCGATCGCAAGATACTGAGTTTGCGGAAAGGGCAGAAGACACGCCCATTGCCACACCTACAGTGTAAGTAAGGGAGTCGGCATAATGGGTAGTGGCTTTAGGGAGCGGAAGATTGCATTAGCGGAGGTTCCTAAACCCGCAATTTCACGCAAGTTTATGATCCGGGCCATAGATTTTAGAACGGTCCACTGATGGCACACTGGATAGTCCCTCTTCTCTTTAGTCCACAGGACATGACTTCCATGGTCTCCAAAAGTAAAATTTTTAAAATGAAAATTTTGATTGCTTGGACCACAGAAGTTTTCCATTTTGCATGAGATCATTTAAAATGAGCTCTGCCCCAGAGAAGATTTCTAGATTGTGTTCACAGATGGCTTCTTCTTTGCACGATACAGCTTTAACTTACATCTGTAGGTTGCAAGAACAAACTGTGGTCCCAGACAATGATTTCTGGGAGTTTTCCTGAGCCCATGCAGTGATGTCCAGGAGAGGATCATGCCTGGTTTTAGAGCAGCGCTGCCTGAAGGCCCGACGATCACGCACATCCAGGAGACACTCCTCCTGACTTCCTGAATCTTTTGATATTATGTCCTGTAGAAGACTCATCATTAGACAGGTGCAGAAATGTTACAAGTGTGTGTGACCTGTCACACAGCATGCAACTGAATCAAAATACCAATTAACAGCAGATCTCTTGTTTATTCAAATATTGCATTAGTTTTCACATCAAATAAAAAAAAAAAAACAGGCAGAGAGCTTCAAAAGTACCAGATAAGTTTCACCAACGAAAACATAATAATGATCTCCATAGAACCAAAACATCAGGTTCCTCGTGTCCTTTCTGCAGTGGGTTTAGTACATTTACCAACTCTTGATTTCAACAAATCAGCTTCACCAATCAAATAGTTATCCAGATGACTTGACAAAACAAAAAACAAAAAAAAAGAGGAAAATCTAGGAATATCTCTAAGAAAGAGATGCATGGATGCAGATGAACCACACACAAGCAGAAACTTTCTGAGGAAAAAAAGGACTTGAATATTTAAGATGTCGTCTGCTTTTCTGAGACGAGGATTTCTACGACGTCTCCTGAGAAGAGATGAGTTTGAGTTTCATAGTTCAAACTGTCTTCTAAAAAGGTCAGATATTTAGTGCAGAGCTTTAATCAAGACATCTGAACTTTATGTTGAATGGATTACAATAAAACTTTATCAAGTCATCACAACACACTCAACAGAATTTCACCTCAGCTTCATTTAGCATCATATTTTAATAAAACATCTGGATTTAGTGTGTTGTTTCTGTGTTTTTTGGAGTTTCTTGGATTGTATATGGTGCGTTCTCATTTTGTAAACTGGAAAATTTCAATTTGACAGTTTATGTCAGCAACAGTGAAAACTACTTTACAAGAAACATAAGAATTTAAACAATGTTATGTATCATTCTGATGTCCAAACACAGACTTTATGATTTGAGACAGAAACAGTAATACTGACTTCAACCAGTGAAAGAACAGCAATCTGATAGTTTCTATTTGTTATACTTGATTGGCACAACTCAATCTCAACTTCACAAAATACTTTTTCAGGGTAAATTTGTGTTTTTGTTTCGTTTTTGGTTGGCATTTTGCAGTTCTAACAAAACATTTTTTATGGATTTTGATCAAGTATCCTGAATGCTGAAAGGAAAATGAAATGGAAACCCATTTTGTCATAATTTTAGGTTCTTAGACTGAAATCTGAGAAGCAATACTGAATTTATCCTCCATCTACACATGTAGCTACTACAGGACGTAAACATGTCTCCTTTCTCTTTGAGTATACGTTCAGCTTCTTTTAATCTGTTGGAGTGATTTATTCTTTCTCTGGACTTAACGCATCCCTCTGTTAGTGGACTTGGCCACTTCAAAAAGCCTCAAACGTGTTCAAACATCCAGGTATTTGTTGCATAAGAATGCTGAGCTGCAGCTAATCATTGTTTCTGTTACATCTGAGTCTGTTTACTTCTCTGGTTAATCCTTAAGACACCTGCAACCTGGCAATTTATCTTCCAATCGTCATGGCAATCCAGGAGTTTAAAACAAACAAGAAAAAAAAAAAAAAAAAGAATAAAGTTAGGCTCATAAATAATCAATTATAATTGATCTCATGAGTCAATCATTTGTTCAGTTACGAAATAGAAAGTGAAAATTTGAAAAGCTGAGCAGCTTGTCAGGTGCAGGACCTGTTAGGAGAAGCTTGTAAGTTGATCTTTTTTTCATTTTTCTTTCTTCAAAGACAATGAACTTTCATCAGCTGTCCAGACTCTGGTAACTGGAATAAATATATTGTTCAAACATTGTACCTGTCACTCAATTAAACCCTTATTATATAAGCTTGTTGCTGTAGTCAATGAATCTGAATGTGTCATATTAGACACTGAAGAAGTTCAATAAAAATTTGGTTTTGACTCTGAGCTAAATGTTTATTTTCAAGTCTGTTGTACAGACACCAGTTATGTAGACTGGGATGACTATGTGGGAACTATGACTGGCAACATTGCAGTTTCTCCAATTCCATCATTACCAAACGCACCTGCTTCAATACGAAGGAGAAATATGTTAAATGCAGGTTAAAAATAAGCATTTATACTTCGCTTCTTTCATTTGCATCATCACATGCACTTTGGCTGCACTGGGTGAGTTTCGGCACTACAAAAAAATGCTTTACAAAGTTAACATCTCACTTTCAAATCAGCAGAAGTGACAATGACCTGCACATCAAAACTGAACCTATAATGAATAAGAGGAACATTATTTATGTGTTAGTGCCAGAAATGGCAGCAGTAATATGGCTTTAAACCAACATCTCCAGTTTCCCTTCAGCTGACTATTCATTCACACTTAAGGTCAGATCCATTTCTTCACACAACTTAAAAATATACATTCACAAAAAGAAAAAAAAAAAAAATAAAAAATAAAAACAAGCTTAGACAACCACTTAAATAATAATAAAAGCAAATGCACAATTTACCCGAGAGGACAACAACATATCTATTATAGAACATCAGCATTTATGTACAATGTCTGATCAAAACTAGACAAAAATAATTCTGTCGCAAGACAAAATTAACTGATGAAAATGTAAATTCATCATCAGGAAGGCATCGTACTTTCTTTTCGAGGGTAAAGCAAGAGAAAAAAATACTTTATCCTGTAGCAACAGTAAACAGCAAGAAAACAGACAGGTGTTTTCATTCCCTTTACAAACTCCACCAGCTGGCAACGTCACCGTCTATAATCTAAATTAAACCACTATCACCCAAATTCTGCTTTAATGTCTCAATATTCAGCTGGTCAGCTGCAAACTTCACTAGTTTTCCAATACAGGACTAATGGCAAAAAATATATATAATATACTCCAAGTCTGCAATTTAACTGCTTAACCAACAGCACAATTTCATTTTTATAGTACGAAGTTAAAGTAACCACATATCATTTAAATTTCATCCGTCTTTGCAGTTGCCATGAGTTGAGGAAGACACTTTGTGCACTCCCAGTGTCTTTTACAGATAAATGTGGTGAGACTAATGTTGCTACAGTTCTGTTGAAGCATGAAATAAAACGTTCAAGGAAAAATTCAACCAAAAAAGGATGCAGATCAAAACGGTCTGTAGAGAAGTTTGAATTCTAACTTCAATAAATAGAAACCAACATAGGCTGAGTAAAGGTGTAGCCCAGCAAAAACGTGTCTAAAGAAAGAGAAACATTTCTGCTTTCAAAATGATGTTGATGTTTTGTTGTTGTCATTCTGGATATATTCACTGAGAAAAGAGTTCAGACTGGGAGGAGGGAGGATGGGGGAGGAGGGGGTGAGGTCAGACCCTGAGGAGGTCCTCGTCACTGTCATCCTCGTCCTGCTTCTCGTTGACCTTATGGTTACTGAGGTTGAGGCCTGATGAAGGAGGTTTGTTGCTCCTCCTCTTCCTGTTTGACTCATCGAGGAGGCCGACCAAGTCTTCATCACTCTCCTCCTGAAATTAAAACGTGAAGTTTTGACAGGCGAGTTAGGACAGTGATACACCAACGAACGCAACCATGACACTCACCTGCAGGAGGGCGCAATCATGACACTCACCTGCAGGAGGGCGCAATCATGACACTCACCTGCAGGAGGGCGCAAACATGACACTCACCTGCAGGAGGGCGCAAACATGACACTCACCTGCAGGAGGGCGCAAACATGACACTCACCTGCAGGAGGGCGCAAACATGACACTCACCTGCAGGAGGGCGCAAACATGACACTCACCTGCAGGAGGGCGCAAACATGACACTCACCTGCAGGAGGGCGCAAACATGACACTCACCTGCAGGAGGGCGCAATCATGACACTCACCTGCAGGAGGGCGCAAACATGACACTCACCTGCAGGAGGGCGCAAACATGACACTCACCTGCAGGAGGGCGCAATCATGACACTCACCTGCAGGAGGGCGCAACCATGACACTCACCTGGAGGAGGGCGCAAACATGACACTCACCTGCAGGAGGGCGCAAACATGACACTCACCTGCAGGAGGGCGCAATCATGACACTCACCTGCAGGAGGGCGCAAACATGACACTCACCTGCAGGAGGGCGCAAACATGCACTCACCTGCAGGAGGGCGCAAACATGACACTCACCTGCAGGAGGGCGCAACCATGGCACTCACCTGCAGGAGGGCGCAAACATGACACTCACCTGCAGGAGGGCGCAAACACGACACTCACCTGCAGGAGGGCGCAAACATGACACTCACCTGCAGGAGGGCGCAATCACGACACTCACCTGCAGGGGGGCGCAACCATGGCACTCACCTGCAGGGGGGCGCAAACATGACACTCACCTGCAGGGGGGCGCAAACATGACACTCACCTGCAGGAGGGCGCAACCATGACACTCACCTGCAGGAGGGCGCAACCATGACACTCACCTGCAGGAGGGCGCAACCATGACACTCACCTGCAGGAGGGCGCAAACATGACACTCACCTGCAGGAGGGCGCAGTCATGACACACACCTGCAGGAGGGCGCAAACATGACACTCACCTGCAGGAGGGCGCAAACATGACACTCACCTGCAGGAGGGCGCAAACATGACACTCACCTGCAGGAGGGCGCAAACATGACACTCACCTGCAGGAGGGCGCAAACATGACACTCACCTGCAGGAGGGCGCAACCATGACACTCACCTGCAGGAGGGCGCAAACATGACACTCACCTGCAGGAGGGCGCAAAACATGACACTCACCTGCAGGAGGGCGCAAACATGACACTCACCTGCAGGAGGGCGCAAACATGACACTCACCTGCAGGAGGGCGCAAACATGACACTCACCTGCAGGGGGGCGCAACCATGGCACTCACCTGCAGGGGGGCGCAAACATGACACTCACCTGCAGGGGGCGCAAACATGACGCTCACCTGCAGGAGGGCGCAACCATGACACTCACCTGCAGGAGGGCGCACGCAATCATGACACTCACCTGCAGGAGGGCGCACCATGCACTCACCTGCAGAGGGCGCAACATGACACTCACCTGCAGGAGGGCGCAAACACACCGCAGGAGGGCGCAAATGACTCACCTGCAGGAGGGCGCAAACATGACACTCACCTGCAGGAGGGCGCAAACATGACACTCACCTGCAGGAGGGCGCAAACATGACACTCACCTGCAGGAGGGCGCAATCATGACACTCACCTGCAGGAGGGCGCAAACATGACACTCACCTGCAGGAGGGCGCAAAAACATGACACTCACCTGCAGGAGGGCGCAAACATGACACTCACCTGCAGGAGGGCGCAATCATGACACTCACCTGCAGGAGGGCGCAAACATGACACTCACCTGCAGGAGGGCGCTGCGGAAGTTTCTGGAGAGTCTGGTGGCCTTGTCCACTTGTACCCCCGGGATGCTCAGTACCTCGTCTTCACTATCATCCTCCTGGTCATCCAGTGAGAATGAGCGCAGACCGTCCGTGTTCACTGGCTTGGTCCTGATGTGACCGTTGCTATGGTTACTCTTTCCATGGAGCAAGGATGAAGTGGAAGATTGGGGAGGGGCTTCAAGCTCCTCCATCAGCCACTCCATCTCCTCTTCACCTCCTTCATCTGTGTTGACCTGCAGATTTAAGTGCAGAAACATCAAACTAAATCAAGTGGAAATAAACTGCTGTCTGCATAAAATGACCTGTGAGGAAAAAAAAACAAAGAAACAAAAAAAAAAAAACAATATACAATGCAAGTAGGTGAAAAACTCAGGACCCGTTTTATGGTCCTTGTACAATTTCATTGTAAAACAAATGTGGTCAGATTTAAATATGTCTAAAAGGTTCATTTGATCGTTCATTTTTAATTCCTTTGACATACTACCAATACCCTTTAATTTAAGTGTTATGATCAAAACGTTTCACTACTGGACCTGGTGGATGCAAGAACTTGAGCAGATGTTAGTTAGTTTTAAACTCTTTAGAGTAGTCATCGTGTGCAGTGACACATCCCTGACATGTCTGTAATGCTCCCTTAAGTCAGCTTAAAAGTTTAATTTTGATTTTTATATGAGCAGTCTCTGGAACTTTTTAAATGCTTTTCTGTTTATAAAAGTCATTTCAAATTTCATTTTATAAAATAAAATAATGGCATTTCTTAACTTTTAATCCAGATTTGCAGAGAATTTTAAATCTTCTGCTGCCCCCCCTTTCTTTACTTTGTGCTATTTAACACCAGATGTAGCTCAAACTTAATGTGAATTCTGGAGTGTGAACGATACACTCGACCAACGACAACATAAACACAAGAGCAACAAGCTAACAGCTGAAAGAAGACAAACACTCTGCATTAGTCAAAGGAAGAACAGCAAGCTAGTTTATGTGTTGTCTATAACCGACCTAGAAGAAATTGGAGATCAAGGGCCCGATCGTACACCTCCCGCTAGCTGCATCTTGCACAGCTGCTCCCAGCACCCCCTGCTGAGAATATGTTCTCGCGGCTCTGCCTGAGTGTGTTTACTGGGAGCGCACCATCTGGGACTTTCAGGTAGCTGATAGGAATTGTCTGTGTAAGAATATTTTTACCTCCGCCAAGGAGGTAATGTTTTTGCCTGCATTTATCTGTCTTGTCTGTCTGTCTGTGTACAAGATAACTCAAAAAGTTATGGATGGATTTTGATGGAATTTTCAAGAGTTGTCAGAAATATGAAGAGGAAGAACTGATTTCATTTTGGCTGTGATCTGGAAGAAATCCTGGATTCTGGATCACTTTCAAATTTTCGATAACATTGCTGTCAATGGGGCCAGAAATTTTGTTTCTCAATATCTCCGTTAATTATTGCCCAAAACCCATGAAATTTCACTCAGAGATTGACAATGGGAACCTCTATCAAATTTCAGAGGCTGATCCGGATATGATCCAGAAGGCGTATTTTATCAGGCTAAATGCCGCTGCTACCGGAGCCCCCGACGTAGCAGCGGCGGCGTGGCTGTGACCGGCAAACAGCTGCTGCCTCTGTCCAGCAGTCTGCACACCGGATGGGTCAGCTGACCTGGCAGGGGACGTCTGGTGACCTGGTGGGGCCCAGAACCCCCGGGGGAGACGACAATGGCCTGGTCCGGTCCGCATGATGAACCGGGCTCTGGGACGTTCGGCTCCGTTGCTTGCCGGACTGAATGGAGCTCAGTCTTCCCAGAGGAGACGGTTTGGTTCATCGGTGTTTCCTCCTCTGACCTGGAGATATCTAACTTGTCATCATTATGGAGATATACTGGTTCTAACGGCTGTTAACTGTTTTAACGGATGTTAACGGCTGTTAACTGGAGTTAGCACTCGGACCACGGGACCTGGCATGAAAAGGAGCGCTGGACGCCGGCAGCTCCTCTAGTACACCAGACTGGTGTACTGAAACTTGAATTTCCCCCTTGGGGGTTTAATAAAGTATTTTTGAATTTGAATTTGAATTATCGCAATCTGTAAATCGCTTTATGGGAGAACTGTTGTGCTTGGCGGAGGTCTGCGCTCTCTGAGTGCTTTTCTAGTTAAGAAATGCTTTCCTGGAAGCTCACTGGCTCTATTTTTTCTGAGCAGTTTGTTGAAACTTCTTGGAGTACAAAAGAAATGATTAAATGATTTTCCCCATATTAGTTAGAGCTAGTTATGTATATATCAGTGCAGAGGAAGAGGAGGAAAGAAGAGGATGAAGCTCTACAGCAGAGTCCCAGACGAGCTGCCCATGAGAGCTGCTCTGATCTGGGTGAAAAGAAGCTCCATAGCAGTTTGAAGGTACCGCAACCTGCTCTTAAAGGCAATGGCTACTGACGCACTGATTGGTTAAACAGGTGGAATGCCCTAATCACTCCCATGCATAAATATAGCGGTTAGCGCAGGTAAGATCACGGGTTTAGGGAGGTGGAAGATTGCATTTTTTTGTGGGGGAACGCCCCTCCCGCTACCCGCTATCCTTAAATAGCGGCTTTAGCAGATTTGGCAGAAGATTGGGCCCCAAGCGTCGCCCTTCCTGCGCTTAGTCAACCAACCTTTGAATACTTATAGGAAACTTGGTTTCCTTTTCTACAACAGCCGCCAACCTTCTGCATCACCAGCTCCCTGCAAAAAGATGTGAAATATACAACAAAACATGAAAAGGAAGCATTCATAAAAATCCACACACGTAAAAATAAAAATAAATAAAAAGGTCAAGCCAAATATGTTTGTTGCCTGACCTCCTTTCTCTCTTGTACAGAAGGAATCCCAGTAGACAGACAGACAGACCCAGTAACAGGAAGCTCAGAACCATCCCCACCACCTGGGTCCGTCCTGGAGCAGTGCTGCTCTCGTCATCCGTCTCTCTAGAAATAGTTCTGGAAAGCAGTCTTCAGTTACCTACTTTTGCCCACTTGTGAGAAAATCAAAAGTGTTTTTATGGGTAGCATTAATAATAAACAATGCAGTGTTTACTCACGTCAGACTACAAACAGCATCTGTGTGCCACACAAACAGATACTGGCATTCATCAGTTTCCAGCATGAACTCTGGGATACCAACACCTGCCGAGGGGTTACAGTGGAACATAATGGTGGACGAGGCCGTTTTGCTCTTCTCTCGCCCACAGTTTGACTCAGAGGGCACCATCACATCCAGATTTCCTCCTGACAGAAAAATAGAGACCGCATTAATGTGATATTAAAGTGAACTCCATCAGTGGAATTCCTGTGCCATATGCCACAGCAAAGCACTTTAAATTTAAACTTTAACTTGCATTTCACCATGTTGTGAACTTTACAACACATGTTAAATACAGCAAGGCAAAGTTGACATTAGAAGCAATTGCTAAGTTCCAAAGAAATGTGTTAAATTGTGTATTGTATGTGTATTGAATGTATTTTTATTTTAGGCTCCCTCTTGTCCTTATCTTCATCCAGAATCTTCCAGTGAGTTTACAGTTTCACATACAGTTATGGAAAAAATTATTAGACCACCCTTGTTTTCTTCAGTTTCTTGTTCATTTTAATGCCTGGTACAACTAAAGGTACATTTGTTTGGACAAACATAACGATAACCACAAAGATTGATCATAAGAGTTTTATTTAAGAGCTGATACCTTACCCTTTTCCATGGTTTTCTTGATTATAACCTAAATCACTTAAGTTTTTACATCAATAGCTGTGGCGTTGTACTGCCAAAAACACTGCTTTTATGCATTCAATGTTTTCTTTTCTGTCTGTTTTAGTCACATGATGACGTTTAGTTGTACCAGGTATTAAAATGAACAAGAAAGTGAAGAAAAAATGGTGGTCTAATAATTTTTTCCATGACTGTATATGATCACAGGAAACTATGCTACTTCTAAGACACATTATATACCTGCTCTGATAAGACACTTGCACCATGTATTCATTAATCATACATGACATCAACTGAACTTAAACATACAAGCTCACTTTACAGGAAAATGTAGCAGATGAATACAAATATTAATAGTGCACTCAGGTTGCACTGACTTACATTTTTAAACCATTATTTCCTTGTGCTCAGAGAAAACATCCTCTGTAATGAATTACCTTTAATGTAGTACTTGGCTTTGTTGGAGAAGCCAATCTTCCGTCTGGAGTCTCCGTTCAGCTTGACCTGGCAGATGTTGGCACCGAGACAGTAGTTCAGGGAGTCGTCGGTGATGCCAGATAGCTGAATGTGGTAGATGTAGCTGTCACCGTTGGGCCGGATGTCTCCAGATGCTTCATGATGACTGAGAGGGAAGAAACAATAATAAATATTATTCTCCTTCACTAGATTTAATCAGAAGTGTCTTGGTACTTGAACACAATTGGATGGTGGGGTGTGAAGTTTTACCTGAAGTAAAGTGCACCTAGACTCAGGCTCGCTCCCGTGTCAGGAACTTGTATTGTACCGTTGACTATCTCCACCTCATGCTGCTTCACTGCACAGGCCAGGCGAGTTTCCCAGCCAATCACAAACTCACATGAATCTGCATCCACTCTGTTCACAGAGATCAGAAACTCAGCTGTCAGAAACTCTGATTATGGCTGAATATTTCACACATTTCACAAACAAGCTGAATTTTGAAAAGAAACTAAACAAAAAAAACAAAGTTATTAACATTTCAAATTAAGACTTGGATATTTTATAGCAAAATCAGGGAACATAATTGACTTATGACTGTGAGTAACATTTAGTGTTTTCTCAAATGAAGCCTACAAAGAAAAGTTTAACTTGAATGAAAAACATTAACCAACACCAAAAAGTAAATCAATTTGAAGCTTGCTAACTATAATTTAGCAGGTATTGCCATTTATTCAACATAATGTTGCATTAAGTTCATTTGATGCCTGTCACACCGTTTGCAATCAACTAATAAGATGGCTAAAATTGTAGTGACCACCTTTACCTGATAAGTGAAGGGTGTCCAACTGTGGAACCGCAGCTCAGTTCGATCACCGTCCTGGCTTTAACGCCGTTACCACAGACATCATCGCCTGCTGAGTAGCTCACAGAGATCTTTCCATCTACAGACAAAGAAAAAGGATTACGAAATACTGATGGAAAATAAATGTCTACAAGGAGCCTTTATTCAGAGTTAGAGAGACAGGAAACCAGGACAGACAGAGAATGCAGCAAAGCGTCACAGCCTGGGACTGGAACCTGTAACCCCTGCGGGAGGACTGGAGCCTCTGTACCTGCCTGCCTGACCCTCTGAGGTATGCAGCGGCCCTGATTATGAACTTCTGAACTACAAAACACATGGTTGTGAGATTTGCTTGTCCCAATAAAAAGAAAAGGTTATAGACAAGTAGAAGCAGCTGTAAAAAAAAAATCAAGGAACACTGGGATGTGGTTCATGTGTTGCCCAACAGCGATCGTAGAGATGGATTAAACATGTCTACCCACCAGCGTAGCTCATTTTCTGAGTGTAAACCCGGCCCAGGGTCTGGGTCGGTCCTTTCGTGGAGCGTCGGCAGACAGTTGCCCCCTCTGGACAGCCCTGCAGCCCCCCGTGGATCCCCTGACACAGGTTGATGAAATATCTAGGGCCATGAAAACAGAGAAAAGTGTCACATTTATTTAGACTCGAGAGCTGAAGACACAGGGGAACACAGTTTATTTATGATACGCTTTCTTCCAGGTTACCATTGATTCTACTATTTATAGATTCATATAGTAGATCCAACGATATTTATTATATGAAAAGGCAGATATAACTGCTAGTTTCTGGAATATTCATATTTTATTTTACTCTCCACTTCAGGTGGTTTACATATTACTTTATTATTGTACCCTTTGTCTGAAATACTTAAAAATAAGGAACAGGCCTTATATTTAGCAAAATATTTCATTCAAACCAATACAAAACAAACATGAATTTTAAAATGTATTACATACTATAAATAATTCCTCTCTTTCTAATCCTAGAAAAAGAAACACCGAGACCAAGAATATCAACTTAAATGAGTCTTACGAGTATTCTTTGCTGGTGAACTTCCATGGCTCAGTGAGGGACGACAGGCCTCTGAGGTCAAATGTCTGATGCTGGCTGACCAGCTTACACTCCATCTTCTTTGGGGGACAGACAGCACTGGTGGGCCACTGGAAAGTGACGGAGCAACCCGCTGTCTCTGACAGCAGCTGTGGGGCGCCGTCACCTGCAGACTGGTCACAGGTGAACAATATGGAGGACTGACGCTTGCCATCAGCTGCAACACAGAAGGAGGGAAAGAAAAAGGAGCGGAAATAGATGAAAGAGTGCAATACAGAAAAATATTTTCCCAAGTATCAAAAATAAGTGGGAGAAATGAAGAGAGGTCTGATTATATATGTTAGGGGTGCAACGGTACAGGTGAGTCACGGTTTCAGTACAGATTCGGTACAGTTTCAGACCACCCGCTACCCTAAATCTGCGATCGCAAGATACAGAGTTTGTGGAAAGCGCAACTCGCATGTCGACGCGTAAAAGAGCGCGTCCAAATGGAATAAATGTGCGTCCACCTGGTTACGTGCACAAACGGCTCTACCTCTGGATTACATCACCGTATTACTGTCATACGTATTTATTCTCTGAGGTCAGAGGATGTCTAGTCAGCAGTTGTGGTGGATTGTGGGAATAGTCATGGCCAGACACGTCAGTCTGTACAGCTGTGGCATGATCTCATTCAGATGTCTGCTGTGGAGGAAACCAAGGAGATCTTTGTCTTTGGTGTCAAGCTGGAAAAGGTTGGATGTGGGAATTTATTTCCGATATGTCTGAAACTGTTGGTGGTCGAGGAGGGACAGGAACATTAATTGTTCGTGATCTTTAAATGCGTATCCAATGATTCGTTCTGCAGTATTTTAAAAAGCACATCAGCTGCACCAAGACGCACAACTGGTAACAACTGGATCTTACGCAGGTAAGATCTGGGTTTAGGGAGGTGGAAGATTACGTTCTGTTAACTGTTTTCACTCCCTCGCTGGTGTATTCAACAGCAAAGCCAAAATGCTTCCACACCAGTAATTAACAAAAAGTTTCTCCCAATTTTTCCGCTACTGCTGGCCATGCCTGCTTGTTTTTTTCTGCGTCTATGAGCTGCAGCCAACCAGCCAAAGTGTGATCAGCTTGTCACTGTGAGTGAGCGGAGGATAGTGGTCATTGACATGCAGTGGCGGCCTGTTGCCTAAAAGGCACGCATGCTCACGTGCAAGTCCAATGCAAAGTTATTTATTTATATATATATATATATATATATATATATATATATATATATATATATATATATATATATATATAGCTGATTTTGGCAGTTGTCATACTAAGAACTAAAGGAACAGTCTCAGACTTCTATGGCAGCTTTATTTTAACAGTTATAGACAGAATATTGAAAAAGATCTTGAGAAAATTAGATGAAATGAAAAATAAAAATCAATTTGCAAGTCATTGAGGGAAATAAGTATTTGATCCCCTAGCAAAACATGATCTAATACTTGGTGGTAAAACCCTTGTTGGCAGCACAGCTGTCAGACGTTTCTTGTAGTTGCTTACTAGGTTTGCACACATCAGGAGTAATTTTCGTCCACTCCTCTCTGCAGATCATCGCCAAATCCTGAAGGTTTTGAGGCTTGCGCTTGGAAACTCTCAGCTTCAGCTCTCTCTATAGGTGTTTAATAGGATTAAGGTCAGGAGACTGGCTTGGCCATTCCATGACCTTGATGTGCTTCTTATGGAGCCACTCCTTTGTTTCCTTGGCTGTATGTTTTGGGTCGTTGTCATGCTGGAAGACCCATCCACCACCCATTTTCAATGTCCTTGTGGAGACAAGGAGGTTGTCACCCAAGATTCTGCGAAACATGGTCCCGTTCATCTTCAACCCCAAAGCATAAGGCTTCCACCGCCATGCTTGACAGTAGGGATGGTGTTTTTGGGGTCATATTCAGCATTTCTCTTCCTCCAAACACGTCAAGTTAAGTTGAGGCCAAAGAGCTCAATTTAGGTCTCATCTGACCACAGCACCTTCTCCCAATCTCTTTCTGAGTCATTAATATGTTCGTTGTCAAACCTGAGTCGGGCCTGGACGTGAGCCTTCTGGAGCAGAGGGACCTTGGACCACTGCAGGATTTTAAACCATTGCGTCTCAGTGTATTACCAATAGTGTTCTTGGTGACTGTGGTCCCAGCTGCCTTGAGATCATTAACCAGCTCCTCCCGTGTAGTTCTGGGCTGATCTCTAACCTTTCTCATGATCATTGAGACCCCACCAGGTGATATCTTCCATGGAGCCCCCAGCCTAGGTTGATTAACAGTCATGTTGTACTTCTTCCACTTCCAAATAATTGCATCAACAGTTGTCACCTTCTCATTCAGCTTCTTACTGATGGGTTTTGTAGCCCATTCCAGCCTTGTGGAGTTCAACAACTTTGTCCCTGACATCTTTTAACAGCTCTTTAGTCTTGCCCATGGTGGAGATGGTGGAGTATTACTGAGTGTGGGAAGATGGCTTTTTATACAGGGGACTATTTGGAACAGGTGTCTCTAATGCAGGTAATTACTTCAGTGAGATTAGGAGTATGCCAGTGGTCTGTGGGAACCAACACTGGTCAAGGTTGGTCGGGGGTCAAATACTCATTTCCCTCAATGACTTGCAAATAAATTTTTTTTTTCATTTCATGTAATTTTCTCAATTTTTTTTCAATATTCTTTCTATAACTGTGAAAATAAAGCTGCCATAAAAATCTGAGACTGTTCATTTATTTCTTAGTATGAAAACTGCCAAAATCAGCGGGAGATCAAATACTTATTTCCTCCACTGTATATTAGGGCTGGGCAACGATTAAATATTTTAATGGCGTTTAATTGCATGATTTCCCTGATTAATCACGATTAATTACATTGTATACGGAAAATCAAATAATGAATTCAAAAGTAGTGTAAAGGTTACTTTTATTTAAATGTTCTGCTGCAATATGAACTAAAGTGTCATAACATTTGTTGTTCAAACACTTTTAACATCAGCACTTGCCAGTAACACATATTTAGTGTAAATCTCATGTTTTTAATAAAATGTTTCAAATAAAATAAAGCTTATTGCTGCTTCCAAGGCATTAATGTCATCCTGTTTTTTTATGAAAAATAAAAAAAGTCTACAAACAAAATCCTAACAATCTAGAGGCCACAATCATAACATTAAAACAGGTAATTTCTGAGGTAACAGCAGAAACTTTTAACGGGGAGTTTAACTATGCAGTTGTTACAAATAACCTTGTTTCTGTTGAATCCTCCGTCTGGGAGAACTTTAAGATGAAAATAACCCTAAGTAACCCTAACCCTAACCCATGTCAAAGTTCTGTAACTTCATCAATCCATAATTATCTGTGAATCATTTTTTTTCCATTTTCAATTGTCCATCAAAAATTTTTAAAAATTAAAAAGAGACTTTTTATTTTTTTCCATTTTATAATCTAACACAAAAAAACAAAACAAAATGCCTGTTTTTTTTTATATTTCAATTTTATCAAACTAGCCAGAATTTGCCACTGAATTTGTTTTAATATTTTATTGTCTGGTTTACGTGACCCAGAAATGCCTTTGTTTTCTAATGGAGGACTGGACTTTCTCTTGTCATTACACATCTGTGCCACTAGATGGAGCCGCACTGCAGTAACCAGCTAGAGAACAGCGGGACAGTGAACACATGGAGCAGATCTGATGGAACATGGAGGAATGACGCCATCGTCTTGAACAAAGGGGTTTGAAAGTTTTTTTTCAGACAGGTAGCAATATTAACAATTCTGAGTTGCTACCTGAACTGTAAAGCACACAAAATTTTACCGTTCTCCATGTCTGTTTCAGCTTTGCCTCATGTTTACTTGTCAATTATCTTCTGGTTCGGCAGCAGTCAGTAACAGACTTTTCAAAACAAAAGCACGTGAGCAACATGCGTTAATGCGCGATAAAATAAATGTCGGCGTTAATAAATTAATGCGTTAATGCGATTATATATATATATATATTTTTTTTTTTTTTTTTTTTAAACATGACCCAATATGCACCAACACCATATAATCCTTCTTCTTTTCTGCATTAGTGAGACCACCATGTTTTTACGCTGTGTTTGAAGACTTCACAAAACAATGCTAATTCTGAGTCAGGAATTTACACTTTGACATATTAGCTGGACGATAATCCAAGGAAGTTGAAGGTTAGTCTGAAAAACAATTAAATGACTTTATAAAGATTCTGCACATCTGTCAATGACCTCTTAATTTGAGCCAGGTGTACTGGCTGAGCAGGGAAACCTCAAAAACATGCTGGGCAGAGGTAATTGTGGCCCAGAGGCCCATTTCACTAAAGATAAGGGATTAAAGGCTCCTATACACTGCACAATTTTGGCAGTCGTATAAGATTATAATATCTCACACTGTATGATTTGCATTTGCTTCATCTTGAGCACAACGTTAAGAGAGGAATGTGCAGAGATGCGGGTGGATGTGAAAGTTACCCATCAGTGTGTACTGATTATAAACTACTCTTGTTTATGTTTGTCAAAAATTGTCTTTAAAAGAAGTGACGAGAGAAGAATGTGGCCCCGGTCATGGTTAGGGAAAAGAGGCTAAAAGAGGATTTTTATTTTTCTGAGGGAATGGCGGCAGATCTCATTGTCATTAACTGAATGTCATTCCAAATTGCACATTAGATTATCTTAGATTAGATTAGATTTTTTACATTTCAAATTGGGCCTTGGTATTCTGAAGTTTGGGAATGGCTGCTCTAGCTGGTTACTTCAGTGTGGCTCCATCTAGTGGCACAGATGTGTAATGACAAAAGAAAGTCTCGTCCTCGATTATAAAACGCCCCACATTTTTGAGAATATGACTTTTAGATTAAAATATCGTCCTATATTTGGGCCAGTACGGGAGTTTGATCAAGAAGTTATTCAACAACGAATGAGTATCCTGCAGTGGTGGAAATGAGCATCAGAAGATTCTGAGCTCGTCATGATCTGAGGAGAAAAAGACTGATGTCAGGCGCAGAGCTGGAGAGGCTTTGGTTCGATCTAAATATGTGTTACTGACAAGAGCTGATGTTAAAAGTGTTTGAACAACAAATGTTATGGTACATTAGCTCATATGGTAGGAGAACATTTAAATAAAAGTGACCTTTACACTACTTTTGAATTCATTATTTGATCGTATACAATGCGATCAATCGCGATTAAAAATTCTAATCGTTGCCCAGCCCTAATGTATATGTAATGTATGTATGTATATATATATATATATATATTTATTAGGGACACCTCTATAACTCACAAAATGACATTTTTACGTAGTCGAAGGCATCCAACCATTTATCCTAACTTATTAGCCATACAGACTCTCCAAGTTTATTAATAGGCATTTCCTTTTTTAACAGATTCAGTGTTTGACCTCATATGTTTCCATTATTCGCTGTTGCTCACTTTGTGAAACATAAGCCACGTCTTCTCAATTTCTGAATCAGGTAAATTGATGATCGACTCTGTGGTCTGCTTTAGAAAGCCAGTACCAGTACTAGTTAGATACGGCTCGACGTGCTGCGTCTTTTTATCCTGCCAGAATAAGCCAAGATGAACTCAGTAGGACATGTCAAGTCTGCTTTTCCAGCAGCAACACATGTAGCAGCCATTTCTTCATCATACCAAAAACAACCTATCAAACATTCCTGCTCCGCGACACAAATACCCAGCGTCCTTTGAATTTGTCCCGCCTGTGTGGACAATTTCATTGGCAAGATCTAGCGTTGCAGTTGCAACACGATTGGCTGATGCATGTGTTGAAGCAGGAAAAGTTGAAAATCCCCCAACTTTAGACAGAGCCATGATGCACGGGAGCCACGGTTGAGTTTGACAACAGCGTCACCGATTCAAAGTCCCTGGAGACGGACACAGACAACACAACTCTGTGAATCCAACATACGTGCTTTGCAGAAGTGGAATCCTCAAATAATACAAATTCCAGACTCGTGTGTAAAACATTTGTAGTCCACAGTCATAGACTGTAGTCAGAATCAGTAATAATGGTGTTTTGAACCACCAAGCTAAAGGAGTCCTTTCACTAAAACAATTCCTAAACAAGTTCTGTATACCTGCTCTCAGTCTAAGCTTTGGTCTACATTTATATCCTGCTATTTATATCCTTAACATTAAAAACAAAAGTGTAGCATCCAGTTTCCAAGGCAGAGACATGAACAGCTGTGAAGCCGTTGTGATTGAATACCTGCCCTCACCTGTGCTGCAGAATCCCCACTTTTAGTCCATATCACAGGTGAGAGTGGTGGCACACCACTTCCTACCATCTGTTACTGTGCTATAGCACTTCTTAAGGAGGATAAAGGGAGCACACACATGTGGTCACTGGAACAGACAGATGACTTCATCTTCACTTACTTTGTGGGCAGGTATCTCCTCCACCGTACTGCATCAACACTGCCTGCTCTTCATGTTTGAAGTCCATTGTCATCGCCTTGCTGAAGCCAAACGACGAAGCTACTTTGTCAGAACCTGAACCTGACACGTAGCAAACTGCACTGTTTCTGCAGGCTGCGTCTGCTACTGACCCACATAAACTGATGTAATATACGCCAGAGTTCCCATTTACCTGCAACGCAGAGACATAGTCTTCAGAAAAAAAACACCTCAATGGCTAGATTTCAATTTATTACATGATCTCGTGAGCTATAGAAATAGTCCGTTAATGGCAATAATAACAACAATAAATGTACAGTCAGTTGCAGCACAACCTCTAAGGAACATTGTTGTTTCTGTACTAACAGAGTGAAGACTAACTGCAGCTGACCTGGACTTCTCCAGAGAGTTTCTCCAGACTGAAGGTGAACTGGAGCTGGGAGTCAGTGAGCTGACAACCACTTGTGTTCGTGACATCTAAGCAAACTATTGGGGTTGCCCACTCAAACAAATAGACACAGCCCTGCCGCCTCAGCATCTGTGGAGAGCCCTGTAGAAGAAGAGGAAAAAATAAACCCCACATAGATTATAACTTGGTCAAAAATCAAAAATGATGGGGGGAGAGACACAATACACAGGGGTTGGACAATGAAACTGAAACACCTGGTTTTAGAGCACAATCATTTATTAGTATGGCTCTTGATACATCACCAAGACTTGCTGTCTTCATCACAGATGTGCCAGCAAGAAGTGCACCAACAATTTGTCCTCTTTTGAACTCTGATATGTCACCCATGATGGTGCGTGAATTGCAATATTTTGAGCAAAACTGTGCTCTTACCCTGATAACTGAACCTTCACACTCTGCTCTTACTGGTGCTGTGTGGAGTTAATGAAGACTGGCCACCAGACTGGTCCAGTTTAGCCATGAAACCTCCCACACTAGAATAACAGCTGTTTCAGTTTCATTGTCCAGCCCCTGAATGTGATGTGTACATATTGTAATCCATCACTGCTGACTGACCAGCTCCAGTCCTCTCTGGCACGTAAAGATTATCGTTGAGGTGTAGTTTTGTGCAGGGTCAGCTGCACACTGGGAGGAGCTGTGATAGGTGATGGACACCTCAGATGTGGCACTGTTGAGCACTGGGCCGCTAGTAGTTTGTCCAATATCCTTCAAGGGACACAATGATAGATAATAAAATACAACAATGGATGAAAAGAGATTTAGTGCAACAAAAAATTAAAAAAATGTAAATTTCTTTCAAAAATATATTATGGTATACTATGAACCATATGGGCATGTTGAGCATGTCTTCAGGTATTAAATACTGCAACAAATATTTAGTTCCTCTGTACAAGTCAGATTATCCTTCTTGATCTGGTTCAGATCATATCTTTAATCATACCCCCCCCCCTTTTTTTTTTTTTTCTAAAGAAGTAAGTGATTTTAGATGAAAGGTTGCTGGCTTGGTCCCCTAATTCACAAGAAATATAAAAATGTCTTTGAGCAACGTACTGAACCCCACATTGCAAATGTTCCTTACTTGTAAGTTGCTTTGGATAAAAAAAATTGCCATATTAATGTAATTTACGTAATGCCATTTTATATCCCTTGGGCATAAATTTATGAAATTCAGCCAAGAATTTCATTGTAATGGAGACATATAGATCTACCTGTCCAACCAGACCAAAGCCACTCTTCCACATTCCTTTTAATTCTTAAAAAATACATTCTAGTTTTTATTTTCCAAAACTAAATTAAACTGAATTCATTAATATTTTATACATCTCCAAAGAGAAATCATATAAATATATAGTGATATAAATTAAATATAACATATTAATGATGTTAATGGTGATAATACCTCTGTCCTAGTGGTCATACTCTTCATCTTTTTCACATACAGTCAATATTATGTGTGTGGACTGAACCAACAGATAAAGATAAAAGATCATTCATCTGCTTTTTATGTATTGAGTGAGTATGAAGGTGAGTATGTTAATGTTTCTCACCACAGGAGGTGCGTTATCAGGATCCATACACACAGCAGCTCCCGGGGGGCAGGTGACACCAGGAATGGGGTTCAGAGGCTGACAGATGTTGATGTAAAAGTCTGGTGATCCATCACTTTGATCCACTGCTTCATCTGAAAGGACAGAGATTCAAGAAACTGAACCGTCTGGATAACTGATACAGCTATCAGGGACACTGAAACTCCCTAATTCAGCACTAAGGTGGTCCATCTGAATGTGTCCATCAAACTAAAGTGAGCCTGGTTCTCAACAAGGTACAATGATTAGTGGTAATCCTTTTAAATGTTAATAAGATCCTTGAGGCCAAGTAAAATATTTGGGCATGGTTGTTTTTCAGCGGCCCAGTCTCCACAGATGCCAGATGGTTTTAATATCAAATTTAGGACATATATTTAATGATTTATTATTGAAATAAAAAAATATATATATAACTGATAAAATGAAAAATGTTATTTGAAATAATCCCAAACTTAAACTGTAAGTGATCAAATGTGAAAGGTTAGGCCACCTACCTGTGGCTGTGTAGTATCCGTTGACGTGAATAAGAGGAGTCAGGTCAATTACAGTAGAGCCCTTCTGGACTGAACATGTTACCTGATAATTAAATCAATTAAAGAAAAAGAAACATTTTTTCCAAATATTTTGATGATTTTTAGCAACTGAATGAAAGTTGATGCAATGCACCAATTACATCACAAAAATGTAACTTCTAAAGACTGCATTTCTTCACAATATCATTTTTGCTGTTGTACAAAGGCCATAAACTCACAGAAAAAAACAACAATACTAACATTTGTGTGACACTGCAGCTGTATTTGTGTTTAGTTGTCTTTTTCTATCTACACACAAGTAATTTGTGGATGGCACAAAAACCTGTCAAATTAGTTCTGATTATAAAATTCCATCACATATATTAATCTGACTCTGCTGGCTGCACAAATGCATCTTGAAATACATCATAAAATTTGAGTTTTGTTTGAAAGAAAAAATAAAATGAATAGCTATTTACAATACAGTGACGTAAAGCACCAAATATAATCAAACATACTTACAGGCTGTTCGCACACCAGCGGTGTGTGGAAAGAGAAGAAGTGCGTGCATTTTTCATCATCTGAGTCAATGAGGACTGGCTCTGGGGGGGGTGAGCCCATGTTAGGGGGCCTGTACACATACAATGCAGCTACTGAGTACACTGAGTTATAAAAAAAATAAACGTGTTACTTCTAATGTGTGGTTCAAGTGGATAAAAACTAAAACGAATGCTGACTTGTTTCTGTTGTTTATTTTTGTGGTGTAAACATTTAAATCATTGTGCCCATTAAACTTTAAAAAGAACACTAGAGAACAGATTTACTGTGATCTTGCATGTGGTTCCAACTTAAGTGCAGTAATAATTTAGTGCCTGGAAAGCATGAACACAGGGATTTTTTGGGTCTGACTGTTGTATGAGCATGTGTATATGAGCATGTGTGTATCAGCATGCGTGCATGTGCGTGTGTATATGAGGGTGTGTATATGTGCATGCGTGTATGTGCATGCGTGTATGTGAGAGGTTCCCTTCGCTGAGCACGTTTGGGGAGGAGATCACTGAAATGAACTATAAGCTTTGAGCTTGCAATTCACTGCAGATTTCCTCATTTACCACCACAAAAAAACTGAAAAATACATGTCCTAAACTTTGCACAGAACATTTTTATACTCAATGAAAACTAAGACCACTTGGGATGTCTTATTAGGAGTATTGGAGCAAAATTAGAAGTACTTCCAATTAAAAGTACTAAACTCCTTTTGCAGCTCTCCATATATTGTTCATTTTTTTCATTTTGTTTTTTTTAACAGAAATAACTTAAGTAGCTGGGTAAACATTGACTACATTTTACTAATAAAGTGAACTATAGGTTTACATTCACGTGTCATCTTTTATGTACTTGAACTTCAAATAGATATGTAAGTTCAAGAGGTTCTTCTTATTGGTATTTGCCTACTTTATTAGGCTTTCATGAGTCATCCTCCTTTATGTGTGCTGATCAATGCTGAGCCATATAAAAAGAATAATACCAAATTTGAATGTAGTTAAACTGACGACTGAAGTCTTATGAATTTCATCTGAAAGTAGAATTTCTTAATTTTTTAATTATATTTCTGAAAAAAATCCACGAAGCACTAAAACCGCGGTACTCAAACCGTGAAGTGGCGAGGGATCACTGTATTCTCACACTTCAGAGAAACCACATGTACATGGATTAAAGAAAAAAAGGAGTAATACCTGCAGATGAAGTGGATGATGGTTTTGTGTTTCAGCTCAGGGTTTGCTCTGCAGGGGCTACCATCTTCATATGTCAGCTCCAGCACATGATCCTTGTATAACAGCTTTCTGCTCACCTTACCGCCACTGGTTACACTATCTCCATCCTTTATACACACAGCTGCAACACATATGACCAGAGATATTAGAAAATGCTTAAGATGGCACCTTTAGTAATAATTTCTGTTTAGGGAGTTCCTTGTTCTAAAGAACTTATAGTTGCATATCCTAACAGAGCCCTCCACTCAGATTGAGATATTAGACTTAAGTTTTTTTTTTTTTGTTTTTTTTTTACAAAGCATGTACTTAGGACTGGCTCCGATTCCAGTAGTTATGCTGCTAAAGGCCCAGGCTGCTGTGGGACCTTCTATAATATTCTAGGCTCTTTTTCAGTCTATTCTCTTTATTCCTATTGTATGTCTGTAATTAACATTATTCAATTTTGTGTCTCATAGGCATATGTCCCTGGACTAATCTGTGCTTGTTGGTTTTCCTGCCCTGTCATCTCAGACCCCAAGTGGACCGTCATTGGCCGGACTGTATTGGACTTCTGTGTAAAGTGCCCTAAGCACTTCCTTTGTTATTGGACTATACAAATCCAGATGATTTGAATTTAGCTGGATTGAAATCCAAATCTCCTTCGAGTCAAAATCTTTCTTTGTTTTGATGGCTTTTAAATCAGTTTACAGTCAATCTTCATCTGTGTTTACTTTCTGGAAATCTATTTCTCAGTACGCATTTGTCAATAATTAAAAACAGCCATAATTACAATTGCAAAATGACTACACGTGGTCAATAATTTGCAAAGTAATGGAATTTCAGGTCTCTCATTAAACTTCCTTTGGTGCCCTGTGATACAGTTTATACATGATGGTGACGCATGTCCTCGAGTGTTTCATAAACCTTCTGAATATCTAAACAAGCTTAAACAGTAACCAGAAAAGACTCGCTTTAAAAGACAACTTTTGGAAAAGACAAAGAGATGGAGAGTTTAAGTACAAGTTGAAAAGAACACAACCTTTTTTTTTCCTCAATGTCTGACATTACTAAGCTTTTCCCGTTTTAGGTCAACTGGGATTACCAAAATTAATTCTCTGTATTAAATACCAGAATAATGATACCCATAAACTTGTACGACTTGGATCAAATGGCTTGGGTACCCTTCCTCAAACTTGGCCCACTCCAACTGAGAGAACTCATGTAACTGAGTAGGCCGTCTGGTTCGCACACACCTTTTCAGCTCTGGCCACAAATTTTCTATGGGATTAAGGTCACGGCCCAGCAACTGCCACTCCAAAACATTGACTTTGTTGTCCTTAAACCACTTTGTAACATATTTGTCGGTATGCATAGAGTCATTGTCCATAAGACACCCATTTGCACCTAAGCTTCAACTTCCTTGCCGATGTTGTATCAAAATTTCTAAATAACGGTCTTTCCTCATGATTTCATCTATTTTATGAGGTGCACCAGTCCCTCCTGCAGCAAAACACCCCCACAACCTGATGCTGCTACCCTCAAGGTGTTCTCAGTCTCCAAGCTTCCCTCATTTTCCTCACAATGTAACGATGGTCATTGTGGCCAAACAGTCCAGTTTTAGTTTCATTAGACCACAGGACATCTCTCCAAAGATTGAGGTCTTTGTCCCTGTGTGTATTTGGAAACTGTAATCTGTTTTGCTTTTGTTCTGGGGTTGAGATGCAGAGTTCCAAAGCACATTAATCTCTGGGACACAACACCTGTCTCCTTCCTAAGGTGTTTATACAGATGAATGTGGCACCTGCGGGCATCTGGAAATTGTACCCAAAGGATGAACCAGACTTGTGGAAGTCCACAGTTCTCTACCTGATATCTTGGCTGATGTCTTTGAATTTCCGCATGATGTCACACAATGAAACAGTGTGTTTCAGGTGTGCCTTAAAATACATCCACTGGTGTGCCTCCCATTAACACAAATATTTTAATTTAACCTGTAAGAAACTTCTAAAGTCATGACATCATCATGCGGGCTTTCCCAAATTGTCTAAAAATAGTTATCTTCATGTATGTAAATTTTTGACTTTCTCTCTAGTATTATTCTGGCATTTAGTAAATAGAAAGGAAGGATACAAAGGGCCTGATCTTCTGCCAGATCTCCTAAAGCAGCGATTTAGGGATAGCAGGTAGCAGGAGGGGCGTTCCGCCGCAAAGAACGCAATCTTCCACCTTGCTAAACCCGCTATCCTACCTGCTCTACCCGCTACATTATGCATGGGAGTAGTTGGGGCGTTCCACCTGTAAACCAATCAGAGCGTCAGTAGCCATTGCCTTGCGCTACCCGCTAACCGCTATGGAGCATCTTTTCATCCAGATCAGAGCAGCTCTGATCTCTGCTGTAGAGCTTCCTCCTCTTCCTTCCTCCTCCTCCTCTGCACTGATATATACATACAAATATTTGTACACAGACAATTCCTATCAGCTACCTGAAAGTCCCAGATAGTTGGTGCGCTCCCAGTAAACACGCTCTGGTGGTTTATGGTTTAACTGGTGAGCAAGCCGTTTAAGACGCTTAAGACCTCTGCCATTTTCTCAGAGGTTCAACTGAGGCCAAATCACGCTTTTTATGCAAGAGGTAATTCGAGGTAGAGCCATTTGTGCACGTCCACATGTGACCAGGTGGATGCACATTGACGCTATTTGGACGCGCTCTTGTACGCGCCGACATGCGAGTTGTCGGTAGCAGGTGGTCAGACCTGAGTTTGTGGAAAGGGCAAAAGACACGGCCATTGCCACACCAACAATGTGAGTAAAGCCTGGTTTATGCTCAGAATTCATGTCGTCTGCATGTGTGATGCAGATATGCCCCCCCCACCCTCCGCAGACACACCGGTGCACCTCCCCAAAATTGTAGGTGACCACAGACAGTGCTGCAGATAGTGTCGCAGGGAGGAGAGAAAGGAGGCCTCTGATTGGTCAATTCTACATCCGCGTAGAAAAGAGCGCGTCATTGAAGAAGTGAGGAAGTACCCACATCTGTACGATTCTGGTTCTCCACACTACAAAGACAGCACATATTCTAGTAATTCATGGAGGTAGATAGCGATGAATGTGGGTCTGGATACGGCCGAGACGGTGAGGAAGTGGAAAAACACAAGAGATAAGTTTAGTAAGTTTAGCTAGTTTATGATTGTCCCTCTTGCATTGTGGCGTGGAATAACATAGCGCAGACGCGCTTCAAAATTGAGTATAAATCAAAAATAAGTGCGGCATCTCTTCGACAAGCTACTGCGACAAGCTACTGCGACACATTGCTGCTAGAGAATACACAGCCCTTAAGGGAGTCAGCATGATGGGTAGCAGCTTTAGTGAGCAGAAGATTGCATTAGCGGTTAGCGGAGGGTACCAAACCTGCAATTTACGGGTTGCGGGTAGCGGCTAGCGGGAATTGTACAATCAGAGCCAAACTCTTCTTAAGCAACTGTGAGGCAAACCTTTGTTAAACTCCCAGTGAGGAGCACAACTGTTGTTGCCAGCTGGACATAGAGACAGTAGTTTAAATGGAAATGTAAACTGAATTGCAGCCCTGACCTGTCGATGAATGATTCAGTTGAACATTTTACATTTTAACCATCAATGCTACATATTTTTTTTTCTTTGTTTTAAGAGGTTGATGTGGATGCAAAATGATTTTTGTGTACCTACTCATAGCAAACAGTAGCAACAGTAAGTGACCTTTAAGCATTTGAGAGACTTTAAAAAAATCTGATCATTTAATATATACTGCTAAGCCAATTTATTTGAATTAAAGAATTAAACTGAAATAAACTGATGCTTAAACTGATGCTTTACCTTTCCGACTTGTGTGTTGTGCAAGTGGTTGATGTGGAGTTGTAGCTCTAGTGAATAACCAGCTCGTTGGATGTAAATACATACCAGTTTCAGGGATGCATCCAGCATCAGTCACATTTCCACAGATATTCAGAAGGTACGTCTTCCTGTGTTCTTGACGATTGTGCACAGTGTAACCTCCATCCTTCGTCAAGGAGTTCAGGTCAAACAAATGACCTGGGAGAGGAGAAGTCAAAGATGGCACACCGTTGAAGACCCTGCTCCAATCACATATTGCTTTTTCTTCTTCTTTTGGCTTTACCCATTTGCGACCAGAATGTAAGAACATTTTAAAGTTTTGAAAGCAATAAAAATCCTGTGGAGAGATGATTGTGATGATTGATATTGTCTGACCTGTAGTGGGGTTTTTGACTCTGCAGTTGTCGTGCAGGTTGCTGTTTAGAGGACAGGCAGCAGCTGTTAACCACAGGAACGTGTACACGCAGTCCTCGATCTCAGAGATCAGAGTAGGGCGGGAATTCTAAGTGGTGAACAGATACAAATCATTTGCATCTATATTTTTTTGTGGGATGGCAAGCTGACCAGGGTAAATGCCATTTGTCACATAAAGGCAGCTGGGAAAGGCTCCTGCTTCAAAATATGTAAAAATGGATAGAATGATGAATTTTTGTTCATACAAACACCTTACTGGGTCATCCTAGTGTTCTTAACAAAAGTAAAGGGCATAAAGGGTGTAGATAGTAGAAGTTTATTGTTAGTCCTGGGACTAGTCACAGATTTGATTGGAGCTATCCGACCAAAAGGTTTCAGGAACTACAGAACCAGGAATGCCTGAGGAAAGAGCCCTGAACCTGATGAATCACATACAAAGGTCAAATTTGAAACACAATTTCTATACATAAGAACATACAAAATAATTACACTAACATTAATATTTAGTGAATAAATAAAAATAACAAATCCAGAGGTTAAAAGCTTCTTTCTTTGAATCAGTCATATTTTTTTACTGGCTTAGAAACTGAATGTCTTAAAAATACAGAATAGTTACTAGCTATTCTGATTCCCTGCACAGCGCTCTGACCCAAACATCAATAAATGTCCACTTCTCAACCTAACATTAAAAACGTTTTTTTTTTTTTTTCTCTCTTTTTCAAGTGAAACCAGAGAACAGCTGCTTTGCTCATGAGGTCATTGCTCAACTAATCAGCTTTCAAATTCCATCCAAAGAGTTTCTATCATTTCAGAAACTACAACCCAGAACATAGATTTTTTTTTGCCACAAGGTACTATTAAAAAGTTTTTAATGAATCCCTGTTTCCATGGATGAAACAGAGGTTTAATAGAGGCAAACTGAATACTGCAAAATGGTGGTATTTTTATCTGAAAGGTGACAGTAGCGCATTACATTTTGGGCTTTTTGCACTCACGATCAGTTTTGATAAAGAAAGCAAAGAGTAAAAACATGCGGTACAGATCGTTCATTTTTTGTCATGTTCTACCTTAAACGACCTTGGTGTACTACTGAAATGCTGTGGAGTGTACCATACTGGCCCGAATATAGGACGATATATTTTATTCTAGAAATCATATTCTCAAAAATGGGATCGTACTATAATGGAGATCTAGACTTTTCTATAGTCGTTACACATCTGCGCCGCTAGATGAAGCTGGCACCAAAGTAACCAGTAAGAGAATGGAAGGAATGGAGGACCACGCGAATGCGCTGAACAAAGAGGCTCGAAAATTTTGTTGCAGCCCAGATTTTTTATTTTCTTTACAGACTGAATTATTAATGTTGTACTTGAAATTGAATATAACTCGACCTTGATGGTTATGCAGTTATTAACATCATTAATGCTGTTTTTGAACTACAGTGATCCCTTGCCACTTCACGGTTTGAGTTCCACGGTTTTAGTTTCTCACTGATTTTTTTCAGAAATATATTATAATTTTAAAAAATCAA
The DNA here is from genome assembly GCA_018398805.1 of Hirundichthys speculiger. NCBI lineage: Eukaryota > Metazoa > Chordata > Actinopteri > Beloniformes > Exocoetidae > Hirundichthys > Hirundichthys speculiger. Next base: position 453,041 of record JAGFBZ010000663.1, read on the forward strand.
GAAATAATCGCTGAAATCCTGCGAAAATCCATCCCACAGCAGACGAGAGGCTGCAGCTGCCAGCGAAACATCAAATGATGACTCACAGCCTCCTGTAAGCAACAGAGAAACGCGGACGGACCAGAACTCTAGAATCTGAGCTCTGATTGGCCGAGACGCATCACCCAAGAATCACAGGATGTTGTGCAGAAAGACCACAGTTATCTCTGTGGGATTTTTTTTCCCTATAATAATTGTACAATAAAAAGTTGTTTTATGAATAACCTTGTTGGCTTCAACATATTTTTATTTTCCCTAAATGATATTTGAAAAATAGTGTTCTCTTATAATCAGAGTCTTCCTATATTTGGGCCAAAACGGTAAATAACATTGATCCAAAGCAAAGGATCTACATATCTATCCATTCATGGCCGATGTGATGTGGGTCAAGTGGCTGCAATAATTCAACATGAGAGGAAGGACCAGAAGGGGGAAGAAAGTCGATGTGCTGAACATCACAAGAAATTCATTTACACACGTGGACAAAATTGTTGGTACCCCTCAGTTAAAGAAGGAAAAACCCACAATTCTTACTGAAATCACTTGAAACTTACAAAAGTAACAATAAATAAAAATTTATTGAAAATCAAATAATCAAAATCAGCCATCACTTTTGAATTGCTGATCAACATAATTATTTAAAAAAACAAACTAATGAAATAGGGCTGGACAAAAATGATGGTACCTCTATAAAAGATTGAAAACTGTTTGACCAGAGTGACATGATTAACTCAGGTGTGTCCTTTAATTGACATCACAGGTGTTTCCAAACTCATAATCAGTCAGTCAGCCTATTTAAAGGCAGACAAGTAGTCACTTTGCTGTTTGGTGAAAAGATGTGTACCACACTGAACATGGACAACAGAAAGCGAAGGAGAGAATTGTCCCAGGACATCCGAAAAAAAAATTATAGACAAACATCTTAAAGGTAAAGGCTATAAGACCATCTCTAAACAGCTTGAAGTTCCTGTGACAACAGTGGCTCATATTATTCAGAAGTTCAAGACCCACGGGACAGTAGCCAACCTCCCTGGACGTGGCCGCAAGAGGAAAATTGATGACAAATTGAAGAGACGGATCGCTCAAATTGTATCCAAAGAGCCCAGAACAACCTCCAAAGAAATTAAAGGTGAACTCCAAGGCCAAGGTACATCAGTGTCAGATCGCACCATTCGTCATTGTTTGAGCCAAAGTGGACTTCATGGGAGACGACACCACTGCTGAAAAAGATCATAAAAAAGCGAGACTGGAATTTGCAAAAATGCATGTTGACAAGCCACAAAGCTTCTGGGAGAATGTCCTTTGGACAGATGAGACCAAACTGGAGCTTTTTGGTAAGGCACATCAACTCTATGTTCATAGACTCAAAAACCAAGCATACGAAGAAAAGAACACTGTCCCTACGGTGAAACATGGAGGAGGCTCAGTAATGTTTTGGGGCTGCTTTGCTGCATCTGGCACAGGGTGTCTTGAATGTGTGCAAGGTAAAATGAAATCTGAAGACTATCAAGGCATTCTGGAGAGAAATGTGCTGCCTAGTGTCAGAAAGCTTGGTCTCAGTCGCAGGTCATGGGTCTTCCAACAGGACAACGATCCAAAACACACAGCCAAAACACCCAAGAATGGCTGAGAGAAAAGCGTTGGACTATATCATATCTGTATTATCCTCAAAAAGTACAATTTTTTAAGTTTTGACAGCTTCAAGGTTTTTAAATTTGCCTGTGCGACGTACAAAATTCTTCATGGTCTTGCTCCTCCACCTCTGAAAGATTTTATAAAAAACAGGACTGTCAGGGGCATGATCACCAGGGCCTGCGACAGAGGAGATGTTGAGATCCCCCACAGACGCACAACATTTGGCAGAAATGTGTTGTCCGTTCTGGGGGGGGACAACTGGAACAATCTTCCCTCCACGGTTAGGGAATGCTCGACTTTCTCTGCTTTTAAAGGAAAGCTAAAAAACTGGTTAAAGCAAAATCAGAAATGTGTGCACTAAGTTCATGCTTGGAAATGTAAATTTGAAATTATGTATCTTTTTTTATTTTATAATTGTATTACTATGCTATATGTTTGTATGTTTTTACTCTAGGCAATTAATATCCTGCCCAGGGACTTCAGTTGAAAATTAGCTACTTAGCTATAAACTGGCTCATTTACAGAAATGTTCATTAATGTGCATTGTCCCTGAACAAATAAAATTGATAAAAAAAAAAAAAAAAATGATATTCTAAAGTGGCCTTCCATGAGCCCAGATCTGAATCCCATTGAACATCTGTGGAAGGAGCTGAAACATGCCATTTGGAGAAGACACCCATCAAACCTGAGACAACTGGAGCAGTTTGCTCATGAGGAGTGGGCCAAATTACCTGTTGACAGCTGCAGAACGCTCATTGACAAATACAGAAATCGTTTAATTGCAGTGATTGCTTTAAAAGGTTGTGCAACAAAATATTAAGTTATGGGTACCATCATTTTTGTCCAGCCCTATTTCATTAGTTTGTTTTTTTTAATAATTATGTTAATCAACAATTCAAAAGTGATGGCTGATTTTGATTATTTGATTTTCAATAAATTTTTATTTATTGTTACTTTTGTAAGTTTCAAGTGATTTCAGTGAGAATTGTGGGTTTTTCCTTCTTTAACTGAGGGGTACCAACAATTTTGTCCACGTGTGTAGGTAAAAATGACAGAACACCGGCGGCTACATATATTTAGGTTAAAGACAAATCTCCCAAAAAACTGAAGAAGAACTAAAAGCCAAATCAAAAATACACCTAAGTTCTCTGAAGTGCTTCTTATTGATGTCCAAATCAACACTTTCCAGCTCAACTTCTGGTCTAGACTAGAGGCGTCCCGATCCGATATTCGTATCGGATCGGCCGCCGATATGAGAAAAAAATGCGGATCGGTATCGGATCGGCAAGCCCTAAAAATGCCGATCCAGACTCCCGATCCAGTTTTTTTCTAAAGTCCGTTCCGGGTTTTCCAGCGCACCGCGCAGTGCATTATTCAGATGACCCATTCCAGGTCTTGCTCTGTGTTTCCCTAATATCCGGTCCTCATTTTCCAGCACACCTTCAGGAGGAGCTCGAGTTGTCTCGCGCGGGGGGCGGGGTGTTTGGTTTGTGGCTGCGCACTGTGCCCGACAGAGAGAGAGAAAGAGAAAAGCGTGGCTCGCGAGGCAGATAGCAGCCATCAGCGGCCAAGTGATGGCTTCAAACCTACAGTTTGAGTGTCAGTGAGTCGCTAAATCACCAGAAAAATTCGCTAGATTTGTCACTAGTCGCTTTTTACAAATTAAGTCGCTAGGGGGGTCTGGAAAGTCGCTAGATATAGCGACAAAGTCGCTAAGTTTGCAACACTGCTCTCTCTCTGTCGGGCACAGTGCGCAGCCACAAACCAAACACCCGCCCCCCCCCCCCCCGCGCGAGACAACTCGAGCTCCTCTCCACCCCCCACCCCCCCGTTTGGGACGTTTGGGAATCGTGACAAACTGCCACTGAACAGTGTCAAAGCACAGGTACTAATGCTGTTAATAGACGGTTAAACTCAGGTTGTGTTTGCTTAATACAATTAACAATATTATCTGCACTTATGGCTTGTAAAGCCGTGGTTTACTGATGCCATTTCTGTTTGTTATTTATCATTTTGTCTATTTTGTGTTGATTTGTTAAATAAATAGGTCAGTTTCTCGTTACCAACCAATGTGTATAATTCAAATGCACCTAATTCAGCTGGCTAGTTATTATCAGGAGTAAAACCCTATTCAGCATGAGTCTGACAACAAAGTAAGTTGGTTAAAGGTGGGGTGGGTGTTGTTTTTTTGCAACACTTTTTACAATATTGCCTGAAAACCTTTTCACATTTCCATTGCACCCACTGAAATAAAATGTTTGCAAAAAAAACTAAACATTTTGGTCCAGTCTAGAAGGTATAATCAGAGAAAAACTCTGACCAATCAAAAAAGTGATCATCACTATTTTGATTGGCTGCCTAATACGTCCATCAAATATCACCCCTCCCTCCCTCCCTCCCTATGGTTCATGCAGTCGTGAATCATGTGAAGGCGTGGTTTCGAGGGGTGAGCTGAAGAGGAGGAGGCGGAGCCTTTGGGAGGAGGGAGGGAGTGTATATTTTCAAAATCTCACTTGAGTTGGATTGTTGGAACCGTTTTTCAAACAACACCTACTCCACCTTTAAATGACTTTAAACTTTAATACATGCTCAGATAGGCCGGTATTGGTATCGGCAGATATCGGTATCGGATCGGGAGTACAAATAAATATCGGTATCGGATCGGAAGTTCAAAATGCTGGATCGGGACATCTCTAGTCTAGACATTTAAACACATACTTCAGGTGGAAACCATCATACAAAAATAAATTCTAAGCACCAAACTAAATGTGTTTCCTGTTAACTCTATCACAAAATAACCCTCCCTGTGAGGGAGGATTATTTCAGACTGCACAGAAATGTGTAGGGTTAACCAACCAGTAAAAACTGTATTTCTCACCACATTATCTTTGTCGCACTTGAAGCGTATGATGCTGGTCCTGTTGCGCTTCCCGTCTGGACACGTCTGTCCACTGGTGTACTGAAGCTTCAGGATACTTCTGTCCCATGTAGGACCAGAGTCAACCTGCCCCAAGCTCACATATTCATCTCCATCCTTGACACAGGACGCAGCAGTGGAGGGACACTTCCACGAGCCTGCATCAAGACCAGACTTTCAATAATTACATCCAATATTTTCACAAACGATGTAATAACATAATAAACACACTGACCTCCCTGCTGCACCAGTGACCTGCAGACATTAATGTAAAAACGCTTCTTTGTCTCCTGCGTGGAGATCTCCACCTCCCAGTTCAAGGAGTCCATAGCTAGAGATGAGAGGTCATACGAGTGACCTTGACCATCACTGAGGAAAAAACAGAAAAAAAAAATTGTACATGTTTCTCTGTGAACATTTTGTTTGGCTTAGAGGTTTTTTTTCTCTTTGATTAGGATTTAATATTATAATTTAAATGAATGATATTTGCTCAGGGTCTCTAAAGCACCTAGAGGCAACTTGCATTGCAATAGACGCTATACAAATAAAATTGAATTGAAATATTGCAACGTTGTCGATGTTTAAAAGAACGACGCTTCTCATAGCATTGTCATTAACTAGGTGACACATTAAATTACATAATGTTGGCTTGCAGTTGACCAAGTTGCTGCAAGTTGAGGGGAATTACATCATAAAACAATAAGCTCAAGAGGAGACAACCGAATAAAGAGTTTGAGAAAATGAGAAACACCTGCTGAAAAGGAGAAAGACAGAAAGATTTGAAGAAACCGAAGAGTAACATAAGAAGAAGAAGAGGATGGGTACTTGTAGGAGCAGCTGGTGGTTTTAACTGGAACACAGGCCAGTGCAGTGGGCCAGTTGAAACAGGTATGTGCAGTCTGGAGTCTCCTTAATAAACTCTGGTGCTCCCTGAACAGGTGAAAAACACACAGAAAGGCACCATCACTGAAAAGCTGGGATAAAATCTGGCTAAATCACATCTTTATTGATGCAATTCAAAAGAACTCAAATAACAGTTACGCTCAGCTGGTGTTTCCAAAGCTGCCAAAAAAAAGTGAGCAAAGAATCATATCATGAAGCTTTCGTATTCAAATTTTCTAAAAATAAAATTCCACATACAAAAAAAAATGGGGGTCGGTTTGTCATTTACAATTATCATTGTCATTTTAGTTGAATTTTTCACCAATCCTAATCCTACCTTTTAGTTTTAATTCATTTTTAGTTGTATTTTCTCTAATCTAATCTCTTCTAATTTACAGCCAGTTAGATTTGTAGAGAAATCTACAATCTCACTGTCCTCTGGATCTAGTTAAACTTACAGGATGCATGTCAGGGTGGCAGGAGAAGGAAATGACTGTGGATCTTTGGAAAACTTTATGACACGTCTCCCCGTTGGTGTAGTTAAGGATGATCTGATCCCCCACAAAGCTCAGCGTCTGACTGGCCATTCCTGCAAGAAGAGAAAAATATCAATTATTCAACTGAGGAATAATTGCACAAAGTCTATTTTAAAGATAGGATGATTTTTTTTTGTTTGTTTTAATTTCCATACCTGCAATTTTGTGACTGTTTCCATCCACCTGGCAGGAAGACACAGATTCGATGCCAGTGTCGACGTGGGTGCAGACATCCTTCTGCAGCGCCCCGCAGACCGACAGGTGGTAGGTGTACTTCCCACTAACGACGGGGTAATCTCTGTCCTTCAGAGAGCTGAGGTCAAACTTGTAACCACTCTTGGGGTCACGGACCTGGCAGTGTTCACCTGGGAGCAAAAGGTTAGAGAATTAAAACTTCAGGACTGACTCTGGTGCAGTGTGACTGCTCAAAGATTTTATGCCTCTTTTGGCCCTTTATGATTTGAATGTTTTTGTTAGGTGCCATTCTTTTCAAATTTCAATTGTCATCTTACTTTTTACATTTCTCGATATCAATTGTTTAGTTTGTTATTCATATCTCTATTATTATGTATCTATCTTAACCTTGAGACTTCCTGATAGGGCAGGCCTCTGACGTCCTCCAAATGAAGATGTATTCACAACCATCTAGGCGGTCAAACATTGGGGAACCCTGGAAGTAAAAAAAATAAACACACAAAGAGTAGTAACAGCAGCATCATCAGTCTATAATCCTGGCTTTTCAAAACTGTACACTTCAGTTAACATATATAATATCAACATTTGCATTTGTGCTTTTCACAAATGAACTAAAACTGAAAAGTTTTCATTTTCTATTGGCCATGTTTGGTGGCATACCTTTAAAACACCCATTCTAACTGCATGACATTTTCGTCCTTAATGGCTGAGTTATACAACATCTACTTAATGTTGTGCAATAACATTGTGAGGGCTGGTTGATTAAACATTTCTAAAGCTTTCTTGGGGAGGACGGTGGACTTACTGCCACAATCATGCACAAAACCATAAAACCATTATGTTCTTACAAACTCAACTATAAGTCTACAAAGTTTCATAAGATCTGAATATCACAGGCTTCATAGGTGTTGAGACTATCAAGTCCAAATCTGAGTCCATACCTTTCTTCTGTCAGCAGATGGTGCTGTAACTGTGTTTTAACAATGTTGGGTGAATACCTTTAGTCAAAGTCTTCATCAAATGTATGAGAATTGGAGAAGATCTGATCAGCATTTTAAAGCTATCACTGCAACACACATGACACATCCGCCCCCCCGACCGCCAACACCACTGTCAAACCAGACCTGAGATCTCAATAACTGACACAGATGATATGCTTCAAAAAAGAATGAAAGAAAAAAAAAAACATCATTCTGATGTGTTCAGGTGCGTGTTAGTTTATTTTGATGACGTTTGGTTTCTATCTAGATAAAAAGAAAATACGTGTTTATAATAATGAAAGTAATCTTTCATCAAGCCCTGATGAAAGACTGTAACCCAATGGTTAAATGGGTTATGTAAAGAATGGGTGGTAAAACTCACTGGGTTGTCGTCACACTGTAAGATGATGCGTGTTGAGTAGCGGGATGAACCGTGACACAGATCTCCGTTCTGGTACACCACGCTAATGGTGCCATCTTCTGCCACCTGCGGGCTCGACTGGACGTATCCAAGGTTGTAACCTTTCCCAGAAATCACACCACAGGCACCCAAAGGACCCACTGCAGAAAAGATGAAACATTCCTTAATTTATGATTCACATAAGATGAAATAGTGACATTTAGGGGCTGGGACTAAATTTAATAGGATTAAAGTTTATGACTATGAAACTTATTTTCTATGCTGATTCTGATATCCAATACAGTGATCCCTTATTTTTTGCAGAAATAAGAAAAAAAAACAAATAAGAAGAGAACAAAATCCGCGAACTGGAGCCGGAGCTCCCTGAGACTAAATAATATGTTTAAAATATGTTTGAAAACTGCAAAAAAGCAGCGAGGCACTGCAGCGAAACAAGACAAAGGCTCAACTGTGGTCTTTCTGTTACAACATTTCTTTGCTGTGAGAGAACACACACAACATCCTGTGATGTTTGGGTGATGCGTCTCGGCCAATCAGAGCTCAGATTCTAGAGTTCTGGTCTGTCTGCATTTCTCTGTTGCTTACAGGAGGCTGTGAGTCATTGTTTGACGTTTCCCTGGCAGCTGCAGCCTCTCGTCTGCTGTGGGGGGGGTTTTCATGGAATTTCCGCGATTTTTTTCTTGATATTTTATTATATTATATATTTCTGAAAAATCCGCGAATAACTAAAACCACGAAACTTAAAGTACGAATTGCCACGGGATCACTGTATTCTTAAACATCTGACCTGCCAATATCAGTTTTGACAGATTTTCTTTCTTAGACTTGTAATCGACATTAATAAATCAGCAAAACAGCAGAAGCTGCAGACTGCACTTTTCTGGTTTTGTTTTCAGGCTCTTATGGCCCGATCTTCCACCAAACCTCCTAAAGCCGCTATTAAAGGATAGCGGGTAGCGTGAGGGGCGTTCCCCCGCAAAGAACACAATCTTCCACCTCCCTAAACCCACGATCTTACCTGCGCTACCCGCTATATTATGCATAGGAGTGGTTAGGTTCTCCGTTAAACCAATCAGTGCATCAGTAGCCATTGTCTTTAAGAGCAGGTTGCGCTACCTGCTAACAATTTGACAATTTGATTTCATATGATGCTTGACAAACTAAAATAGTAAATATTACTCCAACTTGACACACACACACACACACACATGCACGCGCACACACCAGTTTAAACTTCTTATTTCCTCACCTGGACAGCCCTCTGTAGTTGGGAGGGGTTTGCAGAGATTGATGTAAAACCTGCGCAGTTCTGAGTTTATAGCGATCCAAGGGCTGTCATTTTCATCTCGGATCAGCTGACTCAGATCGTACTCGTTACCATGGGAATCTAGAGGGCAATGAAAACATATTTGCTTTCTTATTTACAGGTATATTTCCACATTCTTATTAACTTTCTGGGTATTACGTACTGTCTTACTAAAGATATTAAAATATGAACTCTAACAGCTTAAAAACAGTACAAGGAATTTATATAAATCTTTTAATTCATGATTATTCACAGAAAGACACACATTGTTACTACTAAAGTATTTGGTATCAAATGCAATGGAGATGTTCTGATTATATTTTGACATGGTGTGTGTGTGTGTGTGTGTGTGTGTGTGTGTGTGTGAGTGAGTTAATACCAGTGATCATGCAGTCCACTGGAGCAGGTATGCAGGCCAGAGCAGTTGAGAACTCAAAGAGAACGTCATGGACCACATGGGTCGGTAAAGAACTTAAGTCCTCTCGCACCAGTTTTATTGAGCCAGACTGAGCATTTTGATCACAAACAAAATTAATGGTGAAGGTGTCCCGAGTTGCTAATGGAGATAGAAAATACCAATGAAAAGATTAAATAAAGTGCATAGTAAAGACAATGTTCACTACTTTAAGCTCACACTAAAACTAAAAAGAAAACATGTTTCTGTATATCATTTGTGTTTTGACTCATGTAAAACAATACTTTCCAATAAAACAAAAGAAATTTCTCATTATTGACTGAAGTGGTACCAATTGCATATTTTCATTAGTATTTCAAAAAACATCTGAGGTTTCGAGCATAATTATCTCAGTAATTCAAATCGTTCAATACCTGGCTGGGGAAACATTAAAATGATTTATAGTATCAGATATATCTTTTTCATTTTGGGGATTAATAAGGTATCACTGAATTGAACTGAATGGAATATTACAAATTGCATCATATTTAATTGTCCAACAAGAATGAATTAGGTAGGAAACAGAATAACATGAATGACAGTTGGTTCTTCTTCTGGTCTAAAGAACGCCAAACAACTGGTATCATTAAATTTGCACTTAGGTACAAAAAAGATATTGGTCACTGAAAATCAGAATTCTGTTTCCTATCATTTCAAATTAAATCATATGTAGTGTGTTATAGATACCTGTTGGATCATCCAGTGGTCCCTTATAAATGAGTTTCAGAATGCCATCAGTGGAGTACTGGAGGGTCTTCTCCACCCCGACTGGACTGGTGGGCTGCCCGTTCTCCAGCTCACAGCCAGCCATTCCAACTCCACAACCTGGTGCATCTGAGCAGATATTCACCTGCAGGGAAGAGAGGATTACACATACTGAAGTCCAGTGGTCTACATTAAAAATTTGATATATATATATATATATATATATATATATATATATATATATATAGGGGCTATATAAGGGATGCACTAACTATTTTTTAAAACCGATACCAATAACCGATAACTTTCAGCTCCCAAAGGCCGATAACCAATAACACACACATATACCTAAGATCATTACATCAATACTATGAACAAAACCAAAAACAGTTTGGACTCTTTAAATGAACAGATATTCATTTTTTCCAATGAAAAACTATTGGCAAGTCTCTCTCTTGCTCACGTTAGCGTCTTTAGCAGTCCTCATTCAATTTCAAAACTCCATGGAAGCGATGGTTAAGTTTCAGGTGGCTGATCGGGTTTGACGTATCAAAGTTTGTGCTATATTTTCCCTCCTGGAATTCACTTGGAGCATTTGTCACAAATAACCAGCAAACTATCTTCTTCGGAAACTTAAACAAAGTTCCATACAATAGCTGCCATGTTGTTCGTTTTCATCAGTACGCTGTGCTGCAGGCTGCATTCGAGGTGTAACGTAAATTCCCACTTTTCCTCGTTTGCTAGTCGTTCTTTCATCCTTTTTTTATTTTTTCTATTTTTTATGTGTAACATGTGGGAAAATACTTTGACTGTTTCGGTGCCATTACATGACCTCTTCTTTCTTTTTTTTTTTTTTTAACGGTTGTTAAGTGGTGTCCTATTGCTTTGATCTCCCCAGTGGCTCTGTCAGGGAGGGCATCCGGTGTAAAACTTGTGCCAAGCCTCTAATGCAGATCACTCCACTGTGGCAACCCCGAACAGGAAGAAGCCAAAATGGAAGTAGCGATGTCTTATTTGTCTTATGAATTATTTAGTTGAATAATTAGAAATAAAAAGAATTCATAACATGCAGTTTAATTTTTTAATAGAAGAAAGTCAAAAGCTGCAGCTGGGGACCATAATTTAGATTACAGTAGCATCAATGTTTGTATCTTACCAAGAACTCTTTGCCATTAGCAGTTGTCTTGTATCCAGACTTAGAGGCCAAAAGATTAAGGTTGTACTCAAAGCCAGTGTTGGGGTCCACCACCGAACAGCTCTGAAATAGCAAAACAAAAAATAAAAAGTCATCAGTCTTTAAAACATAAAGAATCCCCCCCAGCTTTATCATATCAACTTCTGAGGTAAAGTGTTGGTGTGTTACCAGAACGTGTGGATTGCATATAAAAACTACATGCAAGAATCAAGCACATGAACTCACTTCATTCTTGGTTGTTCGGATGGCACAGGCTGCTCTGGTGTCCCACATGAAACTGGCAGTGCAGTTCTGGTTCATCAAGAACCGTGGTCCCATCGGCTGCAGCATGAAGCACAAACACAGTCACATCACAGACAAACACTAAAGGTTTTTGCATTAACAAGCTGCTCTTCACCTTCAAAACAAACAAACAAACAAACAAGAAACAAAACCAAACCCTGTTTACTTACAGTTTTTCCTCTGGAGCAGACCATGTGGATGAGTGTTGTGTGTGAGAGCCTCCGGCCCTCTGACATGCAGACGGATCCGTCTGTGAACTCCAGCAGCAACCGGTCCCGGCCGTCTATGATCGGACCTCGCTTCAAAACACCCATGTTACTGACAGACAGACACGACTTCCTCTAAAGAGCCCTGAGGACAGACGGACAGAAACAGCCCATAAACCTCATTTCAGAGACAGACGTTGTAACACACAGCTTTTATTATTTTGTTTTTATACAATGGCACAATGGGAGGGGAAAAAAGGATTTGAAATTAAACAGTCTAGATGTGATCAAAGTGTATACATTCAGCTTTCATAAATATATCATATTTGCTATTGAAGAATAGCTGGCTTAGAGGCCCCATCGCGATTCATGGCTTAATTAAATCGATTCAAATCGTATTTTTTTTTAAAAATCGATTTTTTTTAAAAATCGCAGCATGTCTAATTGCAATGGAAGTAAACATCATGACAGAGGCTGTAATTCCCAAATAGTAAATGCTATTTTTTGTGAAACCTCTTAAATGAAACCTGAAAGTCTACACTTTAATCAAATCATGACTGTTTTATTTCAAATCCATTGTGCTGTTGTATTAAAAAAAATCTTAAAAGCTCTGTCACTGTCCAAATACTTCTGGACCTAACTGTATATATTTACAACCTAGTATGAGAGAAGGAATGGAAAAGAAGAAAAGGAGCTAGATTTATATCTCTGTTGGACATTATAATCAAACTATCTGTTCTTCCATAGACTCATTAAGAAAATCTGAGGCAAAACAGTAAATTGGTCACATGGGAAAATAAAATAGAGACAAGTCCTCATAATTTTTTTTTCCCATTTGGGTACATTGTGAGACATTTAAGGTGCATTTCCACTAGTGTCTCTATTACCAGGAAGAGCGCTGAAAAAGAGGCCTTCGGTAACCTGGTCCAGGAACCGAGGTGAAACAGAGCGGCCATTAAAAAGTAGAAAAGTAGAAAAAAGTAGAAACACCTGATCACATGATCATCTGAATAACATATTTGCCACATCAGAACTTTAGAAGATTAGGAGCTGATGGCACAGAGGCGTACTGCAGTTTCCACACCTCAGATGCAAACTAGAATAATTCACTCTAATTTACTCATACGAAGCATTTTATCTGGTCATCTGGTCTTAAAATGATCCTTCTAGCAGGATCTCCAACTTAATCTAAAAATATTATCATATGCCACAATTTGAACATTGTTTTTAGGTTTGAAGTAGATTTTTCTCATTTTCCACAAGCTCAACTTTCGTCACTGTCTAATGTCCTCTAGTCACGTCTAAAACGCAGTTGAAGTTCAACATTGCACATGAAATCATCCTGTAAATATTAAAATAATTATGTTCATGCTTCCAAAGGTATGTGTGTCTCCACAGGAGAGACATTCAGCAATGTGCTGGGATGTCGCTGATGTATGACCAGAAACCAAAAACATTTGTACAGTAATATTTATGTATCACCACTGAAGCTCTGACTTAGTCAGGTACAAATACAAATGAGTTCTGTTTTCAATTCCCAAACCTGGTTCCACACCTGCTCACTTATGAACTTCATCTCACAGACAGACGCATCACGATCGCAGCCTGGTACAGGGTTGATTGGTCGACATATATTGATGTAGTACTTCTTACGGTTCGAGGTGTCAGACAAATCCATAACCACCCAGTTTCCCTTCGAGGTAGAGCAAACTGGAGGCAGGAGAAGAGGCAGAATGGTCAAGATAATACTTAACACAGAGCTGAATCTACTGTGGTTTTTATTTTTTTTAATTTTTTTATCTAGCTTTAGGTACTTGGACAAGCGTTGCATGCGTGTGTTTTTATGGATGTAAAACATATATTACCTGGATAAGTCGTACTGGTCAAGAGTGTTTGGATCTGTCACCAAACATTCGTGCGGCCTTTCAGGACATGCGTAGGATGTATACCAGCGGAAGTTATACGTGTACTTGTCTTCAACCTGTATTCATACAGCATATGAGTACCATTCACAGACAGTTAAAACTATTTTTTTTAAAAAAGGAGGTAGGATGAGGTTTACTTGGAATTCAGGTTTTCCAGGTCCAGCTTCTGGGTCACAGAGGAAGGATATCAGAGTGGATCTATGGGTGTGTTCCCTGTTGTTGTACTGGGAACCATTACTGTAGGTCAGCTGGATCAGACCATCATAGTAAGACAGATGGGAGTTTGCCTCTCCAAGACTCCAAGAACTTCAAGAACAGAAATAACGGTGAAATATAAGATTAGACTCATTAGTGTCATTTCTTATCTTCAAGTGTCTTGTAGTGCATAACGAAAAAAAAAAGTGTGTTTGTTTCTTTCCTACCTCCCTTCCACTTGACACGCTCCAGCCTTCTCTGGACATTTAGCAGCTTTGACCGAACCACACACATTGATATAGTAGTCATAGCTACCGCTGGTCAGGTTGTAGGAGCCACCGTCAGGTTTAGTAAGAGGTGACAAGTCAAAAAAACGAACCCTGTGGAGCCGCATAGGTTAGAGAGGAAGAGTGGGGGAACCAGGTCTGGGTTTTTATGATCTCATCTTACACATCTTAAACAAAGTTTAGCTGCTTTTATGCTCCTTGCCTGTGCAACATACTTCCTGAATGTCTGAGGTGTCAGAGCATTTAAAACCAGGGCTGATTACATTATTCTTTACTGCAGCGTACAGAAAATCATGCCATTCATAAAGCAACATACGCTCCCATTCAGACAACGTCTCTTTCAGGAAAGTCCTTGCATATTTCAGCAAGACAATACTAAAGCACATACTGCATCCTTCACAACAGTGTGGCTCGGAGAAAAGCTGGGGTGCTGAACTGTCCCATCTTCAGTCCAGGCCAAGGGCCAATTCCAATTCCTCCCTTAACCCTCAATCTCAACCCTCGCCCTTAACCCTCAATTTTTGGCCCTCAATCTTAACCCTCGAAAGTAAGTGTAAGGGGTAGCTTGACTTAGAAATGGGACACCCCTCGAGTGCAGTTACGTCTTCAGACTGAAATGTATCAGAGCCCGTGTTGTCTCTGTATTTCCTGAAATGACACAGGGATAACATTGAAAAGAGCGCTGTATATTCTCCAAATAATATTAGCAAATAACACAATAGAGGATACATTATTCAGTCCTCTGTCGCTACACAACAAGGTATACAAGTAACGTGAAGCCGGACGGGACCCGCCGGCCGCCGCCGACCGAGACCCGTTGGCCGCCGGCGACCGGGACCCGCCAGCCGCAAGGATCCACTGGTGACCGGGACCCGCCGGCCGCCAGGACCCGCCGACGGCAAACATCGTAAAGTAAAAAAATAAATGTTACGCAACAACGATGTTAATCCATGAAAAAAGTCTCAAAGACAATAAGATGGTCTCGTGACATTTATATCTTTAAGATATACGAAGATGGACTTCCTGTGGCGCGACGGAGAAGACGGCAGCCTAAAGTTTCAGCTCCTGACTGAACTACCATTAACCCCCTAAAATCCAGGAGACTTACAACCTAAGTGTTTTTTCGGTAAATAACAATGTCAGGGGGAGAAGAAAGGGGTCATAGTATGGCATTAAGTAGTAAGAAAAAGGATGTTGACACAGAAGAAGCAGGTTGTAGTGACGAGGCTATGCTAGCAGAAACGGTCACATTAGCCTCCATCCGCGACACTATAAACGAAACCACGGTAAAAGCCATGTCTGGTCTGCAAACTAATATTTCCAAACAGCTAACGGACATCAACCAGAAGTTGGAGGAAACTGCCGGGAAAACAGAAGCTACATTAAAGAGACTAGACGAAGCCGAGCAGCGCATCGGAGAGGTGGAAACATTTGGCGTGGAGGTGCAGGAGGTTTTAACTCAGATGCAGAAAACCCAGCTGGAATTGACATCAAAGATCACCGAGCTTGAGGGACACTCACGTCGCAATAATATCCGAATTTATGGTATCAAGGAAGGAGCTGAAGGGACCTCAATGACTGGTTTTGTGGAGAACTTTATAAAAACGGAACTGGGTGAGAGCACCGGCCTGAACGAACTGGGCATTGAACGCGCACACAGAGCAGCCGGACCGAGACCCGCCGAGACTGCTCCCCCAAGATCGACGGTCATACGGTTCCTGAAATATATACACCAAGGAGAAGATAATCAGCGCGGCGTGGAGGAAAAAATCATCCTGGACGGGAAAAGGGTGTTTTTCTACCACGACTACGCAACAGGTGTGATGGAGAAGAGGAAGGAATATATACCAATCAAGAAAGTTCTGAAAGAAAAGGGAATCAGATTCCACACACCGATGACTAAAATGCGTGTTTTCCTGGAGTCTGGGACCGTCACATATGAGAATGCAGACCAAGCTGCCGATGACCTAAGTGCAAGGGGCTTTCCAATACCACCGAGACCTGAGACCGGACGGAGAGAAGCACCGCGACCGAGCCCCCGCTGGGAGAAGGCGAAGAGCAGCCGGCACGGAGTCGGAGGAGAATATCGGCAACGGATCCGAGACAAGCTCCGTGGATTTAACCGACTGAACGAAACGGACAATGAGGACTGTTAATCCACTTTTTCTGCCTGGTTTATCTGCTTGAAACAGGGCAGTAATGGTAAGCTGCACATGATAAAAGTACCAGAAACATTCCTTGTTTTACTTACACCCTTATCCTAAAGTGTTAACATTGTTTGAACACTGCTAGCATACAGAGGACACTTAATGACTAAACTAAAAATGCCTAGGTAGTCAGTCTACAGAGCCTAAATGACTTTCCCCCACACAAACAACCTGAGGGGGCCCTGCCACCCTGTGGCTGGAACACCCCCCTATACAAGAGGCTCACGGACAGCCTCTTTGATGGAAGCCCAGTTCTTATTTACTGTTTTCTTTTGTTTTTTTCATAGTTACAGCCGTTCTGTGCTTATTGTTCATAGAAATTGTTCATTGCCTAGGATTGGGAGCATATGTCTGGGTGAATCATGTTCTACACATGCATAATAAGGAATTTAAGGTTATCACTCTTAACGTAAATGGTTTGACTAGCCCGATCAAGAGGAGTAAAATTATATCTAAAATAAAGAGGGAGAAGGCACAAATTATATTTTGGCAAGAGACTCACCTAACAAACCAAGAGCATGAAAAGATAAAGAAAATGGGTTTTAGACACACTTATTATTCATCACTCAAAACAGGACGCAAAAGGGGTGTAGCTATTTTGATGCCAAATCCTATTCACTTTGAGCTTCTGTCAGAGACCCAAGATAAAGAGGGCAGGTTCATCATGGTGAAGGGTAAACTAGATGATAAAGAGGTGACTTTGCTAAATGTTTATGCACCTCCAGGTAGCAACAGGGTGTTCTTTAAAAAAAATTCTTGAAGTAATTGCATTCCAAACAGCTGGAGTTTTAATCTGCGCAGGCGACTTCAACATGATCATAAGTCCAAAGCTAGACACGACTAGCCAAAAAAGAAAAAATACCAATACTGAAAAATGGTTTAAAAGAGGAATCCAGGATCTTGGCTTAATAGATGTCTGGAGAGATGTCCATAACCAGGATAGACAGTATACATTCTATTCTAATCAACATAATGCCTACTCCAGGATTGATTATTTATTCATGCACTCTCTTCCTGCTCTCGGTGGAGGCGGTCGCATCTCTGTGAGCTCCTATCTATCTGTTCCTGCTGCTTCTCTTTTGTCTTGTCTGAGCTTTTTTGGAGCCTCACTCAGCATAATATTCAAATCTCTAACCATGGATCTGGTCAGCTGGTTTCTCAATGCAATTAATCAAAATTTCTTGCTGAGAAACAGGGCACAGGAGAGCCCTTTCAGTCTAGATGGAACACTGGCTGGATACATCAAGGAATCTTATGGATGGAATCTGGGATGTCTGCCCCCTCTGTTCATTGTGGATGCCAAAGTGTACCTATTGGGATTTATGATCACAGGATTTCTGCTGTTTGGAGTTGGCGGATACCTGCTGTATCGGGAAATTTACACGGCAGCTGCCATCCTGGACACCGTCAACCTGCCTGTCGTGTTTGTTGGAGTGAGCCGCGCTGTGAACACTCAGACTGCTACTATGGTGTTTTGTGAGAAAATTTATCAGGTTCGGAGTGGTCGGCTGTACAAAATGAAACACACAGACACTCGCTTTTTGCTAGAATAATATATGTTTATATATATTCCCCACAGATAGCAAGCATTGTACATAGAAAACACACAATTGCTCTTTTGCTAGAATAAATGTGTAAAGTTTATTCCCCACAAAATATAGAGCAAAACAGATCACTGACAGTTCATCAGGGCTAGGCCTTATAGTCTCTTACCTCAACACATAGACTGGAGAGCCGGACAGTCCGGTAGAGTGGCCAATAACCCGGCTGGGCGTCGTGCACAAACCCGCAGCTGACTCTACCCAAAACTTCCGGCTCACCGTCTTTATAGTCTTTTAACAACATCCGAGCTCGGAAGGAGCCAAGAGGCGGAGGTGGAATGAAGGGAAAAATATATTTTTGTGTCCCGAGATGCCCTGAATTCAACTCTTTATATATCAATCATGCTATTATCAATTATATTACTGCTGATTATTATCAACTACTGCTGATCATGCACCTTTTTGAATCAGGAGGTTCTCGGGCCAGAGGTGGATATGCTAAATTGCAGAAACTCTGCGTACTGAGAATGTCCTGATTCAACTCTTTCGTATCAATTCTGCACCTGCTTATGTTTATCAACAAATGTAACTAGAGAGAGAGATGCGCCCCCTATCTGGTCTGTTCACACGGGACTGAGCTCCCGTGTGAATGGGCTCCATGGCAAGAGGCCAAGACAAAGTGTGTGAGCTCGTGGGGAGTAGATGGGCCCACCCCTCCTTCCGAGCTCGGATGTTGTTAAAAGACTATAAAGACAGTGAGCCGGACGTTTTGGGTAGAGTCAGCTGCGGGTTTGTGCACGACGCCCAGCCGGGTTATTGGCCACTCTACCGGACTGTCCGGCTCTCCAGTCTATGTGTTGAGGTAAGAGACTATAAGGCCTAGCCCTGATGAACTGTCAGTGATCTGTTTTGCTCTATATTTTGTGGGGAATAAACTTTACACATTTATTCTAGCAAAAGAGCAATTGTGTGTTTTCTATGTACAATGCTTGCTATCTGTGGGGAATATATATAAACATATATTATTCTAGCAAAAAGCGAGTGTCTGAGTGTTTCATTTTGTACAGCCGACCACTCCGAACCTGATAAATTTTCTCACAAAACATATGGGTGAGCTGAATTGGAAACTGGATGTTCTAGTGACGTTTTTGGAATGCTCTGGTGAAATGGATTCGAACGTGGAGAAGTTGCGAGCGTGGCTCAGGGAGAATTGACCTGTAATTCGGACATTTGGAGTTATTCCCGCCGAGATGAACCAGCAAAAACTTTGAAGGCAGACAGAATATCGTGTCAGCCTGACCCAAACATTCTTCTCTTATCTGAATCTGGCTCCCCTGAAACGAAGCTCGCCTCCAAGGCCGGCCTTTGACCTAATCTCTCCTGAATATTATGACTTTTTGACGCTCCTTCCCTGATCCCTCCCCTTTCCAAACAACACCTGTGGCTCCAGACTGAACTGGGACAGGGGCCACTGGCTCACGCACACACATACACATGCACACATACATACTTCCCGCCCCCTGCCCAACTGCCCCCGCTGGCTCCTGGTTGTTTTTACCCCCCCACGCTTGACGGACTGATGCACTGCGCGCCTTGGCAGCGAAGCGCACGGACTGTTGGGCTGGACACCCCCCCGTGCCCTACCTTCCACCCAACTATTATGTCTTAGTTTTAAGTTTGTCTATGCTTTCTGAGGTTTTTTTTTGTGAATCACACAACATGTGCCTCTGATCAAGGACATGCGGTGTGAGACACTTCTTTTTTATCCCCCCCCATCCCCTATGTGATCATATTTTCTTCTGCTAAAAATGCCCTGGCCGGAGGGTGGTGTACTTGGGCATCTGTGTGCTTGAGTACACTGCCCTTTGACACGGTAAAAGCGCTCTTATAGCGCTGATCCGAGCACCGTTGACTCCTGTCCATATGTTGTCTGTATGTTTCTGTATGTTTCTCTTGGACGGTGTACTGGGAAGACAAATTTCACTGTGTTGGGACGCTGGGTCAGTGGCGACAATAAATTTGATTCTGATTCTGATTCTGATAACTCTGAGAGACATAGGCTTAAAGAATGTGAAATAACTCAGAGGGACATATCAGACCACTCCCCCGTCTACCTAAAGTTACACTTAGATAGTAAATATAAAACAACTACATAGAGATTAAATATTAGTTTGCTAAATAATCCTGGGTTCAAAGACAAAATAAAGAATGAACAAAAAATGTACCTGGAAGATAATGATGATGGGAATGTGAACCCAGCGATACTGTGGGATGCCGCCAAAGCAGTTTTGACGGGGAAAATTATATCAGAAACTGCTTTTGCCAAAAAGATAAAAACTCAAAGACTCCTAGATCTGCAAAAACAACTCCTAGAACTTGAACAACTACACATTAAAAACAAGGATCCACATTTACTCCAGCAAATTAGACATATTAAACAAGAAATTGATAAGATATATTGTGATGAAGTAGAGAAAAAACTGAGATTTACAAAACAGATATATTATGAGGCAGGCTCTAAAGCCTCCAAGATATTAGCTTGGAGACTAAGAAAACAGCAAACACAGAATACAATCTATAAAATTAAAGACCCTATTACTAAAAAGCTAACATATGAACTAGAGGGAATACAAAAATAATTTGAGAAATTTTACCAGGCTTTATACACCCAACCTACATCATTCAACGTCTGCAAGGTTGAAGAATTCCTGAACCAGCTGGACCTGCCCTCTCTTGGCAAAATGCAAAATGATAAATTAATTAAAGAAATATCTTGTGGAGATATATAGACCTCCTCCCTGAGGTCCTGTAAGTCTCCAGGGACTGACGGATTCCCAGGTGAATGGTACAAATCACTCAGGGAGGAAATAATACCATTATTACAAAAGAGCTTCAATTACACCCTGAAGGAGGGAGTTATCCCTCCATCTTGGAGGGAGGTCACCATTTCAATAATTCCAAAAGAGGGTAAGGATTTAACACAATGCGGAGCGTATAGACCTATCAGTGTCCTAAATCAGGATTATAAAATATTTGCTGCTATATTAACAAAAAGAATGGAGGAGATAATGCCTTTTCTGGTCGATGAGGACCAATCTGGTTTCATTCGATGTAGGCAGACTCAGGACAATATAAGAAGGACCCTACACAACATTGAATACATACACAGGGAAAAACTTGAAGCAATTTTACTGAGCCTGGATGCAGAAAAAGCGTTCGACTCGGTGGGGTGGCAGTTTCTCTACAAAGTTATGGAAAAATTTGGTTTCCACGAGAACTTTATTAAGAGCATCAGAACATTATTTACATCCCCTACTGCCAGAATCAAAGTAAATGGAGGTCTCTCCAGAACAATACATCTGCACCCCGGCTGTCGGCAGGGCTGCCCGGCCAGCCCATTGCTCTTTAACCTATTCATCGAGCCACTCGCTCAAGCCATTAGGCAAGATCCAGATCTAGAAGGTATTGTAATAAGAGAGACAGAGCACAAAATAAGCCTTTATGCAGACGACGTTTTGGTCAGCCTTAAGAATCCGGGGTCTGGAGTTCCTAAATTAATGGATCTGTTACAGACATATGGAGCCCTGGCAGGTTATATGCTTAATGTTGATAAGACACAAGCTCTGGTGTTCAACTTTACTCCATCACTAGATCTCAAAAATAAGTATAAATTCAATTGGGATTCTGCTTCTATTAAATACTTAGGGGTGACATTAACAAGGGACATATCTCAGCTATACTCTGAAAATTATACACATATTAATACACACATAAAAGAGGACCTTGACAGGTGGGCCTCTTTGCTCATGGATTTTGGTAATAGAATAATGGTGATAAAAACAAACATTTTGCCCAAACTACTTTACCTGTTTCAGTCCTTACCCATCCATATCCCAGACAATCAATTTGACAATCAATGGGACAAGGTAATTTCTCGATTAATCCGAACGGCAATGCCCCTAGAGTGAGATGTAAAACTTTACAGCTGCAAAAGTCCAAAGGAGGTATGGGCTTACCGAACCTAAAAGATTATTACTTAGCAGCACAGATAAGACCACTCATGCTCTGGTGTAATCAAGATTATGTTTCAAAGTGGAAAGGAATGGAGCTGTCACTATTAAACAGGCCTATGCAGAGCCTGATAGGATGCCCACAGTCGGCCAAACAATATGATATCCAGAACCAGTGGGTTAGGTCTTCCATAGATATCTGGTCCAGTATAGTAAAACAACTTAACATCCAGAAAGAAATCAAAATCCTAACGTGGCCAATGTATGACCCAGACTTTAAGTCAGCTGTGGACGGTGGAGGGTTTACTCAATGGGAGAGACAAGGTCTCACAGCACTGTGCCTAATGGTTGATAATGGAGAACTTATTGATTTTAAGACCATGTCCGACAGATATGGATGTACTCGACGGGACTTCTACAGGTACCTCCAACTTCGCCATTATTTTGATAAAAACGTTAAAGGAGTCATACCAAAAAACCTAACGGGTATAAGACAAATGTTTATCAGGGCCTACAAAGCAAAATTGTCCAGAAAGATTATTGGAGTTATACAGGTACATAGTCGAGTTAAGAGGCCATTCAACCTATTATGTAAAGACAAAATGGGAAAAAGAATTGGGGATTATAATCACCCCTGAAAAATGGACAAACATAATTAACACACAAATCACAACTACTGCTTCACACACATGGAGGGATTTCTCATGGAAAAACTGTATCCGATATTTCATAACTCCAAAACAAAAGTCCAAACAGACAGGGACACAACCCAAATGCTGGAGAGGATGTGGCAATTGTGAAGCAGACCATACACACATATTTTTGGGGATGCTCCATTCTTAAACCCTTCTGGCATGATGTCCACATCGCTGTCAAAGAAGTCCTATGTTACGATATTGAATTCACCTGCATATCATTCTACTTAGGGGATACAGACCTAAATTTACCCAAAGGTGACAGATATCTCCTAAAAATCTTCATGGCAGCAAGTAAAAAGGCTATAACAAGGCGATGGCTCTGTAGGGAACCTCCCACTATCGACCAGTGGGCAACCATAATTACAAATATCCAGTGTATGGAACGAATGACTTTTAGTTTGAGACTCCAAAAATATAAATATGATGCTCTCTGGGAAAAATGGGACACATACCTCAGAACAAGAGGTGATAACCTGCTTTGCTCATGATATATGGTCTATGAAAACAATCTTCCTATAGTCTGTAGTACTATGCTCCTAACTTCCCAACTGTTATAATATTGTTATAAACCTTGCTTTATGTGTACTTGTGTTTTGTTTAACTATTGTCTGTAAAAAGTGTTCTTTGAAAAAATGGAAAAATAAAGTTAAGAAAAAAAAAAAAAAAAGATATACGAAGATACTTACATTTGTAGCTAGCTTTTTTTTGTCACCATTCTTTTCGAAGATGTCTTGGCTAAATTACCCAGTGCCTTCTGGATAGCCCTTACTACCA
The DNA here is from genome assembly GCA_018398805.1 of Hirundichthys speculiger. NCBI lineage: Eukaryota > Metazoa > Chordata > Actinopteri > Beloniformes > Exocoetidae > Hirundichthys > Hirundichthys speculiger. The sequence goes on from JAGFBZ010000663.1 coordinate 476,431, forward strand.
AGGGTGGTGTCGGAAAATCTCAATTTTGAGGGCGATACGGCCCTCAAACTCGTCCCTCAACTTGACTTGCTAAGAATTGGGACAGCACTTGCCCTTAGCGGGAGCGCACATTTTTGAGATTGAGGGTTAAGGGAGGTATTGGAATTGACCCCAAGACTCCAGCAACAGAGGCCCAGGACTGTTGAGCAACTAGACTCCTGCATCAGACTAAGAGTGGGACAGCATTCCTCCTCTAAAACGTCAGCAACTCGTCTCCACACTTCCGACACATTTAAAGAGAGTGTTAAAAGAAAAAGGGATGCTACACAATGGTAAACATCACCCTGTTCCAACTTAATTAACTCATTAAAGCCAAAATGAAACAGTAAAATGTTTCAGTGTCAACATAATCAATTAATTCATTTCCCTTCAGGCATTAATAAAGTGTTTCTGAATTGAATTGAACTCAACCTGATACACTCTTTATATTCTATCTGAAATAAAATACGGGTATGAGATTTGTACATCATTGCATTCTGTTCTTATTTGCATTTTACACAGCTTCCTAACTTTTTTAGAATTATAATTGTACACATACAAACTCCACTGACCCTAATGTTTCCTCACAATCTTTGGCTTGCTCAAGTCCAGTACTGATAAACCAGAAGAGAGAATGATCAAAGTTGAGTGAGTGTTTCGTACCAGCTTGAGGGTCTGTCACCTTGCAGTCGTCTCCTTGCATCCTTGAGAGGACACAGGCAGCAGCTGTGTACCACTCCAACTCATAAACACATCCACTGGAGGAAACACTGCGAAGCACAGGAGCACTCTCAAGATCTCCTGCAGCAAAACAGGAAAAAAAAGAAGAGGATAAAAAAAAGTTGCACCAAAATTAAAACACAGAGAAACTCATGGGTTGAGTCAGAAGTTTAATGAATACTTCTCTTTTCATCTTACCTGGCCTGCATTTTAGGGTCAAGATAGTTTGGGTCCTTGTCTTCTTACCCACACAAAAATCTCCATCAGTGTACACCAGTCTGATATCATTTCCTATTTTAGTCTTCTGGGGAGATGAGAGGAAGCTGCCCAGGCTGATAGTACCATTATTCTTATCTGGATTAAAGAAACATAATCAATAGACTAACAGCATATTTAAGTTTTCATCTGTAACCATAGGTCAGAGGGCAAAATGACTTTGTTTCAGTCTGAAATAACCAGATACTATTAATCAATTAAAAGCTCTTGAGTGTATAAACTGACCCACAGCACAGATGGCAGCTTCCTCTGGGCAGCCAGCAGCACCTCCTGTCTGGACCACTTTGTGACAAACATTAAGGAAGTAACGCAAGTCCGACTTTGTAGATCCAGCATTCACTGCCTCCCAGTTCTCACTGACCTCTGACTCTGAAGTGGCACACACAGAAAGAGAGGTGATTTATCAGACAGCATGATCCCAAACTGTTGCTACAATCATCAAATATAACCACTCTTCTGAGATATAAGCATTACACTAACAGCATTTTAGCTATGCAGTTGAGTTCAAAATAATAGCAGTTTTGTTTAGATTAATGAGTAAAGCTCAAAATCTTTATAATAGATTTTATTTCCAAACACAAAAATGCATTGGGAACACTACATTCTATTCCAAGTAAAAACAAAGTTGTTTTTTTTATTAATTTGTTCTCACATTACAGGAAGTGACGTTTAAAGGAAGCTGTTCAAGAAATAAGCAGTGTGTGCATTTTGTATTACAAACTCACACGTTTACTGTATAAACTGAGAAATACTTGAAGATGCATCTTTCCTGTGCTTCAGTAAACTAATATTTGGTTGTATTACTGTTTCTGAGAACTGCCTCACATCTGTATTGCATGGACCATTGAGTTCTGTCACCTGTGACCAGGTCCAGCCCAGGACAACTGGACTACATTCCACAAGTCCACAGCATTTCTTGATTTTTCTTCAGAAACAGCATTTTTGATGTCTGTTGGATCAAAGTCTGGGGATTGGGCTGGCTACTCCATAACGTTAATCTTGTTGGTCTAGAATCAAGTCGCTGTTGGTTATTGATGTGTTTGGAGTCATTGTTTTGTTGAAATACCAATTTCAGGGGCATTTCCTCTTCAGCATAAGGCAACTACGGGCCAATATCTAATTTGTCAGTATTGGTTAAAATTCTTGAATCTCTTGTGAGTGCTCAGCTAAAGGAGTTTTTATACACCAATGATATTTTATCAACATATCAATCAGGTTTTAGAAAAAAGCACTATTACGGTTGCACTGAAGGTGGTAAATGACATTTCTGTAGGTCTTGATAAGAAGCAACATTGTGCAGCCCTTTTTTTTGACTTGTCCAAAGCTTTCGACACAGTCGACCATGATGTTTTAAAACTTAGACTTCTGAACTCAGGTCTCTCAGAAGAAGCAGTTTCTTGGTTTGCAAACTATCTTAGTAATCGGTCAGTGAATTAGTTATGAATGTCTATGCTCAGATGTATCGATCCACAAAGGTTTGCCACAAGGCTCTGTGTTAGGTCCACTCTTGTTCACTATTTATGTGAATAATCTGGTTTAAAATGTGTCAAATGCTACTTCCCATTTATATGCTGATGACACTGTTTTATACTGTTGTGCAGCATCTCTTGCTCTGGCTGTTGAGCACTTGCAAAATGCTTTTGTGGTTGTCAGGATAAACTGCATGAGCTGAAACTGGTTTTTAATGCAGATAAGACAAAGCTTATGTTATTTACCACCACAAAAGCTAGGTTACAAAATGTACCTTTGGTGGTCACTGTTGATGGAAAGGAGATGGAAGTTGTTAACTCGTCCAAGTACCTGGGTATGTTGATCGACGATTCTCTAAATTTTAAATCTCATGTGCTGAACCTGGTGAAGAAACTGAGGCTAAAACTGGGTTTTTATTTTCGGAATAAGTTGTGTTTTTCTTTTTAATGCAAAAAAGTGTCTAGTTGCTGCAACTTTTTTACCTATGTTAGATTATGGTGATCTCTTGTACATGCATGCCTCTGCTCAATGTCTCCATATGGTTAATACAGCCTACCATGCGCCCCTAAGGTTCATTACCAATTGTAAATCACTGTGAGTTGTACTCTCGGGTCCCCCCCCCCCCCCGGCGACCCGTAGGCTTCTACATTGGTATACCTTTATATATAAGGCAATTCTTAGTCTCCTTCCACATTACCTGAGTGTTTACATCACGCAAAAAAACACAGAGTTCTCAGGACTCTTTTATGCTCTCTGTCCCAAATGCTCAGACTGAAATTGGGAAAGGAGCTTTTGGGTTTTCTGCACCCACAGCCTGGAACTTGTTGCAGAACAATTTAAAACTGAAGGAGCTCGTGTCGCTAAATGTTTTTAAATCTAAGATGAAGGACTTGGAAGCAGTTTCCATGGGATGTCGCAGTTTTTAGCTTGATGTTTGTATAAATGACTCCTTGAAACTCTCATCTTGTTTTATAGATAGTTTTATTTCATGCAAATTTTACGTGTTTTGTGTTTTGCTGCTGCTGCCTGTCTTGGCCAGGTCTCCCTTGAAAAAGAGATTCTTAATCTCAACGGGACTAACCTGGTTAAATAAAGGTTCAATAAAATAAATAAACTATTATGATGTATGGAAAGTGATCCATGATCCCTGGCATGTGATAAATCATCCCAACACCACAGTGAGAAACATTCCTATGTCAGGATGCTTGTGTCTTTATGGTGACCTGTGGCTTAAACTCCGTGTTTGGGGGTCATTTGGCCCCAAGACCCCAATAGACCAATCTGCCTTTCATCAGTCCACAAAATGCTGCACAGTTTCTCTTCAGGCCAGTCAGCGGCAAATTGTAACCTCTGCAGAACATGTGTTTTTTTTTTTCAACAATGTGACTTTGTGGGGGGCTTCTTTCTGACAGACTTATAGGCTTCTTCTCATTGTTCCAGAACTCATGGGTAACTTTAACTTCGCTGATTTCCCTGGAGCTTATCATTGGCTGAGTCTTCATCATTTTGCTATTCTTTAATTCATTTAAATAGTAGTTTTCTGTTTTCTTCCACATCTTTCCGGCTTTGGTTGCCATTTTACAGCAACTTAGATAACATTAGCTGAGCAGCCAGACATTTTCAGCACTTCTATATTTGTTTCTCCCTCTCCAATCAACCTTCATTAATCCTTAAATAAGGGCGTCACCTGTTTCTCCACAGAATGAATGACCTCACTAATTAAACTATTTCTTTGAACAGCCTAATATGCCTTTATCTTCACTTTCAAAGGAATAATTTTGACAACGTTCATTCATGTATTAATTTGGAATACAATGTGCAGTGTTCTCAATGCATGTATGTATGTATTTGCATGTATGGACATAAAAGTTATTACATGCATTTTGAGCTTTAATCACTTTTTTAAGAGGTACTGCTAACATATTGAACAAAACTGTATTTAGATTACCGCTGCATCAGTTCTATAAATATGCAACCAAATGTCATTATACCAGAAGAGGATTTGCTAAATGAAAAGAAAGCAAAATAAATGTCTTACGCCATATTTCAAATAAAATAAGAGAAAATATTTAACCTCAGCAATAAGGCTCACCAGAGTATTTTGTAAGGGGTGACAGATCATAGTGTTTCTTGCCATCTGTGATCTCACAAAGCAGATCCTCCTTTTCCTTGATGCAGGCAAAAGCTGTCTCCCAGTTGAAGTAATAAGTGCAGTCCATCTCTCCTGCAAACACCGGATTCCCCCGCCCACTGTTGGCTGCAGAAATGACGGAAAACAAGGTGAGAAAAGAAAATATATAGTTATATATAGAGTATATATGGCATCCTTTGACTTGTTTGACAGCATTGTTTGAAAAATTTGTAGTCTTTTTTTTGTCAAAGCATTTTGAAAATAACTGAAGTTATATCCTATATTTAACCAGGCAAAAGGCTGAAAAGAATTAGTTCTTCTTTTAACTCTAGATAGAAATCCTTCAATCTTTATGCTAGCACCAGATCAACATCACTTTCAAAATCTTTGCATTCAATTAAGCTGCAAAATACAGCAGATAAATCTTTTTTCTGCTTTATTGTGAGGTGAAAATCTAATTAAAGCTCCCGTCTCACATGCAGTCTTGTTGCACTCAAAGTTGATGATGGTCATTCTCTGGAAGCCGGAGGAACATTTGTTGCCATCTGGATAAATCAGAGTAAGATCTCCATCTGAATACCTGCAGGAGCAAAGGAAAAGGAGGATAGGGAGCAGCATGGTGGTGAGAGGTTTAAATATGAAATCAAACACAATTATAATAATTTTGCAGAAGTAAAATGTAACAAACTCAATCACAGTCTAAATATCAGCACTCACATGGGATGTATTCCAACAGAGACAGATATATTTTGAAAGTCACATGAACTTTGATAATAAATTATACTGAACTGTCAAGCTCTCTGGAAATGTCTCTGTAGCAGAGTTAACCCCCCCCCCCCCCTTTTTTTTTTTTAAATTGTGATTCCTCACAATGAAAATAGAAATGAAAGATGCATACACAACTAAATACACACTTTTCAAGCCAAGGTTATCTGCACTTGTTCAGCACTAATATTCAGAACAGGCTAGAAAAGCAGATTTTAGAAAGCAATTGTGACTTCTGTGTGTAAAAACCACAAATATCTGCCTTCTTTATTTACCTATATACAATCAAATATGTGACATCATTATGCATTTAATAATTTTGTAACACCAATTTTACAGAGGTTTATGGAAAAGACAGACAAGTTAAATTCAAGTCTAATTCAGTATATTATTCAGTATAATAATACTGAAAAACATGGAAATGTGTGAAAGGTGGTCTACCACAGGAAAAACCAACAGATCACACTGATTATTCACTTCAGTCCAGTCCACTGTCCTGACCATGCCCAGGGCTGGAGGTGACAGTGGAGAGATGCTGAAGAAGATGTTGAAGAAAAAAATGGAACTGATTCTTTTATATACAAAGACCCACACACAGAGAGAGAGAGAGAGAGAGAGAGAGATATCTCTGTGTGCTAAAGCATAAACACGATCATATCATATGGAGAACACCCCACCGAAATAACAGTGATGATCAGTAAAGAGTAAACACAGGCATAGTTCTACTCACACACAAATGAAGGTACACAAACACAAATATTACCGTAGAGTCTGGTTCTGATATCTTCCAGCCACTTTATTCATATTATGGGACTTTTTCACCTGGCAGGATGATGCAAATGGCTCTTCCCCACATTCAGCAGTGGGGACCTTCCAACACACATTCAGGTAGTATAGGTAGCTGTCAGACCCATCACTGGACTCAGAGTGGGCAAAGTATGGCTGATCTGAAGCTAAATGCATAAACACACAAGATGGCATTTGAAGGTTAACCGTGACATATTTTTCATTATATAAAAACTGTACCTTTTAAACTTTTAAAATTGACAAGCATAAAGTTAAGCAGTATACTGTATAACCACTTTTTTCCCCTAACTTTTTAAAATTGATCTTATACAATTTCTTCCAATGAGGAGCAGTATGATGTAATAAGGAAACGGAGCCTCACATGTATGCAAAAAACAAAGTAACATGCACTAAATTGCCTCTCACTGTATTTTACATAAAACATTTTTTTTAAATTAACAACTGCTTATAATTAAAAGAAACAAAACAAAAACTATTTACAAAAGGACAAGTGGAAACAGTCATGTTCAGCATTGATGCTGTAACCTGAGAGTGATCCAAGTTCTTCTAGTGTGGATAAACATTCATTAGGCTGGCCTAAGTAAAATCAAAATATCATCAGTAAAAAAGGAATAGTTTTTGGTCACCACTCTGCATTTCAATTCCTTTAATTAAATTGTTTTGCCTTATGCACTAAGAGGTTCTATAAATAAAGTAAATGAGGTTGGTTAGAGCGTATAACCATTTCCATGTACAAAACAGTAATCTTTAACAGGTTATATCCCTAAAATTTGGTACAATCACCATTCTTTTTAAATTCAACAATCCCAGTTCTGACAAGAGTAAAATCTTGTTTTTATGCATGTATGAAAATGCATGTTAGACTGCACACCATGTGCATTTATGTACAATGCTTTTATTATTATGTAAAGCACTTTGTGTTGCCTGAGGGTATAAAAAGTGCTTTATAAATAAAGTTTGATTTGATTTCTTTTTTTCCTTTTAGAAAACATAAAAGGCAACCGAGAATATATGTACAGTACTAATGTGCAATCTATGACTGCCGTTCTTAATAGTAAAGTTATTCTTTGTAAGAATAACTTAATTAAAATTGTTTTTTTTAGTCTGTTAAGATTTTAAGTGCATCAATCCCAATGCAGCCACAGTGAAGCCAAGTGCTACATCAGCATCATGATATTTCCTCCTCTTAACTTTCTGGTGACTTTCGTTTGTCTTGTGATCTCCCTCTCGCTCCGCCTTTCTTTTCATCCGTGTTAAATATTTTTCCATGGTGTCTTAAGGGTTTGTTCCCTTCCTACCTCCTGCTCAGTGCTTTGTGTGCACGTCAATGCAAAAAACCCCAACACAAGATAGCTAATACTCCCTATATAAATTGTGACAATATGAACACCACTACACTACTGTAGTTTATTTGCAATTACACTTTAGGAGGTTGGTTAGAGCGTATAACCATTTCCATGTACAAAACAGTAATCTTTAACAGGTTATATCCCTAAAATTTGGTACAATCACCATTCTTTTTAAATTCAACAATCCCAGTTCTGACAAGAGTAAAATCTTGTTTTTATGCATGTATGAAAATGCATGTTAGACTGCACACCATGTGCATTTATGTACAATGCTTTTATTATTATGTAAAGCACTTTGTGTTGCCTGAGGGTATAAAAAGTGCTTTATAAATAAAGTTTGATTTGATTTCTTTTTTTCCTTTTAGAAAACATAAAAGGCAACCGAGAATATATGTACAGTACTAATGTGCAATCTATGACTGCCGTTCTTAATAGTAAAGTTATTCTTTGTAAGAATAACTTAATTAAAATTGTTTTTTTTAGTCTGTTAAGATTTTAAGTGCATCAATCCCAATGCAGCCACAGTGAAGCCAAGTGCTACATCAGCATCATGATATTTCCTCCTCTTAACTTTCTGGTGACTTTCGTTTGTCTTGTGATCTCCCTCTCGCTCCGCCTTTCTTTTCATCCGTGTTAAATATTTTTCCATGGTGTCTTAAGGGTTTGTTCCCTTCCTACCTCCTGCTCAGTGCTTTGTGTGCACGTCAATGCAAAAAACCCCAACACAAGATAGCTAATACTCCCTATATAAATTGTGACAATATGAACACCACTACACTACTGTAGTTTATTTGCAATTACACTTTATTCCAGTATGGCAAAAAGTCAGACCAGCTGAGAAGCACAGGTCTAGAGGAAGGCTTACTTACAGCTCAGAGTGAGAGGTGTAAGGTCTATGGAGATGTCATGCTGCTTGCTGGTCAGTTTGCATGTATGGCTCTCCAGATAGTCTCTGTGACAAGCATATTCAGTCACCCATTCCACCTCATAGCGACAGTTTGTCTCTGCAATCATCTTAGGAGTGCTGCCCTGTGAAACCAAAAATCAGTAAAAGGATAAATAGCATGTTTGAAAGTGCATCAGAAAAGTATAAATACTACATTCAAGTAAAACAAATTTCATGACTCCAATGTGTTTAAAAAAAATATCAAAATAGCTTTTTCTACCAAGTGTCTCTTTGATGGACAGATGAAAGTGATGTTGACAGCTGGATGGTGGTCTTTACAGATCTCAGGAGGAGATGAGCCAGCAGGTAATTCATAATGTAACCTCAAGCTGAAAGGAAAACACAAAGAAAAAAGTAATTTTCAGGTGTGTTTAATTGGGAGGAGGGGGAGGTGTTCATATAAGAACCACAAATATTATTTCAAAATTTTCAGGACCAATTCACAAATTAGAACTGTTTTTTTTTTTTAACAAATCTTTTTCATCTGGTAAAGTTGATTTGATACACATCTCTCTTTCTGTTGTTGAGGAAGAACTGAGATGCATTCTTAAACTGGCTGCTTTAAGAGTGATGGTGTATAGAAGATATTTTTAGTCTGTATAGAGCAGCAAAAAAATACACCATGAAATACAACCAATTTTGTCCCAAAGGACACGTTTGGGCGCACCTTAGATTCAACCATCTTTCAGAGACATAGGCCCCGATCGTACACTTCCCCTTACACGTTAGTTTCCCCTACTGTGGAAGTGGTTATATTCTCTAAGTCTAATAAAACATTTTTTGAATGATAATTTGCATTATCATTCAAAAAGAAAAAAAAAAAAAAAAATTACGCAAAGCTCATGACCTATGGTCAGAACAAGATCGCGGATACAAGCGGCTGAAATGAGCTTCCTTCGCAGGGTGGCCGGGCTCTCCCTTAGAGATAGGGTGAGAAGCTCGGTCATCCGGGAGGGGCTCAGAGTAGAACCGCTGCTGCTCCGCATCGAGAGGAGCCAGATGAGGTGGCTCGGGCATCTGGTTAGGATGCCTCCTGGACGCCTCCCTGGTGAGGTGTTCCAGGCACGTCCCACTGGGAAGAGACCCCGGGGAAGACCCAGGACACGCTGGAGGGACTATGTCTCTCGGCTGGCTTGGGAACGCCTCGGGATCCCCCCAGAGGAGCTAGAAGAATTGGCCGGGGAGAGGGCGGTCTGGGCTTCCTTACTCCGGCTGATGCCCCCGCGACCCGACCTCGGATAAACGGAAGAAGACAGTACGGTAATTTGCATTATTTGTGTTTGTTCAGTCACTTCCAGAGTGGTGGAAAAATAAGGAGATCACTTTACCCCGGGTGGGTCGTTTTACCCCACGCTGGCCCGTTTTACCCCCTTGAAATATGGGCTTTGTCTCAGTTTACCCCATAGCTGGGGTAAAATGAGACACTTGACCACTTTTTATAAAAACAATCCCATTTTTACTGTCTCTACAGTGCCTTCTCTGAACAAGCCCTCTTCCAGATGCCCCAAACAATCAGAAAGGGGATTGATAAGAGAAAATCACTTTACCCCAGTCCTCAGCAGTCCAGTCCCTGTACCTTCTGCAGAATATCAGTCTGTCCCTAATGGTTTTACTGGAGAGAAGTGGCATCTGGAAGAAGGCTTGTTGGGAGAAGACGAGGTAAGCGCTACCATCAGTCCTGCCTCATGCCAACAGTGAAGCATCCAGAGACCATTCATGTGGGGGGTTGCTTTTCGGTCAAGGGAGTGGGATCTCTCCTAATCTTGCCTAAAAGCACAGCCATGAATAAAGAACGGTACCAGAATTCCTCCAGAGAAACTTCTCCCAACCATCCAAGGGCAGTTTGGTGATGAAGAATGCCTTTTCCAGCATGATGGAGCACCTCGCCATAAAGTAAAAGTCATAATGAAATGGCTCGGGGAACAAAACATTAAGATTTTGGGCCCTTGGCCAGGAAACTCCCCGGATCTTAATCCCATTGAGAACTTGTGGTCGATCCTCAAGAGGCGAGTGGACAATCAAAAACCCTAAATTCTGACAAACTCCAAGCAGTGATTATGCAAGAATGGACTGCCATCAGTCAGGATTTGGTCCAGAAGTTGATTAACAGCATGCCAGGGAGAACTGCAGAGGTCTGGAAAAAGAAGGGTCAGCACTGCAAATATTGACTTATTGCATGAATTACGTGTAATTCTCAATAAAAGCTTTTGAAACTGATGAAATGCTTCTAATTATATTTCATTATAACATAGAAACACCTGAGAAAAACATATAAAAACCCTGAAGCAGCAGACTTTGTGAAAATTAATATTTGTTTCATTCTCAAAACTTTTGGCCATGACTGTATGTACAGCAGAGTTGAGAACAAAGGCCTAATTAAATTGATAATTACAATAATAGCAAAAACAATCATAAAAAGAGAAAGAACAGTAATGCAGGTTAATAAAATATCTCTTCATCATAAATCCTTACTACATCCATCCATCCATCCACCCATTAACTTCCGCTTGATCCGAAGTCGGGTCGCGGGGGCAGCAGCTTCAGCTGAGAGGTCCAGACCTCCCTCCCCTCGGCCGCTTCCACCAGCTCCTCTGGGAGAACCCCGAGGCGCTCCCAGGCCAGCTGAGAGATATAGGGCCCTATCTTGCGCCAAACCTCCAAAACCTGCTATTAAGGGATATTAGGTATTGGGAGGGGCGTTCCCCCACAAAGAACGCAATCTTCCACCTCCCAAAACCCACGATCTTACCTGCAAAAACCACTATATTATGCACACATTATGCATGGGAGTGGTTAGGGCGTTCCACCTGTTTAACCAATCAGTGCGTCAGTAGCCATTGCCTTTAAGAGCAGGTTGCGGTACCTGCAAACAGCTATGGAGCGTCTTTTCATCCAGATCGGAGCAGCTCTCATGGGCAGCTGGTCTGGGACTCTGCTGTAGAGCTTCCTCCTCTTTTTTCCTCCTCCTCTGCACTGATATATACATAACTATAGCTCTAACTAATGTGGAGCAAATGATTTAATCATTTCTTTTGTACTCCAAGAAGTTCCAACAAAACTGTTCAGAAGAAAATAGAGCCAGTGAGCTTCCAGGAAAACATTTCTTAACTAGAAAAGCACTCAGAGAGCGCAGACCTCCGCCAAGCACAACAGTTCTCCCATACAGCGATTTGTTACGATAAAATCCGCCTTCTGGATCAGATCCGGATCAGCCTCTGAAATTTTATAGAGGTTTTCAGTGTCAATACCTGAGTGAAATTAATGAGCTGTGGGCAATAATTATCGGAGATGTTGAGAAACAAAATTTCCGCCCCCATTGAGCACGTGTTACGGTCTCAAGCCGGGTTGTGAACCGCAACCTTCCACCTCTGGGGCTCCTGCGCACAACCCACTGCGTCACCTTCAATCCTCTACATAGACACTCAGATCCAACTATGTTTCACCTTCCCATCCGACGAGCAGCCCAGGTGTGGCACTGCACACCTGTACCTATTCAGTCATCATTCAACCAGACTCGTCTCCAGATCTTCCCATAGAAACGCCTGATCCAGCCATTCGCAGTGCCACCTCCTTGCCTTCGTCGTCCCCTGGATTGTTGGTTTGGCTGCCAACCCTCAAATCCTCCTTTTTTACATCTGAGAGAATTAAACTCTTAAAATTCCAGAACTCCCTTCCTGTCTCCATTGTGGTTGCTTTAGGGTTCAAGAAACAACTAAACAGCGCAATGTTATCGAAAATTTGAAAGTGATCCAGAATCCAGGATTTCTTCCGGATCACACCCAAAATAAAATCAGATCTTCCTTTTCACATTTCTGACAACTCCTGAAAATGTCATCAAAATCCATCCATAACTTTTTGAGTTATCTTGAACACATCCCCTGCGCAAAGACGCACAGCTGCGCCAAGACGCATAGCCGCTGGAAGCGGTGCTTTTTAAAATACTGCAGAACGGATCATTGGATGAGCATTGAGCCAGAGGAACACATATGATGACATCTACCTTCTACCAGTGAGCGCATCTCGGGTGCTCCAGTGCACAAGGAGAGGGTCAGAGGGATACGAGCACAGTACAAGAAACTCCACAACAGAGTTCTGTGATCTCGTTTCCTCCACAGCAAACATCTGAATGAGATCATGTCACAGCTGTACAGAAATCACCTGCCCTTAAGAGAATAATGTATGAAAGTAATACAGTGATGCATAATCGAGAGGTAGAGCCGGTTGTGCAGTCCACATGTGACTGGGTGGACGCGCAATGACAGGATTTGGACGCGCTCTTTTACGCGCCGACATGCCAGTTGCGCTTTCCACAAACTCGGTATCTTGCGGTACTGGTATCTCGCAGATTTGGGGTATTGGGTAATGGGTGGTCAGACCACCCATTACCCAATACCCAAAATCTGCGAGATACCAGTACCGCAAGATACCGAATTCGTGGAAAGCGCAGGAGACACGCCCATTGCCGCGCCCACAATGTGCTTAAGGGAGACGGCAAAATGGGTAACAGGTTTTGGGAGGTGGAAGATTGCATTTCGGTTGGCAGAGGCTCCTAAATCTGAGATTTGCAGGTAATGGTTATTGGGTATTGGGTATTGGGAGGTGCAAGATAGGGCCCATAATCTCTCCAGCGGGTCATGGGCCTGCCCCGTGGTCTTCTCCCAGTTGGACATGCCCGAAACACCTCTCCAGGGAGGTGTCCGGAAGACATCCTAGCCAGATGCCCGAACCACCTCAACTGGCTCCTCTTGATGTGAAGGAGCAGCGGCTCTACTCTGAGTCTCTCTCGAATGACCGAACTTCTCACCTTATCTCTAAGGGAGAGTTCAGCCACCCTACGGAGAAAACTCATTTCCGCTGCTTGTATCCGCGATCTCATTCTTTGTTCATGACCATAGGTGAGGGTTGGAACAAAGATTGACCGGTAAACAGAGAGCCTTGCCTTTTGGCTCAGCTCTCTCTTCACCACAACGGACCGGTACAGAGTCACCACCACAGCAGACGCTGCACCAATCCGTCTGTCGATCTCTCGTTCCTTTCTCCTATCACTCGTGAACAAGACCCCGAGATACTTAAACTCCTCCACTTGAGGCAGAACCTCACTCCCGACCCGGAGGAGGCATTCTACCCTTTTCCGACTGAGGACCATAGTCTCAGATTTGGAGGTGCTAATTCTCATCCCTGCCGCTTCACACTCGGCTGTGAACCGCTCAGACATCTGATGTCCACAGCAGATTTACAGAAACTTATACAGCCTTCATCTCCAGCAAACTTGACTACCATAATGATCTTTTGTCTGATTAGACAGCTTCAGATCATGATGAACCCTGTTGCCGGAGTTCTAGCGAGAACCAGGAAAACTGAACACATTACTGCTGTTACCTCATCCATTCACAACATTTGGATGGTGAATGAGGACTTTTATCAGTATGAGCTGTAGGAATTCAAGGCTGATCTGATAAAGCACACATAGGATACAAAACACACTAAATGTGACCAAGATCATGGTCCTTTGATGAGACAGTAGCACTATCCAAGATTGTCAGATATACTTGTTCAGAGTGAAAGAATCATCAAATATATGAATGTTCAAGCAGATTGGATAATGCATGCGTAATTCAGGACAACTGTTCCATTCATGGAAGGAAATCTGTTTAGTAGAGCCTACAGTTAGTCTCAACAATAGTGTGTTAGGGCCAATAGCCATAGCTACAGTTACAGGAATGGATGAAGACCAGACTAGAGCAGGCGGATCTGTGTCCCCCTGACTACACTGCAGGGGGACACTAGCATGATCCACTGACTGGTATTATTAACTTTTCTCTTCCCTCCTTTATCTTTCCTATTCAGCTGTATTCATAGTTACTTTTTTAATCTCATATCACTCCTGTAAAGTCACAATGAAAGGATTTCTATTTATTTAGATTTCTAGTAAATTACCATATTGGCTCAAATATAGGACACATCTGATTATAAGATGACTGCTATCTTTCAAATATCATTTTGGGAAGAAGACAATAATGTTATTCATAAAATAACGCATTATTGTACAATTACTAAAGGAAACCAGAGCCGAGCAGCAGTGAGGAAGACAGTAGTGGGTGTGAGGACTCCATTCCACAGCCCTGTCAGCAAATGCTGGAAGTAATTGTTTCAGTGATGAATATAAAAGATATTGGTCAGATTGTGACATTGCCAGATCATACACCCCCAGACCTCACTCTCAGACACAGCAGGATGAGGCTGATGTCTCAGCCAATGTCTCTGAAGAGACAACACCAGGACCCAGCTATCAAGAAAGTCCAAGAAAGGGTGTGGAATGTGCTGGAAGGCTTCTTCGTTTACACCAAATCAAGCCCAGCTTGACCAAGAAGAGGAAACACGTTTAGGACAGAGAGGGCTGGACCCCACCAGACTACATACAGCAGTATATTGACAAATATTTGATGAAAATAATTGCAGATTGCTCTAATGCTACATCACTGGCTTGAAGTGGGGACCCACTCAACATAACGCCTGATGATTTTTTTCTTTTTTTTGGTGCCTGTATTTTGATGGTCTAGATAGATAGATAGATAGATAGATAGATAGAGTAATTTATTGTACCCTTGGGTAAATTTGGTTTACAGTGAGTGATACATCTTGTATTCCACATACTATCCAAAACTATACACTCAACAACACAGGACAAGATAAAGTGACGACAGTGCTTTGGCTAAAAGAACAAGAAGGACGGCCCCAAGATAAAAAGCAAGATAAGTTTAAAACATCAGTAAATTAGAAACACTAAAATATTCAAACCAAGCTAAAGGATAAAAAATAAAATATGTGCCTTTCTTAAAAACAAGATAAAAGAAACAATACAAAACATAAATACAAAGTTATGTTGCAGTTTCTCTCACTTGTTTATAGCACTGATGGCTGCTGGTACAAAGCTGTTTTTGTAGCGTTTGGTTTTACAAGCAGGTACCATGAACCTCCGACCTGATGGGAGCAGCTGAAACTCACCTTTAAGAGGGTGAGAGTTGTCTTTTAAAATAGAGCCATCTATCCTCTGTAACTGTCTAGTATACAAGGTTTCTGGATGAAGCTGAGACTCACCAATCAGCTTGCTTGACCATTTCACAATTTGATTTAAACAGTTTTTGTTTTTAAAAGACACACTTCCAAACCATGAAACAAGATACAACGATAAAACTGATTCTATAAAAGCACATGGTTCTAAATGGTTCTATCCTCTCTGCTGCTACGGCACATATCTGTGTAGAGGATGAACAAAAGAGGAGAGAGCACACATCCTTGTGGGGAGCCAGTGGAGGATGTAACCTGATCTGAAACAGTTCCATTCACTCTCACTTTCTGTGTCCTGTCGGTTAAAAAGTTCAGAATCCAGCCCACAAGATTGTTGCTTATGATAAAATGTTCTAAAAGCCTCGAGGCTAAAACATGGGGTTGGATTGTATTAAAAGCAGATGAAAAATCAATAAATAAAAAGTCTCGCTAGTGTTCCTTTCCCCTCCAGATGTTTAAAAAGCAAATTTATTAAAGTGACTGTGGCATCTTCTACCCCTCTGTTGGGCCTATAAGCAAATTGCATGGGATCAAGGTCATGCTCAGTTGTCTTCAGGATTTCTGATCTTACAAGTTTCTCAAAAGATTTCATTACAATCGATGTCAGTGCGATTGGTCTGAAGTCATTGAGTGTTTTGGGAGAACTGATTTTTGGGGCAGGGATAACCACAGCAACCTTCCATACTATTGGCACGTGCTGCATCTTTAGAGACCGATTAAAAATATACTGAAAAATAGAGCTCAGCTCTACTGCACAAGATTTCAGCAAGCAGCCACAGATGTTATCAGGACCAGGGCTTTTATTTGGTTTAAGGGAACAGAAGGATTTTTCAACGTCCTTCCGAGAGATAAAAAAGTGCTGATCGTCAATCACTTTATGACTCACTTCCTGTGTTTCCTGACTAAAATCAAAAGCATCAAAGCGAGTATAAAAACAGTTAAGAGCATTTGCAAGTTCAAAATCAGTCTTGAAGCCATCAAAAGAGATGATACTGCTGGTTTTAGAGTGCTGGAGGCCTGCAATGGCTTTCATGCTTGACCAGGCAGATCCAAGATTATTCATAGCCATCTTGTTTTCTAACTTCAGTTTATAGTCCTGCTTTGCTTTTAAAATCCCAATTTTCACCTCCTTAGTGGCTGTGTGCAGCTCGGAGGCTGCTCCATGTTTAAAAGCAAGTCTCTTAGTCTGTAAACAGGCCTTAACTGACCTAGTGACCCAAGGCTTATTATTGGGAAATATTTGTACACGCCTACAAGGAATGATCATGTCCCTGCAGAAAGCGACATATGAACAAGTAACATCAGCAAGTTGATCAAGATCATCACCACAGGCTTCTTTAAACATGTCCCAATCAGTGCAGTCGTAGCACTCCTGCAAGCAAAGCACCGCCTCCTCTGTCCAGTCCTTAATGTCTCTTGTGTGGACCTTTTCCCTCTTTAACACAGTTCTGTATGTAGGCAGGAGATGCACACAATTGTGATCCCCTGAGCCCAGGGGAGGTAATGGGAGGGATTTATATGCATCCTCAACGGACTCATAGCAGAGATCAATAATTTTATCCCGTCTAGTTGGACAGGTTACATATTGATGAAAGTCAGGGCGTGTTTTTTTAAGGGAGACATGGTTAAAATCACCCAGTAAGAAGATCGGGGCATCAGGTGAGACAGATTGCAGTTTCTGCACTACATCATGGATGACACTGCAGGCTGCAGAGGCATTGGCCTTCGGATGTAAATAGACAGTTATGATAAAAAGTTGCGGGAACTCACGGGGCAGGTAGAAAGGACGCAACGATACACATAAAAGTTCAACATCTGGAGTGCAGATGCGCTCTCTGACAGTCACAGATTTGGGATGACAGTACCGTTGGTTTACATAAAGACAGACTCCGCCTCCTTGTGATTTCCCTGTTACCTCTGCATCTCTATCCAAACGGAACGGCGCGCCGAAGCCATCAATAAGCAGGTTTGCGTCCCGATCACGTTCAGTGAGCCAAGATTCTGTGAACGTCAGGATCCCACAGTCTTTAAAATCCTTCAGAAAGCGGACGTTTCCCTGAAGTTCGTCCATTTTATTCCGGAGGGACTGGGCATTCCCCAGGA
The DNA here is from genome assembly GCA_018398805.1 of Hirundichthys speculiger. Taxonomy (NCBI): domain Eukaryota; kingdom Metazoa; phylum Chordata; class Actinopteri; order Beloniformes; family Exocoetidae; genus Hirundichthys; species Hirundichthys speculiger. The sequence continues at coordinate 494,084 of JAGFBZ010000663.1, forward strand.
TTATGGAAGGCAGGGGAACCCGGTTGAGCCTCAGCTTCCTCATACGTAGCCGCACACCTCCTCTCTTTCCACGCTTCCTTCTGCTTCTCTTCCTTCGTTTTTCACCACAAGTTGCCTTACGTTAGGCAGTTTAAGGATGTGATCTGGTCTTGTGTACCATATCCTGCAATCAGGATGTACTGCCATCACTGAAAAGTTCACACATGACAGAATCTTCAGACTGAGGCCTTCACTCAAAGTGCTCATAGATGATGATGTTCCAGAAGATCTGAAAGAGTGTGATAAATTCTGGAAGGGGAGGCCTTTTCTTAAATGCATTCTGAAAGGCTGCAACTCTCAGGCTCAGCCACAAAGTGTGTCCAAAGTGTGAATAGATGATTCCATTCACAGGAGCTCGTCCATGTCAACAATATCTGCCAATAAAACCAAACCCAGTTGGCATCAAAAACTTTGTTTGCGCAACAGCAGATGGTATAGTACTGGACTTTGAGATTTATCAAGGTTCAGATGGACTCATTGAACAAGTTGAAGAACCAGGGAATCTGGGTTTGGAAAGATTGGTGATTGATCGTCTGTCTCTAACTCTGCATCCTAATACAAATATGTACTGTGATCGGTTATTCACATCCATTCAAGCTGTGAAACACATGATGAAGAAGCAGATGTATGCAACTAGTACAGTTATGAAGAACTGAGTAGCTGCAGCAGTGCAGAAGCTACCAACTGGCAAAACAATGAAAAAAGATGGAAGAGGCACCTCAGCATGTTTCATGCCATGTTCATAAAATGAAATAAACAGTTCAGAACAGTAATAATGGGAAATGTTTTGAATGTTTAAGTTGTTTTACACAGGAGTGTCAACGGGAAATTGTAAAAAACACTGAAGCGGGGGGGGGGGGGCTCGAGAAAATTTGGAGGTGCATTCTGAGCACAGCATTGTGTATTTGTCCATATTGTTACTTTGATAATGAAAAGAACATTTTTTACTTACTGAAGATCCAACAGACTAAAAATTTTACTGAAAATGTTTGATAGTGAAAAGAACATTTTTTACTCACAATTTGTAAGTAAAAAATGTTCTTTGTGTTTCTGCATGGTTTAAACAAAAACCTGCAGCCTTTAACGGATCAGTTTGACACCCTTGCCTTAAGCCTTTACAATATACCTGGGGGGATAATTGACGTTACATAATGAAATGCAAAACTCGCAATCTGGTGTGGCTCACTTCACAGGTTTGCAAAACTCTGCTCATACTTAAAATCCAATTCTTACTTTCCCTCAACAGAAAATAAAAGATAAAAATGGCACAAAGTTTAATTATTCCTGCTAATGTGAGAATCCACTGAGCATAAGGCTGAGGTTAGATATCAAAAATAAAAGTAGTTGTTATAAAACAATTAAGTTGCCTATTAAAGGCAAAAATTCAGAATGACTAGTGATTCAGTCACTCGTGAACTTCAACAGTAAAACATAACTGGCAACAAGATACATGGATCCAAAACTTTAGTAAGCAGTTATAGAAAATAGCATGTTAAATTCAACATGTCTACTTGATGCCTGTAACTCTGAACATTAGCTTTTCTTAATTTTTTTTTTTTTAAATCACAAAAAGCTCTGCTGAATAACTAATACTTCAGGCATGAAAATCCCCCACCTTTCGGCGAAATTTGCCGTTTTGAAGTCAAAAAGAGAGACCGATGTGAATCATGTAGATTCGAGGAGTTTTCTATTTTGAGAGGGGAGGGGGTGAGCGTTGGGAGATTTTTTTTTTAATTTAATGATCATATAATTGCCCTAATATGTAAACTGAGCACTTCAGAAATTGGCAATTTAAATGTACTTGGAGGTTACTTTGCTAAGCGGGACGAGACGCAGGACCACGCCGGTGTCGAGGCAGACGAGCTTTCGTTTCCTAGCTACATTTATCAGTGGTAAGAAGCGCTGTATATTTCATTCGCGTTGTCTAACAATAAATAAGTACAATGAGGAATAAACATCTCTCCTGTGAATTAAAAAGCTAATAATCATCCATCCAAACAAGAAAGGGAGAAGTAATATCAGAAAATATGTGTTTCAGGCTTACTTTGACCGTTGATCTGGCTGTGATAGCGGCTGTATTGTCAACGGGCTCATTGCGCATGCTCTGGTCTCAATCACTCAATCAACCAATCCCAATCGAGAATTCACGTCACGTTGGTGGTGGTGGTGGTGGTGGTGGTGGAGGGTCCCCCCCCCCCCGAAAATATTAAACCGGATCTGCACGTATCTCAAAAATGATCCCCAGGATGGCAAAAAACTCTGAAATCAGCGAATCCGCGGAGAATTTTTACAGACACCTGTCTTCCTGCAACTGTTAGCAGCACTTCATATGAGCCATATTGCTCAAGGGGGCACAATTAGTTGCTTCTCATTTTGTTTTTGCACTCAGAAATAACGCTGCTGTGTTCAGGCAACCAATAAAGAGTTTTGCTCAACATTACTTAATTGTGACGTTATTGTGATCTCTCAAAATTTAAAACAAATGTCCACATATGTGGGCATAGTTTTTCTCAGAAACTACATCATGTAAAAAGATAATTCTTTGTTTTTATACCCATCAGGTCCCAATTAGCCTAAACATCAAAGAGAAAATAAAAACGCATGCCTTGCAAGAGTCGGGGTCTGAGGAGGTTAATCCGGAAGTCCACAAATGCTGCCGTACTTTTTGGAGGCTTAATTCATCAGCTTCTTAGGGTGAATTCCAATTCCTCTCTTAACCCTCAATTTTTGGCCCTCAATCTTAACCCCGGAAAGTAAGTGTCAGAGATATGCTACCTCGTGGTTCTGATGTGCAGAACCCCGAGGTTTTTTTTTAAGGCTGTTACCAGGGGCGAAAATCCCATTTCATTTGGGGGGGGGGGACAATAAACAGTAAAATTTCAGAGAGTAATTCCTGGGGGGGACATGAAAAAAATGCTGTCTCCCTCTCTCTCTCCTGCTCCTTTGGAACTTGCCTTGCAGGGTTGAGCCCACAGCCTGTTGAATGTTAGAAAATGTAATAATAGTAGTTGTAGCATTGTTGTGTATCAGTGCATATTCTACCTGTATACAGGTTTTTCAATGTTCAAACTGAAAAATCAACAATGGTATTAGGTGGTATTATTATATTGTAGTGTTGTATTTTTTGACAAACAAAATACAACAACATATTACAACTACGCCATTAAATATGGCAACTTAAAAATGCAAAAATAATATACAATTAAAAATCCCTTCTACATTTAAATAACACACTCGCTGAAACACGGAGCTGCTGGTAGCCCCGCCCGTTAGAAACAGCATGTGGACTAAACCACTTTGAGAAATAGGGGCGAGACAGAGCGAGCCTTTTACCTGTGGTAAAAGGTTCGCTCATAAGAACCTTTTCTGCCGAGTGCAAATTATACAATGACAATCGGGGGGGGGGGGGGGTCAACATTTTCTAGAGATGACAAAAATGACAATTTTCCCTTCTTTAGGAGTGGTCGATATTCTGCCCCTGCTTGCGTATGTTTGACGTCCTCTAGCCTGTTACACCAGCTTGGCAGATAGCAAACACTTTCCAAAGAAAGAAGCTGAGGTTTCTTTTCAATCTTTACTGAGGAATCACTGTAAAACTAAACAAACATACAAATATGTGTCATTTTATCTAAATACATTCACATACAAACATAAACAAACATGTTCAGATTCATGGAAAAAAGTCCGCTAGCTTAATGCTAACTTATATGGGAAATTGCATAGCGAGGCTTGCGGTTAGCATGTACGGATTAGTGAATGTATTTTCTACTGTAAACTCTGTTTAGGTGGCGCTACAATGGTTCCTATGAACGAAACATTCTCTAAATGCGGTGTTACAACATCTGAACATAAAAATAATACTCACAGGCAAACGTTTTCTGGCCATATAAAAAGAATAAAAAGGATGGGAGTTTTCCTGCTGTCTGTCTCTCTCTAACAACCTGTCAATTGAAACTCTCCTGGACTTCTTGTTGTCTGAACCAGCTACGGAAACACTGAAGGCACAAATTAGCATTGCTACAAGAAAATCTGTGTGTTAAACTCCCCATAATTCGCACTACGCTTTTCTGTCGTCATGTCTGTCATATCCATTAATTATCCATGCCTTTTAAAGACAAAGAACGGTCTTTGTCGCCATCTAGTGGCTGCTACCTTCTGCCGCCACTAGATGGCGACAAAGACCGTTTTTTGTCTTGAAATGCATGACAACTAGATCAGGCTTTTTCCATTCATTGATATCAAATTTTGCTGTCCTCTCATGGCCACACCCTTTGATAAAAAGTTACAATTTTCACTCTCAGGTATCGTTAATGTCTTTCCAACTGATTTAATATGGTTTGCAGTGTGTTGACTCATCACACTCGAAGCAGGGATGCCTAATGCAAAAGATGACATTTCCTGTTGCCAATAGGTGGTGCTACAACGGTTTCCTCAATCTGATAGCTGCGATGTGTTCAGGATGGGACTACGATAAAACTCATCGGTTTTGGACCAGATTAAACACTTTATGGACGAGTTACAGTTGTGTGCAAAATCTCGTGAGTTTTCGAGTATGTTAAAGCCCCCAAAAAGGCGATTCATTTCGGAGAATAATAATAATAATAATAAACATTCGAAATACAATAGGGTCCTCGCACCCTCGGTGCTCGGGCCCTAATAAACATTCGAAATACAATAGGGTCCTCGCACCGAGGTGCTCGGGCCCTAATAATAATAATAATAATAAACATTCGAAATACAATAGGGTCCTCGCACCCTCGGTGCTCGGGCCCTAATAATAATAATAATAATAATAATAATAATAATAATAATAATAATAATAATAATAATAATAATAATAATAATAATAATAAACATTCGAAATACAATAGGGTCCTCGCACCCTCGGTGCTCAGGCCCTAATAATAATAACAATAATAATAATAATAAACATTCGAAATACAATAGGGTCCTCGCAACCTCGGTGCTCGGGCCCTAATAATAATAAACATTCGAAATACGATAGGGTCCTCGCACCCTTGGTGCTCGGGCCCTAATAATAAACATTCGAAATACAATAGGGTCCTCGCACCCTCAGTGCTCGGGCCCTAATACTAATAATAATAATAATAATAAACATTCGAAATGCAATAGGGTCCTCGCACCCTCTGTGCTCGGGCCCTAATAATAATAATAATAAACATTCGAAATACAATAGGGTCCTCGCACCCTCGGTGCTCGGGCCCTAATAATAATAATAATAATAAACATTCGAAATACAATAGGGTCCTCGCAGCCTCGGTGCTCGGGCCCTAATAATAATAATAATAATAATAATAATAAACATTCGAAATACAATAGGGTCCTCGCACCCTCGGTGCTCGGGCCCTAATAATAATAAACATTCGAAATACGATAGGGTCCTCGCACCCTTGGTGCTCGGGCCCTAATAATAAACATTCGAAATACAATAGGGTCCTCGCACCCTCAGTGCTCGGGCCCTAATACTAATAATAATAATAATAATAAACATTCGAAATGCAATAGGGTCCTCGCACCCTCGGTGCTCGGGCCATAATAATAATAATAATAAACATTCGAAATACAATAGGGTCCTCGCACCCTCGGTGCTCGGGCCCTAATAATAATAATAATAATAATAAACATTCGAAATACAATAGGGTCCTCGCAGCCTCGGTGCTCGGGCCCTAATAATAATAATAATAATAATAATAATAAACATTCAAAATACAATAGGGTCCTCGCACCCTCGGTGCTCGGGCCCTAATAATAATAATAATAATAATAATAAACATTCGAAATACAATAGGGTCCTCGCACCCTCGGTGCTCGGGCCCTAATAAACATTCGAAATACAATAGGGTCCTCGCACCCTCGGTGCTCGGGCCCTAATAATAATAATAATAAACATTCGAAATACAATAGGGTCCTCGCACCCTCGGTGCTCGGGCCCTAAAAAAGCTACACAGTCACTTTCTCCTCTTTTAACAGAATCAGATGACAGTTGAGTCCTGATGATGTTACTAACATTTGTAGTAATCCTAAAGGTACCTGTCACTGGACGCCAACTCCACCCGACTGGTAGGAGCACCCATGTTGTAAGAGCCCTGAGAGGTAACGAGGCAGGCTGCAGAGCCCTCTGGACAGGATTTATCTGGACTGTCTGACAGTGGGTGAACAGGAAGATGAGATGAAGTTGGAAGTAAATGAGACAAGATTACATTTTTACAGAAAAATGTAATTTTACAGAAATAAGGTTTTAGAATTGTGTAGCCTCATTTTTTTGTTTCATTGTTTTTTTCCTTTTAATTCAACTACATGTGTAAATGAGCCTCAGTTTGCTAACACTTTTAAGGTGATCAGTTACAGCAGGTGTCACAGTATTGCATTAAATCAGCAGGTATCTTTAATGTATACGAATTTTATAAAGCTTTTATAACTATAAAAAACGACATCAATAATGCTTATCATACAGAGGTATAAATAGCAGAAAAAAAGTTAGCTGCTTTCTGTCGTGACTTAAAACAGTAGGACAAAAAAGTATTTAGTCGGCCACTGGTTTTGCAAGTTCTCGTACTTAGAAAGATGAGAGAAGTCTCTAATTTTCATCATAGGTCTGCTTCAACTATGAGAAACAAAATGAGGGGAAAAAAAACATCCAGGTAATCACATTGTAGGATTTTTAAAGAATTTATTTGTAAATTGTGGTGGAAAATAAGTATTTGGTCAATAACAAAAGTTCAGCTCAATACTTTGACCTCTGTCACTGCCAACAAAGGTTATGTTACAAACATTTCCTTAAGTCTTCACCAGGTTATGATGAAAATTACAGACCTCTCATCTTTCTAAGTAGCAGAACTTGCACAATCAGTCGCCGACAAGATACTTTTTTACACCACTGTAAATTCTTTTAAACAACAAAACACAAAACTAATGTAGGCTAATGTTTCTTTGTGCTTGTGAATAAATAACATATGGCCAGAGTGAGGTCTGCTCACCACTGTTGTTCTTTTTTTCTTTCTAGTTTTAGCTGGCATTACTGTACTAAACTCACTGACTTAAAAAAGTATAGATATTTTCCTAAACCCAAAAGAAACTATTTATGGCTTGTACAACCTTTGCACTTCAAAGAGATTTGGTATTATGGAATCTAAGCAGACACTGATTTTATCCACCTTTGTTCGGGTACTTACTGAGACTTCGACAGATGTTGATGTAGAAATCAATGCTGTCGTCACCATCATCCACCAAATAACCATTGTTCACTTTTATCAAAGGGTTGAGGTCATGCTTCATATTATTTAAGTCAAGCACATAGCAAGGTACCTAAACAGAGAGATGAATTAATACAGAAATATTGGAAAAGGCACTTTATACTATATTCAGACGAATCCGAAATTTCAGGTTGATGTCAGACAAAGAGCTTATCAGAAATATCATATCCGACAAACACTTAAGAATCATGACAAAAAATAAAATAAAATAAAATTTTCTTACAGTAAATAAAATTCTTAAATTCAACACATTTGACAGTGTTCAATGAAGAGAAAGACAACATATTTCTAAAATTTTGTTGATTTTAATTAATATATGTTTTTTTTCTCATTTCCATGAATCTTATCAAAGAGATACAAGCAGAATCTGTGAATTTGTGAATATATAAATGTGTAAAATGTTTGCACAGACGTGTTGCTAAAAGACCAGCTCTAATTCACTTTCCACATTCTTTAAATTACTTCCACATTACACTAATATGAAGCCAATCATTGTGTGAGCATGTGACGCGTCCCTCTGCCCCATGCAGTAAACACCCTCACTGTGGGTTGGGCTTAGAAAGCTCTATTTCCTATCATCTGGCTCATTGTTTCTGACGGCCTGAGCAGATGTGGAAGCAGTTTCGTTCTTACACAAAAGCCCATCAGATGTTCCACTACATACCTCTCTGTGCGGCTTAAATTTGTCTTTCTTGCATGCAGTGTAGGTCTTCCACTCAAAATAATGTACACACTGAAAAACAGCAACAAACTCTGGAGACCCCTGTAATAAAACACACAAAACATAAGTAGGAAAGATCATTTGGTGTCACAATCGCACTGCAAGAAGAGCCAGAATGTGCACTGGAACCAGCTCTAACAAACAGGCTGATTTATGTGGGACGTGTCAGTGTTGCAGTAATAACATGGAATATGTCTTTCTTACTTTCTTTAATAATTTTCAACCCTGTGCAGCACCTTTTGTTGAACAGAGCCCCTTTTCCTATTTAATAGTTTCACTTTGAACAGAATTATCTTTACAAGTAGGTCTGAGTGTAAACAGCAGAAAAACACATCAGGATTTATCCCATGTTTAGGAGACCCAATTACATCATTACAAACGTCAGTGTAGGACTTGAACAGTTAAGCAGTATTTTAGTTTAAATTAAAAAAAATATCATAGTAGAAAACGTTTTACTATAATACACTAATATTGCTCATCTATTTCATTGTGTTAGGTAATACTTTTACAGTTTTTTATACATGTAGAGGCACTGAATAAAAGGCTTTATTATAAATGGGAAAAGTAAAAATAATTTTCTCATCCAGTTGTATTTAAATCCATCATTACAGTGTCTCTTTAAACAATAACTTTATCAACTATGCTTACTATTACTACTACAATAAGTTATAAAATCAAATTACATATTAAAGCCAAAACGATGAGGAAATCTGTAAATGCTTCCAAGGCTGAGTCAGTTATTATAAATCATTTTTCATCACCTCTCTGCAACATTTGATGATTTTAGCAACATTAATATCTACCCTTTATATTTTGTCTTCTGAACAAATCAGTTCTCTCTCTCTGACTTTACAGGAAATGACACCTTGATGTATACCTCATACTCAGCCCCCCACCCCACAGGAAGATACACAAACAGCCACAGTTTTACAAAGAAGAAAAACATGAGATGCCGTTCATTGTTCATCGTGACCATATACAGATTCTTTTGAGGCAGCCAGTTTTCTCTTTTACATGCTTTCCATTAAGTGAGACACTCAATTTGATATCAGTTTGGAGGGGTCTGATGTTTTCTGAAGTTTCAACTTGGCATCTAGTAAATGTTTTCCGTCAGTCATAATACATTCAATACAGACAGTGTTAATTATATGTATATTTGAAGTTGTATGTAGTGGAAAATATAGTAGCAGTTGACTGGACATCCACTGCTTCAAAACACAGCAATGCATGTTTGTTTATCAGTGTGTAACATGTGATGTGGCAGCCTGTCAGCTATGAGCAACAGTACTGAAGACACAGATGACTGACTGGAGTCAGACCAGGAAGTATTTCAATAATCCATATGTACTCCTGTACATCCTTCTCTTGGAAAAGTATGAGCCATCTTTCCAGAAATGCTCAGTGGTGTTTGTGAGTTCTTACCATAGTTTTTCCACACTGGAAGCTGATACTGGTCTGAATGGTGTTGTTGCTTCCTGGACATTTTACTGTGCTGTTGTAACCGAGCACAGTGCCAGAGAGAGTCCGAAGGGACAAGTCACCTGCACAATGAAGGAGGAGAAATAAAGTCAATACATACGTGGTTGAAAATATTCTATCACTTATAATGAATTACATTTGGTTTATTACCATATTTCAACACAAAGGGGTTTAAAAAAGATATCTATGAAAAAAAGCAATATTGGGAGATTGATTTTGTTTTTATTAAAATAGCAGTTAATTGTCTTGCCTTTATCCCTTCTTTAATCCATTTTCTGTGTTTTTCATTTTGTTAACATTTAGAGACAATTCTAAAACAGCCACATTCAGCAGTTTTAAAGAAATTGCTTAATGTGGCTGTTTACTAGGGGTGCTCTGATCGATCGGTGACCTGATCGGATCGGCCGATATGCATATGATCGGGATCGGTCAGAATTGTCATTAAAGCCGATCAAAAGAGCCGATCAAAAACGCTCTATTCTCGTGCGCATACACTGTGTATAGACCTTTGCGGGCCAGCCCCCCAGTACCTCGTCCGCCGTTGCTGGGTTGTGCTACAGAGCGACACTTTTACTGGCTCGCAGATTAACCAGTGTTTTTCTCTTTCTACAAATATATATTTTTATAATGTCGAGTCGGTCGAGTGGGAATACATGTTCCGTCATAAACTGTGCCAACAATGGTGTTAAAATTCAACAATGGAAGAAGAAAGTATGTAAAATACACAAGCCTTTACTGTACGAAGACTGCCTTGTTTGCAGAACAAGAAGTTAGGAAGATGTGGGTGAAAAATATCAACAGAAAGGACTTTGTTCCAAATGAACACAGCCGGGTGAGTTTTCGTTGACATTCAATCTCGTACTACTCATAGTCTCGCTGAGAGTCCTGGACGATTCTGGCCGAAAGAACAGCAGTATGACGCTACTGTAGCCCTCGGCACTAGCACAAGACTATAAATAAATGAATGAATGAATGAATGACTTAGGAGAATGATAAAATAAATTAAATATAACATTAACACATAGCCTAATTTACCGCTAGCGTTAATGTTACAGTAGCATAATCTTTATGGCTTGTTGACGTTAGTTATAGCCAGCGTTGCAGCGTTCCACAGTTTTTAATGTTTGATTATGGGAATAGATCATGCTATTTCCATAACCAATCATTAAAAACAGCGATAAACTACCTTCATCTGTAACTGGAGGCCACTGCCTAACATCATCAATCCAAGACATGTCTGCGTTATCCGTAACAGATGCTCCACGCTGCTGTGTTTGGGTTAGTTGGTGGAGCACCGCACACTCGTTATGGCTGGGCCACTAGGGGGCGCATGTCCACAATTTTCAAGTCGAAAAGGTTTAAGACAGCAAGAAACAAAGGGAAATAAATACAATCGGTGATCGGTATCGGATCGGCCGATATTGACTTCAGTGATCGGTGATCGGCCCCAAAAACCCTGATCGGAGCACCCCTGCTGTTTACATTAAAAAAGGTTTATGTCAGACAAAACAAATGCACAAGCTTTCATTCTCACGCTTTTTTCTAGCCATAAGCAGACAGCTTGACAGAGTATCTTAACCCCCCAACCTCCAGGGACCGAGGGAGTCAATGTAAACTCTATCTCAGACCCGCATGCACGCACGCAGATACGCACGCACCATACTATTCTAATAAAAATGTCAGTACAGAATCTTCATTAATCTTCCCAAAACCCAGACAAAAAAAGAAGACTGCAGTGGGAAATGCACTGCATGAGAAGGCTCTGACTGGATTTAAGACTCAGGCAGTTATATTTATTTTTAAATACAGCAATTACTATTAGAGATGTCCCGATCCAGCATTTTGAACTTCCGATCCGATACCGATATTTATTTGTACTTCCGATCCGATACCGGCCTATCTGAGCATGTATTAAAGTTTTAAGTCATTGAACCAACTTACTTTGTTGTCAGACTCATGCTGAATAGGGTTTTACTCCTGATAATAACTAGCCAGCTGAATTAGGTGCATTTGAATTATACACATTGGTTGGTAATGAGAAACGGACCTATTTATTTAACAAATCAACACAAAATAGATAAAATGATAAATAACAAACAGAAATGGCATCAGTAAACCACGGCTTTACAAGCCATAAATGCAGATAATATTGTTAATTGTATTAAGCAAACACAACCTGAGTTTAACCGTCTATTAACAGCATTAGTACCTGTGCTTTGACACTGTTCAGTGGCAGTTTGTCACGATTCCCAAACGTCCCAAACGGGCGGGTGGGAGAGGAGCTCGAGTTGTCTCGCGCGGGGGGCGGGGTGTTTGGTTTGTGGCGGCGCACTGTGCCCGACAGAGAGAGAGCAGTGTTGCCAACTTAGCGACTTTGTCGCTATATCTAGCAACTTTCCAGACCTCCCCCCAGCGACTTAATTTGTAAAAAGCGACTAGCGACAAATCTAGCGACTTTTTCCTGGTGATTTAGCGACTCACTGGCACTCAAACCGCTAGGTTTGAAGCCACCACTTGGCCGCTGATGGCTGCTGTCTGCCTCGTGACCCGCGCTTCTCTCTCTTTCTCTCTCTCTGTCGGGCACAGTGCACAGCCACAAACCAAACACCCCGCCCCCCGCGCGAGACAACTCGAGCTCCTCTCCACCCCCCCCCGTCTGACAGTCCGTCCATCCGTCTGGGTCCGTCCGTCGCATCTAGCGACTTCTAGCGACTTCCGGGACAGCCTCTAGCGACTTTTCTCATTGGAGAGTTGGCAACAGTGAGAGAGAGAAACAGAGAGAAAAGCGCGGCTCGCGAGGCAGACAGCAGCCAAGTGGTGGCATCAAACCTAGCGGTTTGAGTGCGCGTGAGTCGCTAAATCACCAGAAAAAGTCGCTAGATTTGTCGCTAGTCGCTTTTTACAGATTAAGTCGCTAGGGGAGTCTGGAAAGTCGCTAGATATAGCGACAAAGTCGCTAAGTTGGCAACACTGATTGGGAGGGAGATGCTCGTGTGCTGAAGGTGTGTTGGAAAATGCGGACCGGATATTAGGGGAAACACAGAGCAAGACCTGGAATGAGTTATCTGAATAATGCGCTGCGCTGGAAAACCCGGAACGGACTTTGGAAAAAAACTGGATCGGGAGTCTGGATCAGCATTTTTAGGGCTTGCCGATCCGATACCGATCCGCATTTTTTGCTCATATCGGCGGCCGATCCGATACGAATATCGGATCGGGACACCTCTAATTACTATCGCAATTTTTAAAGTTACTGAACAATTACAGAAAAATTTTTCAGTCCATTGTGAGTCTTTTTTTCCAAGTTAGGACCATCTCTATGACAGAGATGGCACAAGAAAAAAAAAATGAATATGGCTGGACAGCAATGTGACCAAACACAAAAAACTACAGCAAATTAAAGCTGCAAGCAGCGTTTATCGGGCCCTCGCACCCATTGCCACCACCCTCCTCAGGTGTCCACCACCTTCCCAAGCCAGTCGGGAATCAAGACAATACAGTGAAAATCCAATTTGGTTATAAAAATGGAAAGGTTGCTGCCCAGCTTGAATCCAAAAACTTGAAAAGCTTGAAAACAAAAAGAACTGAAGTTGAATCTACTCAGAGCTGAGTTCTAAGTTTGCAAAACAAGGCTGTAACTGTCACAGTGGTCTATAATCTTAAACAAATATAAAGAGTCAGAGATCCGATGTCCAGAGCAGATTTACAGAAATGTATCCAGCCTTCATCTCCAGCAGACTTGACTACCATAATGATCTTTTGTCTGATTAGACAGCTTCAGATCATGATGAACCCTGTTGTCAGAGTTCTAACAAGAACCAGGAAAACTGAACACATTACTGCTGTTACCTCAGACTCATCCGTGCACAAAATTTGCATGGTGAATGAGGACTTTTATCAGTATGAGCTGTAGGAATCCAAGGCTGATCTGATAAAGCACACATAGGATACAAAACACACTAAATATGACCAAGATCATGGTCCTTTAATGAGACAGTAGCACTGTCCAAGATTGTCAGAGGCACTTGTTCAGAGTGAAAGAATCATCAAATACATGAATCTTCAAGCAGATTGGATAATGCATGTGTAATTCAGAACAACTTTTCCATTCATGGAAAGAGATCTGTTTAGTAGAGCCTACAGTTGGTCTCAACAATAGTGTGTTAGGGCCAATAGTCATAGTTACAGTTACAGGAATGGATGAAGACCAGACTAGAGCAGGCAGATCTGAAACACAGCCTCATCATATCTAGGCTGCTATAGGTCTACACTGCAGGGAGACACCAACATGATCCACTGACTGGTGTTCTCACCTTTTCTCTTCCCACCTTTACCTTTCTTATTCAGCTCTAACCATAGTTACTTTTTTAATCTCAATGCACTCCTGTAAAGTGACAATAAAAGGATTTCTATTTATTGATATTCCTACTTAATTACCATATTGGCCCGAATATAGGACGACTCTAATTATAAGATGACTGCTATTATTCATAAAATAATGTTATTCATAAAATAACTTGTTATTGTACAAATACTATAGAAAAAAGTAGTGGAGAAGTCATTGACACTATGGACCAGAGCTAATGCTAACAGAGCGATGCTTTCACTCATCACCCTCCCTGCAGCTAAATCATATTATCAGGGCTTAAAGTAAAAAAAAAATCCTGAGCCTGAATCTTTTTACGGGGGTGCAGTGGATTTTCTGCGATTAATAGGGACCCGCTCCCCCGCAAAAATCAAAGTCCGCAAACTGGAGCTGGAGCCCACTGAGCCTAAATAATGTGTTTAAAATATGTTTACAAACCGCAAAAAAAGTATCGAGACACTGCAGCAAAACAAGACAAAGGCTCAACTGTGGTCTTTCTGTTACCTTCACAGCCTCTGGTCTCTGAACCGTAGTAAACAAACCACTAGGTATTCACAATTCCTTCACAAGTGCAAGGGTAAAGGAAACACATCCTGTGACATTTATGCGGTTGAATACAACACACAAATTATTATTTTTCATAACTGACGTGATGAGGTGATTTTTCAACTCATCACTACATATCCTTCTCTGATTCACGTAGCCTACACTGACAAAAGACAAAAGCAGACTATTCTTCATGAGAACATATACAACACCAGAAGAATTATAATCAGAATTTACTTTTGTGTTAGTGTATTTTAGGACCATGAAGATGGAGATCTTTTCCAGCAGCTGAAATGCAGGTGTGGATGCTATGAAATGATATTTTGAAATTAATATAGACTTCTGTGGGTGTAATCTCAGCGTTTCAGCAACAACTTCACGTCAGGCAAGGCATTTTCCGGTAGATAGAGAGACACGTTGTAGCAAGGATTGCAGGCAAAATTGATTTTGTTGAAATTGATAAATGCATTACCCCTTCAGCTATACTGATGCTGCAAGGAAAAACAACACTTCTGCCAGACATGATCCAGAGAATGACTACAGCGCAGTGAGATCATATGACAACTGCTTATGTGACTGCACCAAGGAGAAGGTTGGCTCTGTCATCGTTCCAGCTGTCAACGCTTTACCACAGACTCTCCACTAATGGAACAGCAACAGCAACTTAAACAGGAACTCCCCACCTGGCAGCTAGAAAAAAAATCCAGTTGTCTTCTACACAAGTTTTTCAGATCAACTGCAAAAACTGAGTTAAAGAAATTGAATGAGTTTCCTAATATTTGTGCATTCAAAAAACCCCAAGAGAAAAAGCTCACTTTTCTTCTGTTTAACATGCATTTTTGAGGCCTAGTAACATTTTTAATGGGAAAAGAATTGTTTCATTGATGAAATTTAGGTAGTAAATACAATGTGACTGATAACTCTGAATGTGGTGTATACGGACATCAAGTGTTACCATAAAGATTAAGAAAGTATAAGCAGCAAGAATGTTACTGTATGTGAGTAAATGGAGTGGTTTTAGAACAAAGTGAGCAGACAGCATGACTAAAGTCTGAAGCAACCAGCACAACAGACCCAAGAGCATGGTATTCATGTCTATTTGTGTTTGTGAGCTTGATGATGTGTTTCTGGGTCATGGGATAAGTCAGCTAGTGTGATTAAACTCCACTGGACCACGCTACCCCATGTTTGCCATTTCTTAGTTATTTTAATCCCTATTTGGGTTCTTCTTCAGCCTAATGAATATGTGTAATAAAAGAGGAAATAAATAAATCCCACCACATACTGTCTGTGACTGTTGCTCCCTCAGACTGACCACTGCAACATGCTGTCGTTATGGGACTGAAATAAAGTTAGCAACGCAAATGAACCCATCTGGATTTGCCAAGACAGTACTGTTACTAAGGTTGAGAAATAGTTTCAATCACAGACATTCATGGGCAGTAGCTACAGGACAGATTTCTATCATTTGTGGCCTTTATTCACACAGTGGAAGGTGACAGGAAAGGGGGCAGAGAGAACGGGGGAGACCTGCAGCAATCGGGCCAGGAATCAAACCCACGACCGCCGCATCAATGCCTGTTGCATCTGCCATGTGCCCTACCCACTGCACCGGGCTGCCCAGATTATTATCTGGTCTAAAGAACCAATCAGTGCATCAGTAGCCATTGCCTTTAAGAGCAGGTTGCGGTACCTGCAAACTGCTATGGAGCGTCTTTTCACCCAGATCGGAGCAGCTCTCATGGGCAGCTGGCCTGGGACTCTGTTGTAGAGCTTCCTCCTCTTTTTTCCTCCTCCTCCTCTGCACTGATATATACATAACTAGCTCTAACTAATGTGGACCAAATCATTTAATAATTTCTTTTGTACTCCAAGAAGTTCCAACAAACTGCTCAGAAAAAAATAGAGCCAGTGAACTTCCAGGAAAGCATTTCTTAACTAGAAAAGCACTCAGACAGCGCAGACCTCCGCCAAGCACAACAGTTCTCCCATACAGCGATTTACAGATCGCGATAAAATCCGCCTTCTGGATCAGATCCGGATCAGCCTCTGAAATTTTATAGAGGTTTTCAGTGTCAATACCTGAGTGAAATTTAATGAGCTGTGGGCAATAATTAACGGAGATGTTGAGAAACAAAATTTCCAGCCCCATTGAGCACGTGTTACGGTCTCAAGCCGGGTTGTGAACCCGCAACCTTCCATGGGGCTCCTGCGCACAACCCACTGCGCCACCTTCAATCCTCTACATAGACACTCAGATCCACCTATGTTTCACCTTCCCATCCGACGAGCAGCCCTGAGGGGTGTACTACGAAGCGAGATTAGAGGGTTAGCGAGGTATGTCGAGTCTAAAGCCAGGATTTCCGGTACCATGAAGGTGGCTCTCTTTTAACCTGGCTAGATCACCATGGTAACTTACTCTGCAAGCTTAACCTGGTCCGGAGCAGGGTTTAGGCAGAGTTTAGGCTCAAATCGGCTCTAAAAAACGCCGCCCTTTCACTTTCAGCCAATCCCGTTGACCTGAGCGCCAGGATTGTGCAATGGAGGGAGAGTATTCAGAGACCGGACTGATCCGCTGGCTTCCCATGACCATATTCTCTATGAACGCTAGAGATTTCCAGCTGAGGGAATACGTTACATTTGTAATCTGCTAGAGCCATATATTGGCAGCGCCACCAAACGCAGCCGTGCGCTCACAGTAGCGCAAACGGTGTGCGTTTCTTTGCCGCGGGAACCTACATGCATTCAGTTGGTGATGCAGAAAATCTGAGCCAGAATACTGGAATAAAGGTTGTACTTGCTCTTACTAAACAGCTGAATATGTTTGTAGTATCCCCTGGCCATCTGCCCACGCTTCAAATAAAAGACGCGTTTTACTAAATCGCAGGTAACATAAATTAATAGTCCATTATATTGATAATCAGTGTGACGTGGAATTTCATGTGAAATGTTGTAATATAATTCATTCATAAGATTCCCCAGGGTGATGGGGTACCATTTAAAGTGGCCGGTGAGTGTGTATAACAGATAATATTAAATCTTAAATTAATTTCACATAGATTTAGCAAAAAACTAAAGTGATTTTCATTTATCATTCATAATGGGACAGTCAGACCTACATAATGTTTAAATCTGCTGCATTAAGTTTCAAGTTCAAGCGCTCTAAAAGAGGGAGGGAGATTAATTAAGGTGGTGAAATAAATTTAGTGGTGAAATAAATATAATTTACGAATTTACACGATCTGCAATTTTTTGCCAGCACTCCTCTCTGGCTTTATTCACACCTACAGTGTTGCTTTTGGCCGTAAAGATTTCTTTGAAATCCTCATAGCCCTGCATTATTAAAACCTGCTCCTCCTGACTGAAATATACGGACCGCCATCTATCCATTTGATCCGGAATAGGCATCAAATGACGCGTCAAACGCCCCCTTTTATGTGAACGCGCACAGAGCAGAAAGCAGAAAGCCGCGGTTAACAAAGATAGTTGATATCCACAGTCGTGGTACCGGTTATCTCTGATGGAGAGTTTCAGGTTTGTTAAGCCAGCTCACCCAAAGAAAGCCTGGCTGTGTCGAACTTGCTTCGTAGTACACCCCTCAGGTGTGGCACTGCACACCTGTACCTATTCAGTCATCATTCAACCAGACTCGTCGCCAGATCTTCCCATAGAAACGCCTGATCCAGCCATTCGCAGTGCCACCTCCTTGCCTTCGTCGTCCCCTGGATTGTTGGTTTGGCTGCCAACCCTCAAATCCTCATTTTTTACATCTGAGAGAAATTAAACTCTTAAAATTCCAGAACTCCCTTCCTGTCTCCATTGTGGTTGCTTTAGGGTTCAAGAAACAACTAAACAGCGCAATGTTATCGAAAATTTGAAAGTGATCCAGAATCCAGGATTTCTTCCGGATCACACCCAAAATAAAATCAGTTCTTCCTTTTCACATTTCTGACAACTCCTGAAAATGTCATCAAAATCCATCCATAACTTTTTGAGTTATCTTGAACATATCCCCTGCGCAAAGACGCACAGCTGCGCCAAGACGCATAGCCGCTGGAAGCGGTGCTTTTTAAAATACTGCAGAACGGATCATTGGATGAGCATTGAGCCAGAGGAACAGGTATGATGACATCTACCTTCTACCAGTGAGCGCATCTCAGGTGTTCCAAGCGCAAGGAGGGGGTCAGAGGGATACGAGCACAGTGCAAGAAACTCCACAACAGAGTTCTGTGATCTCCTCGTTTCCTCCACAGCAAACATCTGAATGAGATCATGCCACAGCTGTACAGACATCCTCTGCCCTTAAGAGAATAATAACGTATGAAAGTAATACAGTGATGCATAATCGAGAGGTAGAGCCGGTTGTGCAGTCCACATGTGACTGGGTGGACGTGCAATGACAGGATTTGGATGCGCTCTTTTACGCGCCGACATGCCAGTTGCGCTTTCCACAAACTCGGTATCTTGCGGTACTGTTATCTCGCAGATTTTGGGTATTGGGTAATGGGTGGTCAGACCACCCATGCAAGATAGGGCCCTTAGTCTTTTCTTTTAAAACACAAAACTGGATCGAAAATGTATCTGTTTAGGAATGATAATACAACCTTTAATTAGCAGTTTTATTAAAAGTAGGGTTGTGGGCTGTTATCAACCTTCAGAGGAAAAATGGAGTGAACTAGTGCTGAAAGAATCTTTTTTGATGTGAGAAAAATAAAGCGAAGATAATTCAGATGAAAAAAGGGAATATAAATTCAAGACGGAAACAACAAGGAAGGTATTGATAATTTCCAAGAACATTCCTTTGTCAGACAAAAAGTCAAGTTTTATTCATCTTTTTTGTAAGTTTTCTTG
Source organism: Hirundichthys speculiger (assembly GCA_018398805.1). NCBI lineage: Eukaryota > Metazoa > Chordata > Actinopteri > Beloniformes > Exocoetidae > Hirundichthys > Hirundichthys speculiger. Next base: position 513,360 of record JAGFBZ010000663.1, read on the forward strand.
TGCGTATGTGTGAGTGATAGTGCATGTGTCCTTCTCCAGCCCTCCAGAACTGCTAACATTTTTCTATTTTTTGGTTAAAATCGAAACACTCATTGATCAAATTTGTCGACATAATGAAATAAATCACCTGACCAGAATCATGGTAAGAAAACGTGAGGGCTTCTAGTATGAAAGCTTTTAAGGGAAAAGCTGATGTAACAGACTGTTTAAAGGCTGCTGACACACAGCAGCAGGAGATTCATCCTGATCAGCAGAGATCACATCTCTAATCAACCCCTGAAACATTGATCCATATGCCATCATTTCAGAACATCCTGTTGTCAGCAGCTGCACTGAGATTTCTGCTTGTTTCATGCCATATTTTAAAACATACAGCAGCAATGACACTTATTATTCTCAAACATAGTACTCCTAAATACAGTACGGTTGACACGATTCAGTGGTGACTATTTAACAACAATCCAAAGTGCTCAACATCTCCTAAATAAAAACAAAACTAAAATAAAATAATGACCAAAAGCATAAACATTTCTTGAGAAAATTTCCATACGCGCACCTTTTGTTCTGTTATCAATACTAAACAAATCTAAACTAAGACACATCATCTTATAGTCAAGACAAAGAATAATTATGAAGAACTCATAAACGACCTCCTATATTGTTATTTATGGAATAATTGGGTGCTTTAGAACCTTTAGGAACCTTCGTATAGGTCTGATAACTGTTGAAAACCCCTTCTTTTTTCTCTCTTTTTTTCTGTGCCCAGTTATAGAACTGTTTTAAAGCTTTTCTAGTATAAAGGAACCATCTACGAGGTTCGTGTACGTTAACAGTTATTGGCTGAACATTTGAGAGCAACATTAGAACCTGCAGAACGGAGGGAAGTACCAGCATTTATTGTCACAATATGCTGAGGAATTACAACACAATTTTCACTCTTCTACCATCCACCGTCTGGCTTTTAGCTCACTTGAGCATTTCTATCTCAGAAGCAAATATAGACAAACAAACCCCTTAAAGGTATGATGTACTTCAATAACCTTTCCAGTTCCCATAACCTATAGATATATGAATAAAAAAATAGAAATATGACTATTCTGACAACTTAAATCACTTTTTGCCATGTCAAGACTGCAGCTTCTCAAAAGTTAACTTTTTTGTCACTACTAAGTCAATTAATTGAAACGGCTGGTCAACTAAAATATGTGTTATGATTAAATTCTATTGATCTGTGCGGATTTTTTATGCTTTTTTTTCCAGACAAAATGACTAAGTGGTAGGGGTGTAACGGTACATGTATTTGTATTGAACCGTTTCGGTACAGGTAGGTCGGTTCGGGACGGGGACGTACCGAACGAGTTTCCACACGGACATATTAAGTAGAGGACCGCACGTTGTGGAGAAGAGCGCTGCAGCCGCACATGCACAGTTGTGCGCACACGGTCAGTGTTGCCAATTTAGCGACTTTGTCGCTATATCAAGCGACTTTCCAGACCCCCGTTGCGACTTAATTTGTAAAAAGCGACTAGCGACAAATCTAGCTACTTTTTCTGGTGATTTTGAGACTCACGCGCACTCAAACCGCTAGGTTTGAAGCATCACTTGGCTGCTGTCTGCCTCGCGAGCCGCGCTTCTCTCTCCCTCTCTCTCTGCCGGGCTCAGTCCACAGCCAGCGCGAGTTTCTGTGTGTGGACTGGGCGCACGTCACCACATACACATATGGCAAGCCAAAAGGGCCATATAACGCCACATTAAAGGCGCGTGACTTATAAAACGGCGTCAAAAGCGGCGTTTTTGAAGGGAAAATGGCGTTAAAAACCGCCGTTTTGTATGCCAAAAATGGCGCAAAAGACGCCGTTTCCTTGATCTTCGCTAAACGCCGTAAAAAACGGCGTTCTCTGTGGTCCTTGAACGTGCTTTTGACGCGTGTTCATAGAACGCGCGTAAAAAAACGCGTTTTGTTGTATTATAATTATCCCTGCCCCTTATGATTCACAGCCACTAAAATTGAACCTTGATGATCCAATCGGCGAAGAGTAAGAGCAGACCACATAAATCCATCTCCGATCTCCTTTGCTGCAGGATTGTATGCATTGTCCTAATAAACATATTCCATGAGCTTGTCAAGCTGCCTGCTTGTGTAAATATCTGGATAATAGTACTATGTTCATTTCCTCTGAGTTAACTTACAGAAACAAAGTTTACAAACCAATCAAATTTTAAACGATACTTTCACAGTAAGAAGAGTCTGATCTATAAAGAGACAGGAGGGGGACATTGATGGAGCGACACAGATTGTAAACAGTTTGGTCCCCGGTTAAAGTCCGGCAATGTTCTTATCGTTTTCGTTTGTTTGTTTGTTTTCGGGAGGGGGGGGATACCGGCGGAACAGCGAGCCAGCCGTACTGAGGGCGGAGATCACCCCGGTCAGGAGTGGAGAGTGGTCTGTGACCATTTATGAATGTCAGTATGTCAGAGATCTCCACGCAGGTGGGAGCAGAGCGCTGCTACGAATAAAGATATTTGGCAAGATCCTCAGTCAACTCCATCTGCCTTCTGAATATCAATGTTCCTGAGGGTTCGTTTCACATGAGTCTGCTGCAGGATGAGTGGCTGGCTGGAGATAGACTCATAGTTGTCTCAGCTCCCACCTGATAGTCCTGGACTCCTCAAAGTCCGGACCCGGACCACGAGGCCCGTCAGTCTGGACCCAGGACACCTAAGTCTTAAAATTACCCTTTCAAAATACGTTGATGAATAATTAGTAATGTTAAATACACTGTCACTGGATAGAGGCGGCTCCTCTCATGAGTTCAAGCCGAGAACGGTAGCCGAGAACCAAAAAAAAAGGATAAATTACTTAATTAATTAGATTGTTCAATTATAATTTTTGCCCTCAAGATATGAAAGAAGTTGCTTAACAACAAACCCACAAACATGATGACGGAAAACACTATAAAGTGTAGGCTACCTCAGTTTCTTAACTGAAAGACTATGTCTCATTGACTCTACTACTGATCAATTGCATACCAGTAAATTACATAGTAGGTGTTACCTTTTTGAAAAAAAAAAAACGGCAATGAGAGGTCGCACTGTCTGGTCAAAACAAAAGCACCGGGTCTATTACGAATAAAGTTTACCAGAATCTCTACTGACTATAAATAATTACGGACCGACATAAAAGCGAGCGGAGGAAAACTTGTATTGAAGTGAGACGAGACTGTCAAACATGAGTGATCGACAGAGAGGTTATCACTGTGTGTGTGTGTGTGTGTGTGTGTGTGTGTGTGAAAGAGAGAGAGAGAGGTGGCGCAGAATGCACTGCAGGTAAACAGCGCAGCACTAGAGAATCAACATTAATTCATTATAACACAAACCTATGTGCGCTGATCAGTTCTCAAGCGCTGCCGTGTCGCTTGCATGCATTGCATTTTTTTTTTTTTTTTTGCCCGACATTTGTTTTTTCCCGACATTGTAGCCCGGGCGCTCGAGATTTTAGGCCGGGCGGGGTGCCTGGCCAAATAAGGTCTGCAGGAAACCCTGGATATTTACACAAGCAGGCAGCTTGACAAGCTCATGGAATATGTTTATTAGGACAATGCATACAATCCTGCAGCAAAGGAGATTAGAGATGGATTTATGTGGTCTGCTCTTACTCTTCGCCGATTGGATCATCAAGGTTCAATTTTAGTGGCTGTGAATCATAAGGGGCAGGGATAATTATAATACAACAAAACGCGTTGTACTTGCACAAAACGCCATTTTTGACACGCGTTCAAACACTGGGAAAACGGCGCTTTTGACGCGCGTTCTATGAACATGTGTCAAAAGCGCGTTCAAGGACCACAGAGAATGCTGTTTTTTACAGCATTTAGCGAAGATTCAAGGAAACGGCGTCTTTTGCGCCGTTATTGGTGTACAAAACGGCGGTTTTAACGCTGTTTTCCCTTCAAAAACGCTTTTATAAGTCACGCGCCTTTAATGTGGCGTTATATGGCCCTTTTGGCTTGCCATATACACAGGCGAGGCGACGCGCGTGCACACAAACATCCTAATCAGTGGTAGAGAACGCTGGCTTCAAACACATGATAAAGGTAATTGAGCCCGGATATCAATAACCTCGTCCACATCTTAGCCAGAAAATCATACCCGGACTTTATGAAAGAATAAAAAGAATAGTTTTTAAAGAAACACCCTGAGCCTTATTCATGTTATTTAATCTAACAACTTGAAACTGTTCAGTGTTGCAACTGTTCAATTTTGCACATCAGATGGATTATTTTTTTAAGCAAAAATCTGAGCCAATGTTATTTTTATTTTGTTTTTCAAAATATCTACATTTTAGAACATTGTATTTATATTCTTGAGCAGAATTCTAGCTTTGTATAGGCTAATGTTCCTATTGTTAAAAAGCACAAAAGTGTGTTATAAACAACTAGCACATTTATATTTTGCATTTATGTTTCTTACTGTACCGAAAATGAACTGAACCGTGACCTTAAAACTGAGGTACGTACCTAACCGAGAGTTTTGTGTACCGTTACACCCCTACTAAGTGGCTATTTAAAAATTTTAGGTGTATAATATAAACTCAGAAGCAAATATAGAAACATCAATAACTGCACATTTGTATACTATAGAGCACTCTTGATTATGTGTGGAGTTCACAAAAACACAGATGCCTTATCCACACTGAAGTCTACTTTTGTATTGATCTGAATACTATGAATATTGCAGCTACTGTTATATTACCTAACTTGTTGTTGATTGGCCACTACATCACCTTCTGTATTCACACATTTGTAATGTCATTTGGACGTTACTAAGACAACAGAGGTGGCTCAGCAAATTCCACTAAAGTTCAGTCAATCTGGTGCAGCTTTCTATCATAGAAATCTAAGACATTGCACTAGCTCTGTGGGTCATCAGGCTAGAAGCTTTCAGCATTCTGACATTCACGAAGAAAAATGTTTTAAAAGGCTGCATGTGTGAAATCAACTTTATTGTCATTTAATGACTAGGATCAAGAAGAGCCCTCATTCTGCTTTTGTTTTTCGTATATGACCCCTGATTTGAAGACTCTTTTTAGTCCAGTTCAGCCAGAACATGAAAATAATCACAGTTTTCTTTGAGCAGCTAAATTTAAAAAAGGGTATTAGAACCCAAAATATATGATTCCAGTTTAAACTAAGCTGATTTCAGACTTCATACACAAATGGATTTACATTATTTTTACTGCAATCACCAAACCAAAAGTTTGTCAAAATAATAGTCCCACATCTAAATCTCAGTCTTTGGGCCACAGAATTTTTCTGGAATATTCTATGCTGTGGTTGCCACAGCGCACATGGCATTCTGCCAGTAGAAGGACTTCTCACACATTATCGCACAAAAATGCGAAGAAAGAAAGTATTAAGGATTTTAATTGGATGCAGCAGAGGGTCAATACATTCAATTTGCATCATTAGATTTTGTAAAAAATAAAAATAAAGGTAAGCAAACATGTCTACCCTTAGATATAAGAAAAAATGAGAAGTTCCTCTTTCACAGTTTTTCTGCTTGCTGAGTAAAAGGAGCTTCATAATGACTCGCAAATTCTTATTTAAAGCAGAAATCTTCAACTTTACAGGAGATAATCAGCATACAGAGTCGGACAACACATCTGTGAGAGCATACAGCCTGAGCAACCCTATGATATAAACTTGCAGAAAAAGAAAGTACCTATAGCCTTTAGGCATTAACAGACACTTTTTTGCATAACTCATAATCAGCAGAACAGATTCACAGCTCTGTTCACTTGATTAATAACTCCCACCACACAGAGGACACTCTCCAGGACGGTACCACACCTGACTGATAACAGGTATGTGTTTTAACACCAGTCAGCTCTACTCACCAACTGACTGCGATGAGCTGCCATTGAAGCTCTGGGTGCACACGGCAGCACTGCTCCCACAGGTGGTTGATGGTGAGGACTGGCACAGCTTTAGTGTATATTTTACTTTGTTATCTTGGTCTATCGCCTCCCATTTATGACTGAAAGATAGAGTAAGAAAAATAAATTAAACACAAAAGAACAAAACATTTTGCTGACACTTTGAGAACAAGGCGTTTCTATAATTATTTTCATAATTATTTTTACAACTATCTAAAAGAAGTCAAATGTATTTATATGACATGCATAAAAAGTAAACACAGACACCTTGACGAACTATAAGAATCAATTAGTATTATATATATATACATATACACATACATACATAGTGCTGGGCGATATGGAAAAAATCATATATCACGATATGGACTATTTTATATCACGATAACGATATATATCACGATATACCATAATAAAGTTTGTTTTCAGTTATTCTCTGAAAATTTCATTGCTTACTTTTCAACTTTATTTTGAAAGGACATTTAGCTGAACTGTCACAAACATACATTTTAGTGCAGCAAAAACAGATAGGTACAGAGGTACAGTAGCTTTCACATTTTTTAAACTGCACAACAGTTTCTGAGAGGAAAAACACATTTTTGCACTGAAGTTCAGCTATAAAAAATAAACACAAATTATTTTTCAACTTTTGGAAATCTGTAACCTTGTAGTGCAAAGTTTGCAAACCAAAACAAAGTGTCTAAAGTAAACATCAGGGTTGAAGAGAACTCTGTTTAAGGCATTAACCATGAATAAAAGTGCAAACATAAAAGGCTCCTTTGTAGAAGTAGATATGTTTCTATCAAATTTATCGTTGCAGGTTATTTAATTACATATTTGCTGTAATAATTGATAAAATTAGGTTAGAAACGATAGAAGAGAAATGGCACGATACACACTTTTATATTGTCCCCACGATATGTATTGTCATATTGCCCAGCACTATACATATATATATATATATATATATATATATATATACATACACATACATACATACATTCATATATATTAGATAAATGATCAGATATGCTTCAGACACATCAACCCCACCAAACTAGAAGTCATAGCTGCACTTAATGTCCTCATCACGTCAGCAATATGATATAAAGTTGAATAAAGTTGCTTGTGAACCACTTCCGTTTATCAAAAAGCTGTTTGTGCGGAGTGTTTAAGCAAAGGTTGTTAAAACAAGGAAATGAAAAGCAGACAGACTCAGTTCACAGTTTGAGTTAAATGGCTTCAGTCTTAATGCTGAGTCAATATTTAGACAGCAGATGCAGCGACAGAGCTTCAGCACGAGAACAAAGCTGTTTAAAACACAAACACACACATTTAAATGTATTTAGCCCACATTTCCATTCATATTGTCTGCTTTTTTTTTAGTATATTTGTTTTAGCTGGAGACTGTCATACGTGTTATATCTAAAAACTGTTTGTGTACATCAGATGCCAGCTCTGCTACACTATTAGAATGATTTTTATTTTAGGTTAATATTTGTTTTTGTTTCTTTTAATGTGAATGAAAATCCGAATCCATTTATTCCATCTGTTAGCTGGATAGCTAAATTTAGCTTGAAACACACTTTTCAAACAAAAAAATACACAAGCTTTTGTGGTTATCATTGCTATTTAATACTACTAGCTACTTGCACTTATAGGAATCGAGCAGTTTAACAACAACTCAAACTAAAAGTTGATATAATAGAAGCAAAGCGCTGACTGTTCAGGAAACAAATTTATCAAGAGCTTTTATGGTCGTGTTGAAGCGGAACGTGTCTGGAAGTAACTGGGCATCAAATAAAATAATGCGGAATCAAGTTATGTAGACTGACACCGTGTGAATTAAACGGGATTAAATGATTCATTCTTTAACGTTGTTTGATCCTTTCGTAAATACGCTGTTCTGTCAGGTGGTGTTTATTACCTGCAGAGGTCCTGAACCAGGCTGTCTTCCTCCGCTCCTGACCGAACAAACAAACATCCCAAACACACCATAAACCACAGAGCCAGCTTCAGAGGTGCGCACCGAGTAGATTTAGAATTAGATAACATATTTACGAATCTGAATCCTGTCTGTGGGACCAAACTAAGACGACATGACACAGCCGAGTATAAGCTCTGAACCGAACCAGTAGGAAGTGACTGCACCACATGACAGGAGGTCACATGACTCCCGTGACGGAGTGAGATGATGCGTTTAACGTCTGTGGGAAAACTGCAAATATCAACACCATGACTGAACACCAGTTGACCGAATGCTGTCAGGTGACTCGATCGTCAAGGCCTTTATATTACGTGGCACGTGTTTTTTGCTAACAGATAGTAACATTTGTGAATACACACGAATATAAATGAGTGCTTTTTTTTTTCAATAAAATGCGAGATAATCAAGAAGTTTGATTAATTCAAGTGTCATTAAAGGAGTGAATCTAACTCATAAATTAGAGAATGAGAAGCGAGTGGGGGGAAGGGCAGCAGGTGGTTATATAACACTGCAAAACTCATTCAAATCACTTTCTGGTGAAAATATTTCCAACTTCAATTTAAGTTCCTTCATCTCTTTGCATATTGACTTTGTTCTGTACATGAGGAACGGAAAAAAAACATTGTCCACAATTTTTTTCTCAGTGTGGCCCTAAAATTCTGAATTTTGAACGATATATATATATACATATTTCAAACTATATATATATATTATGGGGTGCCGAATGTAAAAACTTGATTACAGTTTTCAAACTGATATATTTTCAATATTTAGCTCATTTTCTTCACATTTAGCTCATTTTACAACACATTTGAGACATAAATTATTTAAAATGTTAAATCTAAATGTTAAATGTTAAATGTTAATTAAATTTAAATCTAAATCTAAATGTTAAATCTAAATATAAATGTTAAATATAAATCTAAATATTAATATAAATCTAAATATTAAATAAATCTAATGTTAAAAGTTAAATCTAAAATATTAAATTTAAATCTAAATGATAAATCTAAATCTAAAAATCTAAATCTAAATGTTAAATATTAATCTAAATATTAATCTAAATCCAAATGTTAAATGTTAAATCTAAATATTAAATCTAAATCTAAATGTTAAATCTATATGTAAATGTTAAATCTATCTAAATGTTAAATGTTTAAAATCTAAATAGTAAATTAAATCTAAATGTTAAATCTAAATAAATTAAATCTATCTAAATGTTAATATAAATCTAAATCTAATCTAAATATAAATTTAAATCTAAATCTAAATGTTAAATAATCTAAATCTAAATCTAAATGTTAAATCTTAAATTAAATATAAATCTAAATCTAAATGTTAAATCTAAATCTAAATGTTAAATGTTAAATCTAAATATTAAATCTAAATCTAAATGTTAAATCATATCTAAATGTTAAATCTATATCTAAATGTTAAATGTGTCGCCGAGTGTAAAGCGGGTTATTTAGAGGATTTACAAATGTCCCATGCCCCGTAAAGTCTCACAGCCGCACAACCACGCCCACACCACTGATTAGGATCAATGGGAAGAGGGCTTGAGGGAGAGTCGGGACTCGGACATGGCTGCCTCCCTGCCTGTGGAAGATGGGGCCGGTACCGCTGAAACAACCGCTTGAAGTGCAGCCTGCACACCCGCCAACACCGCCCGTTCAATGTCTTCCACAGGCAGGGAGGCAGCCATGTCCGAGTCCCGACTCTCCCTCAAGCCCTCTTCCCATTGATCCTAATCAGTGGTTGGGGCGTGGTTGTGCGGCTGTGAGACTTTACGGGGCATGGGACATTTGTAAATCCTCTAAATAACCCGCTTTACACTCGGCGCACACATTTAACATTTAGATATAGATTTAACATTTAGATTAGATTTACATATTTTAGATTTAATATTTAATTTAACATTTACATTTAGATTTAGATTTAACATTTAGATTTAGATTTAATATTTAATTTAAGATTTAACATTTAGATATAGATTTAACATTTAGATATAGATTTAACATTTAGATTTAGATTTAATATTTATATTTAGATTTAATATTTAGATTTAATATTTAACATTTAGATTTAGATTTAATATTTAGATTTAGATTTAACATTTAATTTAGATTTATTTAGATTTAAAATTTAACATTTTTAGATTTATTTAACATTTACATTAGATTTAACATTTAGATTTAGATTTAATATTTAGATTTAACATTTAACATTTGGATTTAGATTTAATTTTAGATTTTAATATTAACATTTAGATTTAGATTTAATATTTAGATTTAGATTTATCATTTAGATTTAGATTTATATTTAGATTTAACATTTAACATTTAGATTTATTTTAATATTAGATTTATATTTATATTAGATTTAATTTAACATTTATATTTAGATTTAACATTTAGATTTAGATTTAATATTTAAATTTAACATTTAACATTTAACATTTAGATTTAACATTTTAAATAATTTATGTCTCAAATGTGTGTAAAAAGAGCTAAATGTGAAGAAAATGAGCTAAATATTGAAAATATATCAGTTTGAAAACTGTAATCAAGTTTTTACATTCGGCACCCCATAATATATATATATATATATATATATATATATATATATATATATATATATATATCTATGTGTGTGTGTGTGTGTGTGTGTGTGTGTGTGTGTGTGTGTGTACCCGTTAGTAGATTGATAGGAATTTTATTAAGAAATCCATCTCTTTATTTGTTTTATGAGCAAAATTGCCACATACGGTTTAAAGTTTAAGTTTAAACTTCGTATGATAATAAACATGCCTGCAAATGTGAAAATAATTCACTGTAATTCAGATATTATATGTTTCTTAAACTGCTGCCATCTAGTGGTCATGTTGTTGCTTTTACAAAGGGAGGAGGGACAGTTCTTTTTCGTTTTTTTGATCCGTCTAAACAAAATATAGATTTCATTCTATAGAATATAGATTTATATAAAGGTATATTTGTTTTCCTTTGGAATATGTGAATAATTACGTTTTCAGTAACCTGCCTCTTTGTTCTTAACAGCTCCTCAGGTCATTTCAAAGTATTTTTGAAAATTTTTACCATTTTTAGGATGGGTTGTAAAAATTCTACTGAATTTCAGATCAGGCTATTTGTAGAGTCACTTCACAACAGAAGTCTCAGGTCACTTTACACAGAGAGAAAAGAAGTCAAATACAATTCCTGTTCAGTTCAATTCCAGTCCTACTATATTGGGCCAACAATTAAACTTATTTTTCGTAAAAGATTTATTAACTCCATTCCAATCCAGTCCAGTTAATTATAATCGCAATCATATAATGCAAATTCATAAAAATCAGTCTATCTCACGCATAGCCGCGGGAACATGTTCTCAGCAGGGGGTGCTGGGGGGTGCTGGGAGTCTGAGACAGCTGTGCGTTTATATATATATATATAAACGCACAGCCGAAAAGAAGAAAAAGAAGAAAAAAAAGGTGAAGAAGGAAGAGGATGAGTGAAAGAAATTTGCATTGTACATATCTTTTAGTTTTTTTTTTGTCTTTATAGTTTTGTAATTTTTATGTCTAAAGGGCAGTGAAACATGAGAACTGTGTTTCCTGACGGCAGAAAAAGAGTTAAAATGAGTAACTCTTTTTGTATGTATATGTATATACAGTATGTATATGTATATACATATACATATATATATATATATATATATATATATATATATATCTATATATCTATATATATATATATATATATATATATATATATATATCTATAGTCTATATCTATATATATCTCTCTATATCTCTATATATCCTCTATCTCTATCTCTCTATCTCTCTCTCTCTCTCTATATCTATATCTATCTATATATCTCTATATCTCTCTCTATCTATCTATATCTCTGTCTATGTCTATATTCTCTCTCTCTCTCTCTCTCTCTCTCTCTCTCTCTCTCTCTCTCTCTCTCTATCTCTCTCTCTCTCTAGATCTCTATCTATTATATCTATCTCTATATTTGTTTAAAGTGTGTGTGTGTGTGCGCCGTAGCAACTATAAAGTATATAACTCCATTTGTCGCGGTAGACAAGACGACGGATGTCAGTAACGCGGCGCAGCTGATATTTTTTAAATACTGCAGAACGAATCAATGGATGTCTGGGCCAGCGCACTGAGTGATACGCGGACAGTTCAAGAAACTCCACAACAGTGTTCTGGAAAATCTTATCTGCCAGATAAGGAACCGATCTAAAGATCAGGAACAATTAATATTCCTGTCCCTCCTCGACCAGCAGTTTCAGACATATCAGAAATAAATCCCCCCATCCAACCGTGGCCGTGACTGTTCCCACATCTACCGCAGATGCTGACCAGACATCCTCTGCCCTCAAGAGAATAAAAACGTCTGCAAGTAATACAGTGATGCGTAATCTCTAAATTATGCAGCGCCCTCTTCTTGTTATATATTGTTTTTTTTTTTTCTTGGTGGCTTGTATGATTATAACATCATGGTGGATTAAGTAGTTAAACCCGCACTGGCCCAGGTACCAAATACACGACCACCACTGAATAATACTGTAAGAAACATTAAACCAGACCACTAGAATTTATAGTAAATTTTAAACATTTTAATTTTTTTCCTACCACATTTTTCCTCCCTTGTTTTCAATGGGGTTTTTCTTTTTGTTTGTTTGGGATTTTTTTATGTATATTTTTGAGGTGCTGCAGCCCCACCAACAGGGGGTGCTGCAGCCCCCCCAGCACCCCTACTTCCCGCGGCTATGATCTCACGGGAACAAATAAATTATATAGTTTCTTCACCTTGAGGCAATCTTCTGTGGTAAGCACGTACGAGGCAGCAGACGACAAATTCACTACTTGGTAAAAATTCTAATTTTATACCCTGATGTTATGTTCAAGTGACGTCGGCATAATCAGAAAAACGATTTCTCAATAAGGAAAATCAAGAATACCCCCGAATGCCAGAAAACAACTTGTTAACTCAGTCATAATTTTGGTAGTTGATGACTTTAATTGATATTCGCAGTATTTTCCCACATGTTACCAATACAAAATAGAAAAAATAGAAAAGGCTGAAAGAACGACAGAGGAACGAGGGAACTGAGGAATTTACGTTACGCCTTGAATGAAGCCTGCAGTTCAGTGCGCTGATAAAAACAAACAAACATGGCGGCTAATATATGGAACTTCATTAAAGTTTCAGAAGAAGTTAGTTAGCTGGTTATTTGTGACAAATGACGTTTTTTTTTGTTACTATGTGTGAACTTTTTCAGTTTATTTACACAGACAAGTCTAACTTGTGTCAGATATGACCTGTGCATTATTTTTTATTGTCATTGAGGAATGCATTTTTTCAGTCAGTAATTCTGATGCATGTATTTCCATCAGTTCAAGGAGCCTTTATTTTTTTTTATATCAGTCAGTAAAGAACCTTATTTAAATGAATGTGAGATATCAAATAGGTTTGTTTGATAGCTTTACAAAAATGTCTGAGAGGCTTGCCAGTAGTTTTTCATTAGAAAAAATAAATATCTGTTAATTTAAAGAGTCAAAACTGTTTTTGGTTTTGTTCATACTATTGACGTAATGATCTTAGGTATATGTGTGTGTTATTGGTTATCGGTATCGGCCTTTTGGAGCTGAAAGTTATCGGTATCAGTTTTAAAAACAGTTATGGTGCATCCCTAGTTATCATACCTTTGCCTACTGCTATTAAGGGATGGAATGATGACCTGAAGAAGTACTTATACCAGCAGATGTAGCTACTTTATTGACTCAGTTGCCTCTGACGGTGAAGCAATGAACAATGTGAAAAGTTCTGAGGTGTCCATTTCTACACAGTAGTGGGTTTTATTTTCAACGTCAGACTGAGTACAAACAGCAGAGTGTCCATTTATTGCAGGGCAAGGCAGATCTGGCAGCTGTGCTGCTTCAGTATTGTGGAAGGTAAATGTTGATTGTTCTGGTAGTCTTAATAATAATTTTAATTGAATTTTGTAATGACAGTGTGCAACTGTTGTTTATATTTGGACTTTGTTTTCAGCATAAAACAAATACATTTTAAACATCACAAGGAAGACCACATTCATTAAGCCTCCTCATCATCAGAACCCACAAGAGATCCACCAGCAGAGGGCACCCCTAAACCTTTGTGTAAATATGAACTAAAATGTATCGCCTTCAAGTTCAAGCTGCTTTTGCATTTGGCAGGAATCTTGAGAGATCTTCTGGTGCAGAAAACAAACTACTCATCTGAGCTCCATTGTCACATGATTGACCTGCCACAGGCATGGACTTGTTTGATGGAGGTGTGCTGTAAGTAATGTTTTAATTTACTATGAATGTTAAAGTAGCTTAAGTCTTCTGTAAATGTGCATTACAGATGTCAAAACAGAACAAAGGACGTGTTGGTGTTAAAATTTCTGGTGCTAAATCAGTGCCTCCCAGAATCAGAGGAACCCAGAGGAAAAGAAAATTCAAAAAGAGATCTCAAAAATGTTTCATTTACTTCTCCTAGACAACTATGAGATCTGTGTGACACCAAACTGAGACCAAGGGTTATTTCTCCTGTGTCTCATCTTTTTCTCCAGAGCAATAAGATGCACTAAATCTCAAGTTAGTCTCCTTTTGAGTTTCAGAAGAGATCTCAACAAGCTCTAATATAATTCTCAGAGTTTCTCAACTTTTGTGTCTCTCTGTGATCTCATGCAGAGAAATCAGAGTGCTCTCTCCATAAACTCAATCTATTCTCATCCCAGCATCAGTTTATCCATCTCATACTAAGCTCAGGCAGAAGAAATGAAGAGCTCTCCACAAGCACTCATTGATTTCTCAGACTTAGATCAATGTTTTGTTTGTTTTTAAACATGGTGACTTTATTGTAATCCATGTGATTTTTTGAAATGATGTATTACTGTACTCAGAATGAATTGATTGAAAATGTATGTTTGTAGGCTGCATAAGACCTTCTGCTTTAATATTTATTATATTTTCGTTGAATAACTAGTATTTCAATGCACGTTATTCAGGTCTTTTTCATGAACCACATAAAATGTAAAATAAAAACAACAGTAATTTATTGGTAATTTGGGAGAAATAAAGTTACTATTTCAAGAATGTCCAGTATCATATCTTTTTATCACTTAAAAATACTACTACCGCTACCATTACCTCCAATAGCAAACACATTTGTGAAAATAGTTAGGAAAATAACAATCAAAACAGTAAACAGAAAGCCACACTTTTTGCATTTGACATTTATGGAAATTTATTTTACAAAATGCCAACAAAAACCAGTATAACAATATGTTTTACATCTCTGTAAACTGGATGATCTCCAGTGTTTGTAGGGCTTTTGGGTTCTGTTCCCTCCTCTTGAGGGAACATCTAAAGTCCATTCTTCAACAAATTCAGGTAGGTGATCAACAAATGTATTTATGTGAAAAGGCTGTTCAGGCTCTGATTCAACATTAAGTCCAGAGTGATGCATCTCACTTGTGTGTCCATTGCACTGGGATGTATGGTTGGTGTTATGGAGGTCACGCAAATTTGTGATCGAAGAGTCTTCCAGATCTGCAATGTCATCAGCTTCCAGATTAGCGGAACTGGTCTCTTGCTCGGTGCGGCAGTCGTCTGACCTCAAATTGTTGATTTTAGAAAAAAAATCCTAATGTATTTAGCAAATTTGTTTTCTCATAGTAATGACTCGTTTACACCAATTGTTGAAAAGCAGTATACTAGACTAGACATGTATATTTTTCACTATACTTCTGCTAAACACATTACTAATTAGTAGATTATTAAAGTGTTAATCATATAATTATCACCAATTTATCTTTCACATTATTTCGTTATTGGGGTATTATAAGGTTATTTAATGAAAACAAAATCATGTAGAAATAATGTAAAAATAGGGCCACTCAATTAAAAAAAAATCTAACTAATTAGAGGCTTTGGAATTAATTAATCAAAATTAATCATAAAGACGTAAGTAAACGTATTGTTTAGAAAACGTGTAGTTTTATATACTCACCACTTACAGCAGCCGAATCTTTGTTTCCTTCAACAAGTTGCATTTGGCCAAACAAGTTGTGAACTTTGAACCCAGTCAATGATGCAGCCCAAACGTCAACATTTCATTGGCAGAGAGCGCCATCAATCACAAATACTGCATCATGATTGGTCAGTTGACATAGGTCCGACTGACTTACATTAACGGTTGAAGTGCAGTGAGATGCAGGACGAAGGAGCTGCTACCGGACATAAAAGACGGTAAGCGACATTTTTGTCAAGCGTAATTTGGGTAAAACTTTGTTAAAATTTAAATGGCGAGTGTTTATGTTGGTTTAGATACTTTTTTTTGAAGAAACTGGTCGGCATGTATGGCAAATAGTGACGCTAGCTAGTAAGGCTATAGACCTTTTCGGGCCAGCCCCCCGGAAGTACCCCGTCCGCCATTGCTGGAGGGTGCTACAGGGCGACACAGAGCGACGATTTCACAGATTTCGCAGATTAACCAGTGCTTTTGTCTTTCTACAAATATATATTTTTATAATGTCGAGTCGGTCGAGTGGGAATACATGTTCCGCCATAAACTGTGCCACCAGTGGCGTGAAAATTCAACAATGGAAGAAGAAAGTATGTGAAATACACAAGCCTTTACTGCACGAAGACTGCCTTGTTTGCAGAACAAGAAGTTAGGAAGACGTGGGTGAAAAATATCAACAGAAAGGACTTTGTTCCAAATGAATACAGCCGGGTGAGTTTTCGTTAACATTCAATCTCGTACTACTCATAGTCTCGCTGAGAGTCCCGGACGATTCTGGCCGAAAGAACAGCAGTATGACGCTACTGTAGCCCTCAGCGCTAGCACAAGCCTATAAAACAATGAATGAATGAATGAATTAGGAGAATGATAAAATAAATTAAATATAACATTAACACATAGCCTAATTTACCGCTAGCGTTAACGTTACAGTAGCATAATCTTTATGGCTTGTTGACGTTAGTTATAACCAGTGTTGCAGCGTTCCACAGTTTTTAGTGTTTGATTATGGGAATAGATCATGCTATTTCCATAACCAATCATTTAAAAACAGCGATAAACTACCTTCATCTGTAACTGGAGGCCACTGCCTAACATCATCAATCCAAGACATGTCTGCGTTATCCGTAACAAATGCTCCACGCTGCTGTGTTTGGGTTAGTTGGTGGAGCACCGCACCCTCCAGTTATGGCGGGGCCACTAGGGGGCGCATGTCCACAATTTTCAAGTCGAAAAGGTGTATAGCTCAGTTTCGTTTCCTAAGTCTGGTAGCTATATTCGGATTTCTTTGTAGAATTAAGGTAATAAATCACAAATCCTTTGTTCGGTACTACTTGATTGCACCGGATTTGAGCTTTTGGGGTGGTCTCACATATTTTAGCCCCCATCTGTTTTATGCTGCACTTCACCAATCCCTCCGTATCGTTCAACACGGTCCTGTCTGTCCTGTTGACTACCCTTTCCAACTCTCCTCGCGCTATGCAAAAAGGAAAGATAAGATCATTGGATTTACTTATTACTGGAGGAAGAGTTTTCATTACCTCGTGCTCTCCATATGTTACTTTGTGGGGGCAAACCTGCGTGCTTTGGCTCCAACCTTTCCTTCTTCCTGCCATTTGCATTGGACAGTGGGCAAAACGCTTGTCAACATCTAGATTGCCCAAACGCTTATTTACATCTAGACTGCCCCCCATCTCACTTCCTGGTAGCGCTTGTATCTGGGGCAACCTTCTAGCATTGTAACAGGCGATACAGTCTCGTTTTTCTTGCTTTTTCGCTGCAAACATGGCGTCTATTGAGTATTGTATCCACTGTTGGTACAGATTAGTGCCCCAATGCGTCGTTTTCAATCTAGTCGCATCTCTTTTCTGTCTGATAGTCATCAACCTTACTTTGGCCCTAGCTTCTCCTACTGACATATTCTGTCCTGTCTGCTCATTGTAACAGTTTGTTCTGGTGCATCTTACCTGAATGATCACCATCCCTTCCCCACGGCAGTCCACGTCTTGAGGATAGCCCAGCCAATGCTTACCCATTGAGCCGGTTTTCAGTACCTCTTCTGTCAGCACATGATCATATATATCTGCTTTTACATGCATTATATGTTTGATTTCCCCTTTATCCCCATCTATTATTCCTTTGTTAGTAGCTAGTGTGGTCATTGCTAGTGCGCATGTTTCTACTGTGTTTTGTGAGGCAGCTGTGTTGTAAGTAGTTAGTAGTACTATAATTTCCCCCGTTGTTAATCCGCACAGGGTTAACACCATCAAGCAACTAATCAGAGCGATAGCCCTCATAACTCGGCGTGGGCGGTGGCACTTCTGCCGGCGGGAGAGACGGAGAGGTGGTTGGGGAAGCTGCTGGTGGTGGGCGCGCAGATGAGGGGCCATCTGACGAATCAGGTGAAAGGTCACCAAACCAGGGCGGCCCATGAAACCAGGAAGACGCAGATGACGAGTCATCTGATGAACTTGCCACAGCGCCATCAGTGCCCTGTGGGCGCTGCAGATGGTGTTTCCTACGCGATGACGGGCCCTCCCCAGGCGAGTCCCAATCTGCAGGCCCACCCACATCAGTAGCAGAATCAACATGCCCATCAGGCGAAGTGGGAGTGGTAGTGTGCTCAGAGTCAGTGGATTGCGGCCTCTGTGGGCGGCGGCGGGCCGCCAGGCGGGCTGACCGTCTCTGCCCATCAGGGGACCCGGAAGGTGTGCTGCTACGAGTGCTCTGAGGGGGACCTTGCGCCACCCTGTCAACATCCTCAGCCCCTGTTGGTCCTGGAAAATGTCCAGGAGGGTCTGATGGCCTATGGCGGGTGCAGTGATTCTTATGGAACCATACAGGCTTACCTTCTACTTTAATTGCAGTGGGAGTGGTTAATACAACTTTATACGGTCCCTCTCTACGGGGTTCGTTCCACTGCCGTCTAAACACCCTTATGAACACCTTGTCCCCGACCTCTACGTCTCGCACGTCCAGTAGAATGCGAGGCTCATCCTTCTTGTGGGCTTCCTGCACCTGTTGGAACACAAGCCTGTGAATTTGGGTTAAGGCACGCAAATAGTTGCCCAGCTCACGGTCTAACTGCTCCAACGTTGCCCCCTCGTGGGGTCCTCTGATCTGCGGGAGGGGCATTGGTCGACCTGTAAGCATTTCATGTGGAGTTAAATGGGTTATTCGATTAGTCTGGGAGCGCATGGCCATTAATGCCATTGGCAACGCATCCACCCATGTCAATCGGCCATCGCTGTCTGCCACAATTTTGGCAATTTTGGTCTTCAATGTACCATTAACGCGTGCGACCGCCCCCTGTGACTGAGGGTGGTAAACACAGCCATACTTCTGTTTGACACCCAAGAGTTTAAACATTTCCCGGATTGCATTGTTAACAAAATGGCTGCCATTGTCCATTGATATAGTATCGGGCATGCCAAATCTGGGAAACACTTCTCTGACTGAAAACCTCGCTGCGGCTTTGTAGTCCGCTTTTGAGACGGCGCAGGCTTCGACCCATCTGCTGAACCTGCACACAATGACAATCATGTATCGCTTACCCTTTACCCGCTGGATCATGTCTACATAGTCCATCATCAGATGGCGAAAAGGGCCGTCTGGCATGGGTATGTGAGCCAATGGATGGGTAAACATTTTACGAACATTGTATTTCGGACAGTGAGGACACATTGCGAGTTCTCTGTCAATCATGTAGGACATGTATGGGGACCACCACACAGCTTGTAGTTTCCGAATAACCTGGACTCATGAACAATGATCAGGTTCATGCATTTTTCTTATAGCCATGGGTAGTAAGGATAGTGGTAAGACAAAATGTCCGCTGGGACTTCTGTACAACCCTGCATGGGGATGTTGGGTGCGTATAGCACCCCTCTGTCTCCACAGATTTTTCTCTGCCTGAGAAACATTGTTTTGTGCTTCTATCAATGATGCTAAATTAGTGATAGGAGCAGCATCTTCTTCAACCAACATTGGTCCCTGTATTGCCTGGCCTGTTGCTTCTTTAGCGGCTTCGTCAGCTAAGTTGTTTCCTATAGCAACTGGTGTTGCATTGTTCTGATGAGCTGCGCACTTCACTATCGCTAGTTGCGTGGGAAGTTGCTTAGCCTGTATCAACTCTACTACGGCCTGCCCGTGTGTAGGGCTGGGACGACGCGTCGACGTCATCGATTACGTCGACGCAAAAAATACGTCGACGCAAAAACTGCACGTTGATGCGTCGTCACTCAGAATCAAAAAATGGCGGTGGCCGCGGCATTGAGTAGCAGCGAGTCGGGGGAGAAGAAGCTATCTCGTAACATCGTGTCAAAAGTATGGGAGTACTTTACGCCTAAAGGTAACGATTCGGTGGTCTGTGACCTGTGCAAAATAGAGACGGCATATCATAAAAGCACTACCGCGATGCACCAGCACCTTAAGAAGAGGCACCCGGGAGCTGCTCGTGTGGAGAAGACACCGTAAGTTTTCAACTTTTTTTTCTTTCCTTGTTTGCGGTGATTAACCCCGTCATTCATCCAAACCGCATTACGTAACTTGTGCTCCAGCCTCGCACACACAGAACATGTGCCCACTTAAACACGCACACACACACACTCGCCTCTTGCCGACACACTTTTTTTTAACTGACACAGACACACACTCCTCAAATACACGCTAAAGTTAGTTTAACTTTCAACTTTTAGGTTAATGTATTATTATTATCATTATTATCATTATTATTATTATTGTTATTATTATTATTATTATTATTATTATTATTATACTTTATTGGTATGGGCAGATCATTTAGAAGTATACAGTTTTATTAACCTGTGCACTGTGTTTGTGATTTATGTTTTCAGGGACAGGGATAAGCAGAAAAGTTTGTACTATCAGATGAAAAAAAAACACACCCCCTGCACCCCCCAGGAAGCTGCTGCACTTACTGAGAGCATCCTAACTACTGTTCACTTAACTCTAATAGGCCTAATACTTGAATTTATTTATTTATTTCACAGATTTAAATGATTAGGCTAAGTTGCTGCTGTCACACATTGTGTTGTTTTGTAAATTGCAGCTGTCACCGCTGCTGTTATTTTTTATTTATTTTATGTTGATAAGATTTTGGTTCAGATTGTGTTTTTTGCAGTTTTATTTATTGAAGGAAAGTTTTATTTTATTATTTTTTTATTATAGGATTCCATTGCACTACAACTGTGTGCACTTTATTGTTGTATTGTTCAATACAATTCATTTTTGAACTTGAAAGAAGAAATTTGTGTTTTTTTCATGGAGATAAATTTGCATTAATTGCTATATAGGTCAAATTATGGGGAGATAATCGATAATCGAATCGAATCGGATTTAAAAATGAATCGTTAGATTAATCAGTGCATCGAAAAACTATTTTCTAGATTAATCGATTACAAAAATAATTGTTTAACCCAGCCCTACCCGTATGCTACAGGGGTGCCGTCAGTGCGCACAAACCCCCTTTGCTTCCAAATGCTGGCATTTATATGGCACACACCGTATCCATAACCACTATCGGTGTAAATTAGATTAGATTCAACTTTAATAATCCCCAAAGGGGAAACTTCATTGCCACCATGGCCACAACAATACAACATAAAACAAACAACAGTATACATCAATAATATCACTAACTAGGGACAGCAGTAGATCAATACAACAATAAAATAACCAGAAATGACACCCCCCCCCCCCACAAAAGGGAGATAAAAGAAAGATAAATAAATAAATAGATAAAATAAAAATGCATTAAAAAATACAAATCCATTTTAAGAAATTTAAAAGTGCAATGTGCAAGACAATATAGCAGCATGTTAAATAGCAAAGAATATAGCTGCAATTTAAAGTGCACTGTACCAGCAAACATGGCAGCAGGTTATGACAGCCTAAAAGAGTGGCTGCAGTTTAAAGTGCAATGTGCAGTACAAGAACTAGTGAACGACAAGACATGACATCAGCAGTCCAAATTAAAAAGTCTGGTTGCTGCAGGAACAAAGGACTTCCTAAGTCTCTCTGTGGAGCATCTGGGCAAAAGAAGTCATCTACTTCTGCCACTTCTCACAAAAAAGCTGTACAGTGGATGGTCAACTTCGGACAGTACAGCTCTGAGCTTCCTCCTAGTCCTCTGCTCTGTTATGACCTCCAGAGAAGAAGGGCTCATACAAATGACAGATGCCAGCTTTTTTAATAAGTTTGTTCATCCTGTTCCTGTCCTCCAATGTCAGGCTGCCACCCCAACAAACAACCGCATAAAAAAGGACACTTGCTAAAATGCCATTATAAAAAACATTTAAAAGGGATCTGCTGATGTCAAATGATCTGAGTTTCTGTAAGAAAAATAATCTGGACTGGGCCTTCTTAAAAACACTATTGGAATTCATCTTCCAGTCCAGTTTACAGTCCACATGCACACCAAGATATTTATAAGAGGGTACAATCTCAACGGACTGTCCTTTAATCAAAATAGGCTCAGTCTCAGGTTTCTTTCTCCTCGTGTCTATAACAAGTTCTTTTGTTTTGTCTACGTTAAGAATAAGGTGGGCTTCCTCACACCAACTGAAAAACTGTCCACTTCCCTTTGATAGGCGGCATTGTCATTATTAAAAATATAGCCGACAAGGGCAGAATCATCAGAAAACTTTTGTAGATGACAAGAATCGTACTGTGCCTGCAGTCAGAAGTGTACAAGGTAAATAAAAACAGAGATAAACTGTACCCTGTGGAGCCCCAATGCTTGTGGTAACAGTTTCTGATCTGCTGCCATTAAGCCTCACATACTGAGGCCTACCTGTGAGGTAATCAGTGACCCAAGTGATAGTAGAGCTGTTAAGATTATAATTAAAAAGCTTATTGGCTAAGATCTGTGGCCGTAGTGTGTTAAAAGCGTTAGAAAAATCAAAAAACATTATTCTGATAGATGCACTATAAAGTTCCAGGTGACTGTATACTCTGTGTAACAGATAGAGAAGGGCATCATCCACACCTACACCTGCTCTATATACGAACTGAAGCGGGTCCTGAAAGGCACAGAGCTGCCTTTCTAAATGCCCGAGGACAATCCTCTCAAAGCACTTCATTACATGTGAAGTTAAAGCAATAGGTCTAAGATCCTTCAGTGCCCTAGCGTTTGGTTTCTTAGGCACTGGCACAATACATGACATTTTCCAAATATCAGAAATCTTAGATAAGGACAGAGACATAGAGAACAAATAGTGCAAAACTGTGCACAGCTCATCAGCACACACTTTAAGGACACGAGGCATGATCCCATCTGGACCAGGGGCCTTATTTACATTCAGGCGTTTAAGCTGGGAATGTACCTCATCAACTGTAAAAGTTATAGGGGGAGAAGGAGTGGATCTCTTCTCCTCCACGGAGAGGATGGGGGGAGTTGAAGAAACCTTATGTAAGGGGTCGAAGGTTCAAAACGGCCAAAGAATTGGTTAGCCTCATCAGGTGTAAAACTACCCTCTCTGATCTTAGAGCTAACAGGACCGTAACCAGTGATAGACTTTAAGCCCCTCCATAGACCCTTGGGGTCACAAACCTGTAATTTACTCTCTACCCTCTCCTTAAAATTATTCTTTCCCTGCCTTATGACCCGCTTAAGATTTTTCTGTGCCACTTTAATTTTCTCCTTATTCCTACTCATAAAAGCAGCCTTTTTGATATTAATAGCATTTTTGATTTCTTTAGTAACCCATGGCTTGTTGTTTGAAAACACTTTGATGGTCTTACATGGGATGATCATAGAAGTACAAAACTGAATGTAATCAGTAACACAATCAGCTACACCATCAATATTATTGGAAGTGTCCCCGTCTGTAATTGTGGCTCTTTTTCCTGCGGCTAATTTACAGGCAGCTGTTAATGCTTTTATTTCTGCTAATTGGGCAGAACAAGGCTGGGCCAGACTTACTGATTGTAATTTGGTGAATGTGTTATCGGGATTAAGTTGAACTATCCCATAGCCAGCCTTATTGCCCGTCACACCTCTGACACATGAGCCATCAACGAACAAGGTCAGATCGGACGGAATGGGATAATTATGCAACTCATCCCTTACTTTCATGAAGGTGTCCGTCTCCTGGAGACAATCATGGGGCTCACCTTCTGTTGGCAGTACCATTCTTGTGGCTGGGTTTATGGTTGTGCATCTCATTATAGTCAGGTCTGGTCCTGAGAGCAGGATCTCATAACCTGTTCGTCTGGCTTGGGTAATCACAAAGCGTGGGCTTGTGAGCATGGCATGCAGTTGATGTGAGGTATAAAGTGACACCGGATGTCCCATAGTGATCACCGATGCCTTTTTGTATGCAAAAGCAGCTGCTGCCAGACCCTGATAACAGGGTGGCAGCCCTTCCTCTACACTGTCCAACTTTGTGCTATAGTAAGAAATAGGTTGTTTACCTGTTGGGGTATCTCGCATCAGTACTGCACATGCATACCCCTGCCTTTCTGCCACATATAGATGGAATGGTTTGCCATAGTCTGGACTGGCCAAAGCCGGAGCAGTTTGGAGATCTCTTTTTAATAGCTGAAATGCCCCTTCTGCCTCATCAGTCCACTGCAACTGGGTCGACTGTTGTCCCTGTCCTGCTGCTCGGATCAGGGCTCTTAAAGGTGCTGCTTTGAGAGCGTAATCACAGATCCATGGTCTGCTGTAGCCTGCCATACCAAGAAAAGACAACATCTGACCTACAGTTAAAGGCTTTGGAACTTTACTTATGGCCTCCAGCTGGGAAGGTGCAATTTGTCTTTTATCCCCACTTAGCTGCCTGCCCAAATATTCCACTGTTGGTTGACAGAATTGGAGCTTCTTTTTGCTTACCTTGTGTCCTCCTTCTGCCAGAGCCGTCAACACAGTGATGGAGTCTTTTTCACACTGCTCTTTTGTCTCAGAGCAAATCAAAATGTCATCCACATACATTAAGGTGGTTGACTGTACATCCAGATGACTGAGGTCGTTTGCAAGAACTCGATTGAAAATGGAGGGAGAGTGTACAAACCCTTGCGGCAACCGAGTATACGTATACTGTTGCCCTTTGTATGTGAATGCAAATAAGTGCTGTGAATCAGGATGAACTGGTACACTGAAAAATGCAGAGCACAGATCTATCACCGTGAACCATTTGGTTCCTGGTGGGATGTTGGATAACAGTGTGTGAGGATTAGGTACTATGGGCATTTCTTCAGCAACTACTGCATTGACTAACCTCAAGTCATGTACTAATCTGTACTCATTTCCACCTGGTTTCTTAATGGGAAAAATTGGGGTGTTACATGCACTGTTCGTCTTTACCAAAACTCCTGCCTCTACTAACCCTGTTATGATGGGATTTATGCCTTCTATGGCTTCCTGCTTTAGAGGATACTGTTTTTGGTATGGCAATCTGACACCTGATTTTACACAAAACTTTTGGGGTTCAGCTGATTTTACTAATCCTACATCTGTTTTGTGTTGGGACCATACTTGCATTGGGACTTGCTCTAGTAAGGTTACATGTTCATCTGTCATCACCATATTTCTACCCTTTCCCCTAGGTACCTTAACCCTTTCTGCTATTGCTTCATCAGCTGATGGACTTTGATTTTAAAAAATTGTCCATCTGGGGAGACACTCACTTGGGGACAGTCTGTGGGAGTCCAGTTCTCAACTTGTCTTGCCGTTTTCACCATAGGGCCTAAGCCATGTGACTCATACCCGTCTGCAATCAACAATGTCACATGTGGTGATGAGTTGGGAACTGAGAACCAGCTCTCAACTTTCTCGTCTGCAAAGTTCACAGCTGCAGCGGCTCCTTGTGGTCCTACTATGATATCTTCATACTGGATTATTGTGGTTTTACCATTAATATTTTCATCCCAGCTTGTCTCAAAGTCCTCGTGAGTTTGGTCTCCGTCATAGAACATGGTACAGTGAAGTGGAAGTGTTGGCTCTCTAGCCATGTCATAGTGGTTCATTACCAGTGGTCGCCAGGCTTCCCATTCCTGGTAAAGGACAGAGTCATGTGCTATCAGCTTCAACCAGAACACTTGAGCCTCAGGACCATGGTCGGGAGTCCGTAGTGGTCCTGTAGGTACTCTTAATGGCATCATAGGGAAAGATAAGTTATCTTTTGTATCATCATTCACATCAAAGTAGATACCATCTGGTGTACACTTGATTTTTGCATTTAGTTGGCATAACACATCTCTCCCAAGAGATTAATTGGCGTATCTGCTGAATATAGCAGGGAAGCGTAGATTGTTTTGTCTCCTACTTTCAGTGGAACCGGCACAGTCATTGGTATTATTTGTGTTTTCCCAGAGAAACCTACAGTACGAATCTTTGACGCTGAGAGGGGAAGATTGGCTCCTTTTTTACCTATACAGGAGTACGTAGCTCCCGTATCGATCATAAATTGGTGATGCTGATAACATATAGTTACATTTATTGTGGGTTCCGCTTGAGGGAGTTGTGTTAGGATGGGTAAAATTGTCTTCCCCTCAGGTTTCTCTGGGCACCCAGGGACCATTATTCTGGTGGTCGGGGCCCAGTCCTGAGTTGGCAGCCTCAGCATTCGGATTTTGGGGACCCGTCCATGGATTGATCGGACACTCTCTCTGCAAGTGTCCGGTTTGCCCGCATCCCCAACATTGCAGCCTTGATTGATACTGTGGAGCTGCGCCAGCTACCTGTTGCTGTGGTCCTGGCATGGCCCCTCTAGCTCCTCCTCGAGGCCTGCCCCATCTTCCTCGCATGGGTGCACCGCCTCGTCCTCGTCCAGCTGATGGTTGCTGCATGCCTCCTCCTTGGTTAACATGCACGTGGATAGGCGGGATTTGTGGAGCCGGTATTACAGGAACAGAGTTAGGCACGGCAGGTGTCTGTTGGACGGGGGGGCGGCACTGTTGGTGCAATCATCGGTGCTTGCATTACCCCTCCGTAGTATCCGTTTTCGGGCCACGGTGAATCCACCGTTACCACTGCCAGGGTTTTTGGCTATTCTCGTTCCTTCTTTTGTTTGGTCAGCTCTCCTATCTGTAGTTGGGTTAGCTTGTTAGCCAACATCTTACTCTGGTCTTCACGAGTCTGCCTCTCAGCTCTGTACGCATTCACATAATGAACCACATGTTCGGAAAATACCGGCCATTCCATCTTCATTAATCCCACTACTTCACTCATCTTGGACTGTACTTCTTTGGGCATGGCGTTTTTTACATACAGTTTGAATAAGGCACTTGTTGACTCGTTACTATCCCATTCACTTCCGGTCTTGGCTTTCCACATTCTCTGATAATCATGCAGAAATTGTGCTGGGCTGTCACTATCCTTTAGGCATTCTTTTTCTAATTTGGCTGGGTCCATTCGTGAGGGGTATTTTTCCCTTAGAGCCTTCCAGACCCTAGGTCTTAATAAGTCGAAGGGCACCTCATCATGTTGGTGCCCGTCCATCACCCCTCCCATATCGGCCGTTCTGAAGATCTCTGCGGTGGCCGCTTGTCCTGCCATCTTCACCAGTAGAGCCTTGACGTCTCCTGCTGCCAGCTTGATCCCTCCCGTGAGTTCCTCGAGCTTCTCGATCCATTTGTCTGCGGCATCTGTCAGGGGAGTCAGCTTCCCAGCAAGTGTCATCATATCCATAAATGACCATGGTACATACCGGTAATCGTCATCTGGTCCTTTGGCCATTAAGGGGGCCATCATTGCTCTGTCTGCTCCAGGTCTTTGTCCTTTCATGGGTGGTTGTCGCTGTACCTGTTTGCCACTCCGCAGCGTCATTGGAGCTTGAGATCTCTCTATCTCTGCTGTTAGGTCGATGTCAAGTGTCAGTTCTCTTCCAGCGGGACCTAGCTCATGGCTTCTCTCATTCTCAGCTCGAGGTCTCTCGAACTGCTCCTTTTCTTCTTGCCACTTTTTCCTCAACTCTTTCTTTAGTTCTTCTCTGCTTCGTTCCATTGCCTTCATAGCTTGGACCTGGGAGTGGTTTAATCTTTCTTCCATTGCTCTCATAGCTTGAACCTGGGACTGGTTTACTCTTTTTTTCCTGTTCTTCCTCTATTTTCCTCAGTCGCTCCTGCAGTTCATGAGTCTCTTCATCTGCCTGTACACGTATTTGGCTGATCTGCCGCACCATTCTTTCCAGCCGTTTTTCTGTCTCCAGCCGTTCCTTTGCTGTCTCCCGCTCTTCTTCCTCTGAACTATCACTTTCCTTTTCACTCCCGTCACATGAGCCATCTGACCGGGCACACTTATCTTCATCTTGGTCTGACTTCCTGCTGTACTTATCACAATCCATAATGCTCTTTGACAGTGTCTTTCTTTTTTAAGTCTCTTTCCGGGCTGGTCCCTTTGTTTCTGTAGGTACTTTTCCTGTCCATGAGTTACTCCGCCTCCTTCCTTTAATGGGCGTTGATGTTTTTCCTGGTGACCATACTGGTGTCTGCGGTAGTTGTTCTGCATTATGCCTCATCAGTGCGTCAAGTTGGGCTCTTTCTAATCTTTTGACTGTTCGTTCCTTGAGTCTTTTCTCATTTTCCCGTGTTATTCCTTTATACAGTCTTTCTTGTTCTTTGTTGTGTTCTACTTCACTTTCCGCTGAATCTGGTGAGTTTATATGTGTTTTACGTATCTCTCTCTCTCCCGAAGGCAGTGTCACCTCTTCCCATCTTTCTCCATATTTTTCCTCGACTACTACCCCTTTCTCTGCTTCCTCAGCATAACCTACTCGTACTATTTTTATTACTTCTTCTTTCATTGTTTCTGGGTGAAAATAGGCAGGAGGTGCAGTTGGTGACGTGCTTGCTCCGAAGTCTATTAGATTTGGTTCTTCACCAGCCCTCTCCCTATTTGCCTCATCTTCTGGTGAGTTTATCACAACTTTTAGTCTGCCTGTTATCACCCCGTCCACTTTGCGCTCATCTCCTAGAAAATATTGCCCTGCTTTTTCTGGGTTGTATGGAGGCGGTGGGGGATCTATTTCTGCGCAGCACTAGGTGCTTATTTGCTTCTGTTCTAAAATATTGCAGGATATTTCTCTGCTCAGTATTTCTCTGTTTCTTCTTCATGTGTGCTTTATCATTCTTTTTATCCTTCTCTCTTAATCCCTCTTCCACTTCATCACAACATTTTGGATCAAAACTGCCCTCCATAGGCCATCGGTTCCTTCCTGATGTCATCTTGTGCCAGTCTCTCATGCACTGTTGGATTTTCTTTCTGTTTGCTGGGTGGGTAACAATAACCAGTTTTGCAGGCGTTATTACTCCTTTTTGTTTACTGGGGCCAGTTCCCATACTTATGGCAGTCCACAGTGCCCCCTGGGATTCTGCAATAACCTCCCAACCTTTATCCCTCTGCTATTTACCTCCCTTTTCTCTTTTACTGCTTGTGCTCTTGGCCAATGCAGACCTACTTACCTTTCGTCTGTTCTTTCCTATACAATTCTATGCTTGGTTCTGGCTGACTGGGAGCTATGGCACGCTGTGTCCCTGGTACCCAGTCCAGGTGGTTTTGGGATTAACCCCGCACCACGACACCAGACCTATATATATCTAGTTACACAAAAAATTTCACTTTTACACAAAAATTTCACGAACACAACTTTTTTACTCACTTGTAAATCTGCATCACTTGCAGTCACTTATTACTTTGTTCAGTACCCCTGTACTTTGTTCTGCTGCTTCCCTACAGCTCTTTTTCTCTGCTCCGGCCCACTGCCTTGCTAGGCTCCAGTGGTGGCGCCCCCGGGCAGTATTTTATTCTTATCACTTCTTTAAATCTGCATTGCTTGCAGTCACTTATTACTTTGTTCAGTACCCCTGTACTTTGTTCTGCTGCTTCCCTACAGCTCTTTTTCTCTGCTCCGGCCCACTGCCTCGCTAGGCTCCAGTGGTGGTACCCCCGGGCAGTATTTTATTCTTATAACCTTTTTTTCTTTTCTTGTTACACTTAAACTTTCACTAAACTATTTATTGACTAAGGGCCCTATCTTGCACCTCCCAATACCCAATACCCAATACCCATTACCTGCAAATCTCAGATTTAGGAGCCTCTGCCACCCGAAATGCAATCTTCCACCTCCCAAAACCTTTTACCTATTTTGCCGTCTCCCTTAAGCACATTGTGGGCGCGGCAATGGGCGTGTCTCCTGCGCTTTCCACGAATTCGGTATCTTGCGGTACTGGTATCTCGCAGATTTTGGGTATTGGGTAATGGGTGGTCTGACCATTATCCAATACCCAAAATCTGCGAGATACCAGTACCGCAAGATACCGAGTTTGTGGAAAGCGCAACTGGCATGTCGGCACGTAAAAAAGCGCGTCAAAATCCTGTCATTGCGCGTCCACCCAGTCACATGTGGACTGCACAACCGGCTCTACCTCTCGATTATGCATCACTGTATTACTTTCATACATTATTCTCTTAAGGGCAGATGATGTCTGTACAGCTGTGACATGATCTCATTCAGATGTTTACTGTGGAGGAAACGAGGAGATCACAGAACTCTGTTGTGGAGTTTCTTGTACTGTGCTCGTATCCCTCTGACCCTCTCCTTGAGCTCGGAACACCTGAGATGTTCTCACTGGTAGAAGGTAGATGTCATCATACGTGTTCCTCTGGCTCAATGCTCATCCAATGATCCGTTCTGCAGTCTTTAAAAAAGCACCGCTTCCAGCGGCTATGCGTCTTGGCGCAGCTGTGCATCTTTGCGCAGGGGATATGTTCAAGATAACTCAAAAAGTTATGGATGGATTTTGATGACATTTTCAGGAGTTGTCAGAAATGTGAAAAGGAAGAACTGATTTTATTTTGGGTGTGATCCGGAAGAAATCCTGGATTCTGGATCACTTTCAAATTTTCAATAACATTGCGCTGTTTAGTTGTTCCTTGAACCCTAAAGCAACTACAACTGTTGTGCTTGGCGGAGGTCTGCGCTCTCCGATTGCTTTTCTAGTTAATAAATGTTTTTCTGGAAGCTCACCGGCTCTATTTTTTTCTGAGCAGTTTTTTGGAACTTCTTGGAGTACAAAAGAAATGATTAAATCATTTGCTCCACATTAGTTAAAGCTAGTTATGTATATATCAATGCAGAGGAGGAGGAGGAAAAAAGAGGAGGAAGCTCTACAGCAGCGTCCCAGACCAGCTGCCCATGAGAGCTGCTCTGATCTGGATGAAAACGCTCCATAGCAGTTTGCAGGTACCGCAACCTGCTCTTAAAGGCAATGGCTGCTGACGCACTGATTGGTTAAACAGGTGGAACGCCCTAACCACTCCCATGCATAATGTGTGCATAATATAGTGGTTTTTGCAGGTAAGATCGTGGGTTTTGGGAGGTGGAAGATTGCGTTCTTTGTGGGGGAACGCCCCTCCCAATACCTAATATCCCTTAATAGCAGGTTTTGGAGGTTTGGCGCAAGATAGGGCCCTGAGTGTTTGATTATAACTGAGTGTTTGATTGATCCTTCCTCCTACACGTTTTGCTATTACATAACTTAGGACACAAAACCCTGCAATTGCCATGCTTAACCAAGCTGCAACCAATACTGTTAGTAGGGGTGTAACGGTACATGTATTTGTATTGAACCGTTCGGTATGACGTGGTCGGTTCGGGACGGAGGCGTACCGAACGAGTTTCCACACGGACATATTAAGTAGAGGACCGCATGGAGCACAACAAACAGCAGTTGTAGCGGACGTCGTGGCTAATGCTAATGCCGCCAGCATTGGCAATAAGCCTCCCACGACATAGTGTTAAATGTGGTGGGAAGCTGTGTTTGTACTCGGTTGTCTTTCTCTTTTTGTAGCGATGTTCACGCTGGGGTGGTGCCGTTTCAAATGAGTTAACAGGTTAGACGTGTTGCCAGAAACATACCCGATCTCGGATGAACAATGTCGGCCAACCACTTTGGTTTTAGCAACTTCTCTTTGTCCCTGTTTATATTTCACCGGGGAGCCGAAGTTGTGTTTTATAGCTGCAGATTTAAGACCCTAATCACCCTAAACGCTGGCTTCAAACACATGATAAAAGTATTTGAGCCCCGATATCAATTACCTTCTCGTCCACATTTTAGCCAGAAAATCATACCGGGACTTTATAAAAAAATACAATGATTTGTTTTTAAAGAAACAGTCTGAGCCTTATTCATGTTATTTAATCTGAGCAACAACTTGAAACTTTTCAGTGTTGCAACTGTTCAATTTTGCACATCAGATGGATATTTTCTTTAAGAAAAAGTCTGAGCCAATATTATTTTTATTTTGTTTTTCAAAATATCTACATTTCAGAATATTGTATTTATATTTTTGAGCAAAATTCTAGCTTTGTATAGGCTAATGTTCTTATTGTTTTAAAAGCACAAAAGTGTGTAATAAACAACTAGCACATTTATATTTTGCATTTTGTTTTCTTACTGTACCGAAAATGAACCGAACCGTGACCTCAAAACCGAGGTACGTACCGAACCGAGAGTGTTGTATACCGTTACTCCCCTAACTGTTAGTATTATCTTTCTAAGTTTATCCATCCCACACTCATTTTATATTTTCAAACAATCAGACTTTTAGACCTTATCACCAGTTTTTCATTGCTTTGTTTTACGCATCTGACACTTCAGTTAATTCTAGGTTGTTTAGAAAAGTTTTGATGGTACCTTCTGACCACTGGACTGGATGACGGCTGGATCCCTTTGTTAAATTTAGAAAAAGACAAAAAATAAATTACTATTTCACCTGTTTTTGGTGAATGGGCCCTGGATGGGATCCTGCCCGTCAGAGCCAGCAGCCCGTGGCCTCTGGTCCTGGCTTTCCTCCGATAGCTGGCTCGCCAAATGTCGTGACAAAATTGGTGTCTGGTTCGTCTCTGATCTCAAAATATTCTAAGTTCTTAAAGTATGAAAAATTCAAAGTACAAAGTCAAACAAACTGGTTCAAAGGTCAAAAATGAAGTTTTTATTGTCAATACAATAGCTCCTTCTTGAGACCAAGCCCGGGCTAGGTCTGAATCACCGTACAAAATTCTTCATTATTTATACAATCTGGGGCAGGACAACCCCGCCTCTTGCCCCTCCTTTTTTCCCCTCCCCTCTCCTTTGGGTTTCTTCTGATAGGATAAAATTATAATATTTAACTGTGGTTGGCCAGCTGAGATTGGCATTTTTTATAAGTCAGCACTTTTCTTTTAAAGATACACCCTATTCTGTATCATTTCAGCACTTTTTCCTTTAAAGATACACCCTATTCTGTATCATTTCTTTGCATTCTCTTTATCATTACTTGAGCCGGGAAAACATTCTCTTTATCATTTCTTGAGCCGGGAAATTCCCCGAAACTCATAATTTCTACTGACCGGTGCTTTTTGCACACACACACTCCATTAATCAGAACAGCTGGTACTGCATAACAAAACTGCAGGTGTTCCTTCGTATCTGTCTTTTACAGTTTCCATATCTTTCCATATCTTTCTTTTACACTCCTGCTGACTGTGGTTCACGGAGTTCACGAAAAGCTCAAGGACATTAACAGCAGACAGAGCCACAGGTGCTCTCTATATTTCTCTCACATACTCATGCTGGCTTGTGCTGCATTTGAAGTTCATTAGAAGTTTTAAGGACATTTATTTCACTACATGTGCTCCTACAGTTGTATTTTGAGTTCCGGAATTGTTTGCTGACGAATCTCCTCCGCATATCTGGTCACTCCCCGGGAAACAGTGGTGGGGTCAGGCAGCAGTTGGCTAGCATCAACACGGCCAGCTCGTGCACCAACATCAATAAGCCCCTGTGCTAACGTAAAAAAGCCCTCGCCATGTACAGTTTCAAAGGGTCGAATATCGTTGCACACAAAATTCACGCACAGTTCGGTTATAGCGTCTTTGTCCTCTTTGCAAGGCACCTGCAGTAATGCCTTCTTCTTAACAAAATGTTCAAGGACAGACTTCGATGGGTTTTCAAAGCTAGCACAGGTGTCAGCATGCTTCTTGAGAGAGGATGTCCCACACTTCTGGCTGTCGCGCACAAACACTTTAAGGCATTTCTTACAAGCAGTGAAGCCTTCAACGATGTTGTTCTCACTATCTGACACACGTCCAAAATAATTCCAAATGTCTGATTTTAGTTTCGTGGAGGTATTGGCAACAACCTTGTACTGTCCATTAACCAACTTCTTTTTCAGCTCTTCCGTAGTCATTTTGAATAACACTGCAGAGCATTGCGTGACGTGAAAACATAAGTTGCAAAGATTCCTGGGAATGCGCGAGCAGTTTACAGACAAAAAAAACACAACCCGATTTTACTTTTTAAAGAGGGTTTTACTTTTTAAAGGCTGTTTCCAATTCACAACAACATAGGCTTTTATATTTAAATAATATTTATTTTTGTTGGCACATTTTGTAAACCCGCAGTCAGACCCGCGCTCTGGTTCTTCCGACCCGACCGGGCATCCGACACAGGCTAAAATGTTTCACTCGTTGTATAGAATGTAACGGTTCACCCGCGGGTACCCGAACCTGTGCAGGTCTCTGCTGCACAGAACTCCTTTTTTGCTCTCTTCATCTTTGCTGTAAAGTGGGCCGTGATGGGACGCATGTGATGGCATGTGTTACACCTGTCGACACGCCCCCATGAGTTGATTGAATTACGTAGCTTAAAAACAAAATTGACCATTAGTATTAATCGGTTAGAGTTACTGTTATCGGTTAACGGTTAAACGATTAACCAAGTGCATCCCTAATAAGAAGTAAAAGATCATATTGTTCAGACACCACAAAACAAAGGCAGAATACCAAACTGACACATTATAAGTTTGAAATCTGCAAAAAATCAATTGGTATTAAACTCCAGGCCTTGTAGTCCATTTTGTCACCCCCGTGGTGCACACACACACTTGTATGTGGTTGTGTGTATGTGATCGGAAAAAAACATTGCTTTAATTCAATAGAAAAGTAATCTGTATGGATCTCTGTAGATCAAGAGTGCTGTATTAATGTTTGTATGGGTAAAAGTGCCTTGTAAAAAGTGGTTTAAGAGGTCAGGATGATTAGAAAACTGCTTAATAATTGCAGTACATTTGGTCTCTCCAAGTGTAATGTGATACAAATATTAATATAGTAATCTGGAGCTTGGTGCAGCAAATCAACTTGTCACTTGAGAGCGCTGTGGTGTAACAGTTTAAATGAGAGCTTCCTGCTCAGCTCAGGTTGTCGTCTTCCATCTGGCATTGGACAACTGACAAAAATGTCTTTGATTATACTGCTGCTTCCTAGGAACACACACCGTTATATACAGTCTATGACACGCACACATGCTCGTTCTTACACTAAACCACTATACAGATAATGTAAATCTGATCAAAGACACAAAGCTGTATAAATGACTCATGCTCAACATAAGACTGGGAGTATGTTTGGAAATGTTGCACAATAATGTGATTAAGCTTGCTGCATCACGCCTGATATCCGTTCCCACCAGATTACAGGAAAAGGCGTCAATCTGATTTTGGTCAAAATGAAAGTGACAGTTGTGCTTTTCTAAGTACTGAGGAAGAAAAAAAGATTTAAATATGTAAAATTCATTTAACAAATATTACATTTTTCTCAGGCAAACATGAAACTTCTGTTTCATGGTCTGTGCTGTTTCTTTAAAAGGTATGTTCTCAAAAGCTTACAGTGATGAGCTATACTCAACCATTATGATCACCTGCCTGATAACAAGTAAAAGAGCTCTGACTTCTCAGGACATTGACAATGGTCACCAAGGGTGTAGGTTTGGTTTGGAAAGTGGTGGGGACATAAATTTTCCATATTGTCGGAGGTCCTTTTTTTTTTTTTTTTTTAACGAAAGTCAGATACAACGCTAGAAAATTTGCACCATATGAAACTATATTTACATACCTCTCCAAATGACTCCCAACAGAGGAAGGTGTACATCATATGGTTATAATATTTTGTTTTAAGTCATTAAGTTTTTTTGTTTTAGTCATTTAAGTAATGATTTGTAGTTCAAGAAGGAATTGAAAAAAAATACATTAAAAAATACACAAAAATCATTTGTGTCAGACTGCTGAATGAATCAACACATAGAACTCACATGTACTGATTTCTTTGTCAATATCTCAAACTTGGCAGTATACCAATATTCTTACCAACTCACTCATGTGACTGACTCTTCTAAAGCAGAAGGCCTGATAAGACAAATTACATTACTGTGTAGGCTACCTAACCTGATTACTACTTTGCTCTCTCCCTGTTTGATCTGTACTTTCCCTCTTTCTTTTCTTGCCTGGTGTCTGTACAGTAATACAAACTGAAATTACCATATTATAATACAACAAGGCTATGAAAATTTCAAAACTGTAAGATACCTTGCTAATAAGCAAAAACATTGATTCAAGCATTTTCTCGTTGCTGAGGTTGAGTTTTTAGCCTACAACTACTTGCCTACTTACATTCAAGAAATACAACCTTATATCTCCTTTTTTCCTCCCTGCGTCCATGATGCTAATCCATCTGCCTGCTGAAATAACGTATAGCGCATGTGAACAGCATGACAACACAAACGCATAGGATACAAGAATAACGATTTGTTCACACCTAAAATTCACCACGAGACGAACTTCAAAATAAAAACCAGCAACTTGTTAACGTTCTTTCAGAAAACAGAAGCCAATGCAACAAGTTGCAACGGGGTCATAGTTTTATCCAGTATCTAACAAACTGGCTAGTTGGCAAGCAAGGGTAACGTTACCTCGAAGACAGAAGTTGAACGGACTCACTGAAAACAGCTAACGTTAACATGTATTTATTGGAGAATCTTTGGCATTTCTTTCCATCTCATTGGCTTTCAAAATGCTCTACTTTGGCAAACATCCCATAACTAGATAGAGGCGGAGCCAAAGCTTGAAAGCGCCAATCATCATCAGAATAGCTTTTTCAGGTGGGGAAAATACTGGGAAAATAGTAATACCCTATGGAAAATGCTTATGTCTAGCCAGTGCTTTAAGTGGAAAAAAATAAGTGCCGGTACTCCCCTTATTCAACTGATGTCAGGTAAATTAGGCGGTGGGTAACAGCAGATGATTAAGTGATATATTTAAATACTAGGACATGATACTGATTTTTAAAAAGAAAATTGTTTTATTGAAATTTCCAAACAAATTATGTGTACACAAGGGAGGTGTTCAGGGGGGACGCCCTCAGGTAGCATAGAGGCTGATGTACAACCGAACTAACTGGCACCTAGAGTTCCCTGTGGACAGACACATGAGAGACATACATAGATAAAATATGGAGACAAGGCATGGAGAAAACTGGAGTGAGCTAAGCAGTTGCCAAGTAAATCAATTCAATAACATACTCCTGTGATTGTTTCTGTCATTTAAAAAAAGGTTGACAATGACTGTCTATTATTTTAGACTTAAATATTTGATTGCAGTGAAACTTAAAAGGGCAAATTCACATATTTAGGAGGACCAACAACATGATTTTATTGATGAATAAGATCTTCATATACTTACAAAAATGCAACCACATCTTGAACAGGAGGTTGACAAACAAGGCACTGGTACTGAACATACCCTGTGGACTAGAGATGCGCGGATGACGTATATTTCAACCCGCAACCGCTTCTTAAAATCTCTATCCGCCCGCTATCCATTTGCAGGAACGTTTTTTCACAATTTTCAAAACCGAACCGACCCGCCATCCTTTTTAATAATATGTAAAATATTTTTTCTTATTATTATTATTTGAGTGCTTCAACCGCAACCCGCCCGAATTTAATTAAAGTTTTATTTTTTGACGAGTCATCCGCCCGATATGTGGATTATCCGCTCCGCCCGCGGGTGCGCGGTTCAACCGCGCATCTCTACTGTGGACAGACACATGAGAGACACACATAGATAAAATATGGAGAAAATAACACACAGACCCATAATAAACATAAAGAAGAATCATCATTTTTCAGACAACAAATGTTAAAAACTATTAAGCTCTTTTAAGTAGAATTCATAGCAGTGTTGCTGTTCTGGTTTGCATTATATTGTACAAATGTGTCAAAAGAAGTGGACTGTGAATATATAAGACAGTTGTGATTATATTTCAACCTACTTAGAAAAGGCTCCAGCAGGTCTTGGGGTCATCTTTGCTCCAACGGCTTGGAGCTTCACATTCCCTGTCTTCTGCGCTTCGTCTCCCCTTCGCCAGCCATGACATCACATAGCTTTGTGGACTGAACTGTTCTAATGGTGGCCCATTACATTTCAGAAAGATCAGGTTTGAAAGTCTGGTAACAGCAAGGAAGTCCCTTCAGTCTGTAGGGATGTTGTTCATACAACTGAAGGCACGCTCTCATTCACTGGTAGACACAGCAATGGACAGCTTTTAGCTGATCTGCTTTCAGAAAGACAACCGGTGCGTACCGCCCACTTCAAGCACTGTGTCTAGCGCGATTTGGAAAAAAAAAAAGTGGTGGGGACAATTTAAGCTCATCTCGAAAGTGGTGGGGACATGTCCCTACCGTCCATACCGTAAACTACGCCCATGATGGTCACCGTAGGATGTCCTGGAGCGTCTGGTATCTGCATATTACCAGTAGTAGATCCTTTTGGATCCAATGAGTTGTGAGATGAGGTATCAGGCTTGATTGCAGCAGCTGGTATCTGGAAACTTTGACCTTTGACAGTTTTGACCTGCTTCTAAATGGTTCCACTGTACGAAATTGCAATGATGGAGCAATGGGAAGTGACTGATGTCCAAAAACTATTTAAGTAGTGTTAAAATAATGTTCATGTGGAGTCTGAGAAGGTTTTCCGAGAAAAAATATTTTTTTCAAGTTGAACAGTGTTACTCACTTTGCCTGGCAGTGGTTTAAATGTAAAAATGACTGTTTTATTCGCTGAAAAGCTTATGTGCTTAGTGTCATATTTGTGCATAATGTCAAATTGATTTAATCACCATGAGTGCTGTTTTTCTTCAAATTGCTTTAGAGAAGTCTTGATTTAGTTGTATCATTATTCTGAAGATTTGTTCTTACGTGTTGTTTTAGGGATTTTATACAATGCACAGTTTTGCTTCACAGATGTGTTTCGATCACCAAGCTGAAATAATCATGGAAATGTCTCTGTCATGTCTCTGAAATGTCCTACACCCTAGACTGTGAGCGGTTTGACGGTTGTCACACTGGTCTTACAACCAAAGGCTACGTCAGAAATCCTAGGACTCTCTTACTACTAACTAGCCAATCAAAATGCATCTTGAACTGACAACTTATGCAACCAGGCACCATTCAGAAGAAAAATAAGAATCCAAAGTTGGCCTCTTCCTCCTAACTATGACCAGGACGACAGTCTACAGACAAAGCATTTTTGGCACATGTAATCACTACAACATAGTGGTTACCGCCTACTGATTATTTAAATTCTAGATCTGTTCACATCTCCGCATGAGTCATAGCCTACAGTTCTAGAAGGTTCATCAATATACAGTCTGCACACACCATTCTTCACATCATACCCAAGATTAAGCAAATGCAAATTGTATAGTGCGCGATGCAATCATCTTATACACTTGCAGAAATCGTACAGTGATTACTAGCCCTTACAGACAGATATTTCAATCGTTTGCCTGACCTTATTAATACAAACAGGATGGAGAATATAATTATAATATCATTCATACCCACAAGCTTCCTAACGCTCTGTTAAAACTTGACAGCTGTGGACCTCCGTACTTAACTTTTTCTATGTTTACTCTGTTAGCACACTGCTGCGTTAGGAAGCCAAGTCTGTGTCCGTCAAATATTAGGTGCTTTAGCCACACCTCATGATAATGAGTTTCCAAGGAACTTTTAGTAATTATTTCCAGTTTGACAAGCAGTTAACTGAACCAGTAACAGGCAACAGCTTGTCCAGATCTGTTCCAATGGTAAACATGAAGAAGCTAACTAATGTGCCACATTCATCTGAGTATTAATTGTCAACATTAACTCTCCACATATAATTTTTAAAAGGTGGACAGGGGACTATCAAATCAAATCAAACTTTATTTGTAGAGTGCTTTTCATGCCCTCAGGCAACACAAAGTGCTTTGCATAAAAAAAAAAAATAAAAAAAATAATTAAAATAATAATAATAAAAAAGCACATTAAAACAAAATAAAAGCCGTCACACACCCCAAGGTTGCAAAGCCATCCTCCTATTACCCCTCACCCCCCCTCACCCCCATGCACCACAGACATAACAAAACTCCCTCTTTTTTGTCTCTTAAAAAAAAGAGGATAAAGTACTTCAATTTAAATAAATAAATATCAAAATATCAAAACAGATATCAGAACACCTGGCTTGGCACTGCTGTGAAGTAACGATAACTTGGGGATCTATTCACCCCAGGAGCCAGCCCACCCACATCCAGAGAGGCCATCACCGCAGCAACCACCCAAGGCAGGCCAGGGTCCAGACCACAGTCGTTAGACTGCAGTACAGGACCCCAGCCACCCAGACAAGGGTGATTACCGTGGCAGCAGCCCCCCCAGACAGAGCAGGCAGAGCCCCCAGTGTGAAAGATCCCCATTGAGGTAAACACTGGAGTAATTATTAAATTAACAAAATGAAAATACATAAAATAAAATAAAAAATTCAGAACAAATATCAAATTACCTTAAGATAAATAGCAATAGTAAAAATGCACATAACTGGACCCTGGTCCAGACCAGGATCCAGACCAGGGTCCAGGAACATCAACAGTCTCTGCAGCCCTGAGGTCCTCTGGCAGGCTGTTCCACAGACGAGGCCCATAGTAATGGAAAGAAGCCTCACCGTAAGTTTTAGTTCTTACTTTCGGAACAACCAAAAGGCCAGTACCAGAGGACCTCAGGGTCCGCGAGGGTTCGTAATTTAAAAGAATGTCAGATAAATACGAAGGCCCAAGACCATTAAGACATTTATAAACAACTAAAAGAACCTTAAAATCAATCCTAAAACACACAGGAAGCCAATGCAGCGATTTTAAAACTGGTGTAATATGTTCCCTCCCTCTGGTCCTTGTCAGAACGTGCAGCTGAGTTCTGGAGTAATTGTAAGTTTGAGATCGATTTTTTAGGAAGACCAGAGAGCAGAGCATTACAATAATCTATTCTACTGGACATAAAAGCATGCATCAACACCTCTGTGCTGGCAAGAGAGAGAAATGGGCGGACTCTGGCGATGTTTTTAAGATGATAAAATCCTGTTTTTGTAATCTTTCTAATATGTGGGATAAAATCCAGATCAGAGTCAAGAAGAACACCTAAGTTTCTCACACTATGAGAAGGTATAAATTATCTACTTTTGAATGTTAAATCAGATTTAGTAAGATATTAAAGGAACATTGTCGCCAATTATCTAAAACTAATCAATTCCTGAAAAAGCTGCTCAAGTAAGGTTTATATTTACTTATGCTTGTATTGTTAAGCTTAACCATAATCTCAAAATATTGAGTTAAAGACTACAACCACTTTTGAATAAAATAAATGATGTTGCAACACTGGTAAAAACATACAGGCACAACCTAGCAAAAGAGGTGGTATTGTGAAACAGCAGTTAAACCACTAGAACCACTTATTGAGCAACACATCATGATAACAGAAAGAAATGTATTTTATGGCTCAAGTAACATGCAGATGTTGTTTTCTATCAGAAGTTTTCATAACAAATCTGACTGAAAGACAGATAAACCAAATAAATCCCTCATTTGTTATATTGTATGGTGAACCAGCACTACACCTCCAGCATTGTTATAAACCGATGAAATGCACCAAGCAAGACTGCATTAGGTTATAAACTTCCTCAGTGGTCATAACATCAGATATGGATAACACAGAGTATCAAAACAACTCATCACACCATCAAAGACTAACTTGTAACTCTTTGGCCTCCAGTTTGTGCAGACTTTGCTGATTTGTTCAGCATGTCATCTTTTCTGTCACAGCGGATGTTATCGGGTCAATAACAGGAAATTATGACGTCATTCAATTATGATGATATCATGGTGAATAGCGCTGATAACATATATATTTCTGTCAACACGGCAGT
Organism: Hirundichthys speculiger; assembly: GCA_018398805.1. NCBI lineage: Eukaryota > Metazoa > Chordata > Actinopteri > Beloniformes > Exocoetidae > Hirundichthys > Hirundichthys speculiger. The sequence continues at coordinate 555,414 of JAGFBZ010000663.1, forward strand.
GCCTCACTCCCTCTGAGACGTGTATAACCAGCAGTGAATGTTATGTTCAAGTAACGTCGGCATAATCAGAAAAATGATTTTTTAATAAGGAAAAACTTGTTAATTCAGTCATAATTTTGGTAGTTGCTGGCTTGAATTGATACTTGCAGTATTTTCCCATGTTACACATAAAAAATAGAAAAGGCCAAAAGAACAACTAGCAAACGAGGAAATGTGGGAATTTATATTAGACACTGAATGCATCATGCGTGCTGATGAAAACAAACAACATGGCGGCGATTGTATGGAACTTGGTTAAAGTTTCTGAAGAAGAAATTTCGCTGGTTATTTGTGACAAATGCTCCAAGTGAATTCCACGAGGAGGGAAAAATAGCACAAGCTTTAATACGACCAACCCATTAGCCATCTGAAACGTAACCATCGCTTTTGAAAGTTTTGAAATCGTGCTAACGTGAGCTAATGCCAATGTGAGTAAGTCAGCAGCAAATAATTCACCGGGATTTATGCATCGGCGACGCTTTTAAAAAAAATCCAAGAAATTTGGATTGAAAAAGATGACCCACGGGCAAAACTGAAAATGGGTAGAAATGTTTGAATCTAACTTGTGTCAGTGCATTAATTTTCTATGTATATTTACTTTTTGTAAACTTCTCGAATGCACTTTTTCAGTTTGTAATTATCGTGATCCCTTGCCACTTCGCGGTTTGACTAATGCGGTTTTAGTGCTTCGCAGATTTTTTTCTGAAATATATTATAATTAAAAAAATCAAGAAATAATCGCTGAAATTCTGCGAAAATCCACCCCACAGCAGACGAGAGGCCACAGCTGCCAGCAAAACATCAAACAATGACTCACAGCCTCCTGTAAGCAACAAAGAAACACAGACAGAACTCTAGAATCTGGGCGCTGTTTGGCCGAGACGCATTTACTACATTTACTGGGCGCATGCACGACGCAGCGACCGGCAGCAGTGGGAAGCATCTCTGTCTTGTCAGTTTTAAGTTTGTTATTTTATGCTTAAACTTTTAAACTCGCTGTGCACTTTGAATTGATCAACCTCACTTTTGTGTGATTAAGAGTGTCATGATTCAGTGACATGGATCTGACTCTGATCTTTTTATTGGCGGTGCTGCGTTCTCATGTCACCTGGGGTTGCTGACAGCTCCATTCAATATTCCAGAGACTATCTGTTAAAATTCTCAAATCCCGTGATCAGCGGCCCACCAGCAGACCTAGTCTTTCCTGACCGAGCACGGGGAAGGCGACAACTTCGTATCTCCACGACAGAAACCAAGGAGGCGAGGCAGGAGAAGCGGCTTACGGGAGCGCATGAGACGGCATCACCTGTTGCGCATCCCCCTCACTTCAATTATCTTGTCCAACGTCCGCACTCTCTGCAATAAAATTGAGGAACTACAGGCTCTTGTTCGCCACCAGCATGTATTCAAAGAAGCCTGCATCCTGGCTTTCTCTGAGACCTGGCTCAGGGAAAAGACGTTGACGGTGATCTGGTCATAGACGGGTTCGGGGTTCTGTTTCGCTCCGCACCGACAGAGGGTCTGCAACAACTGGGAAATCATGTGGAGGTGGAGTATGTGTTTACATAAAGGAACATTGGTGTAAAACTGTTTTAGTAAGAGAGAGACTTTGTATCAATTTAAGTTTCTACCATCAGGTTCACTGATTAGACTCCCTTTTGCAAAGACAAACAGATACAAACACTCCTTTGTTCCCTCTACTGTTGTTCTTTTAAATACCGGGAGAAGATAGCGGGTGAAAAGCCCTCCCTCCTGACTATAGCTTAGGTCTTCATCCATCCATCCATTATCTATACCCGTTTCATCCTTGAAGGGTCACGGGGATCTGTTGGAGCCTATCCCAGCCATCTACGGGCGAAAGGCAGAGGTACGCCCTGGACAGGTCGCCAGTCCATCGCAGGCTTAGGTCTTCATTATGAAAAAAAAAAAAAGTTATTGATTGATTGACAGTTTGGAGACCAGAGGCTGTGAGGGAAACAGAAAGACCACAGTTTAGCCTTTGTATTGTGTCACTGCAGTGTCTCGCTACTTTTTTGCGGTGTTTAAACATATTTTAAACACATTATTTAGGCTCGGGGGGGGGCTCCGGCTCCATTTCGCGGATTTTGATTATTGCGGGGGGGCGCCGGTCCCCATTAACCGCGATAACTAAGGGATCACTGTAATTTAAAGAGTCCAAACTATTTTTGTTTTTTTTCATAGTATTGATGTAATGATCTTAGGTATAAGTGTGTTATCGGTATCGGCCTTTAGGAGCTGAATGTTATCGGTTATCGGTTTTACAAAACAGTTATCGTGCATCCCTATACAGAGGCTATAGTCCACCTGCAGCAGTCACAGGTTTGACTCCCAGCCTATGTAACCCTTTGCTGCCTGTGTTACCCTTTTTACTGGAATAAAGGCCACTAGTGCCGAAAGAAAAGAAGGCTAACTGATGTCCACTAATAAAGGACAGGTGTGGTCATGCTGAGAATGATTGAGCCTTTTATTGTTAATAAAATCACATTATACCTGCTCTCTGAAACTTTCGTAAGTAGAGACGTGTTTTCCATGTGAATGTCCTAATCTGTTCCAAGGCCTCCATATATACAGTATTTAAATAATATGTCATGAATGTATTGTGTGTGTGTATAAGGTTTCCCAGTATGGAAGTATAATACACACAAAAAAACATTGGGTTAAAAATAACCCAATCCCTGGGTCACTATTGGTCTCACCCAACGCTGGGTTGTTTTAACCCAGTGGACTGGGTTGAACCAACAACCCAACCTAGTTGGGTTATTGATTCAACCCAAACAGTGGGTTGATTGTACCCAACCTGTTGGGTTTATTCTACCCAATTATTTGGTATATTTTTTTAACCTAGCATTGATGTTAATTTCACCCCATTGCTGGGTTATATTAACTTAATCTACACACGTGGACAAAATTGTTGGTACCCCTCAGTCAAAGAAGGAAAAACCCACAATTCTCACTGAAATCACTTAAACTTACAAAAGTAACAATAAATAAAAAATTATTGAAAATCAAATAATCAAAATCAGCCATCACTTTTGAATTGTTGATTAACATAATTATTTAAAAAAACAAACTAATGAAATAGGGCTGGACGAAAATGATGGTACCTCTATAAAAGATTGAAAACTATTTGACCAGAGTGACATGATTAACTCAGGTGTGTCCTTTAATTGACATCACAGGTGTTTCCAAACTCATAATCAGTCAGTCTGCCTATTTAAAGGTAGACAAGTAGTCACTTTGCTGTTTGGTGAAAAGGTGTGTACCACACTGAACATGGATAACAGAAAGCGAAGGAGAGAATTGTCCCAGGACATCCGAAAAAAAATTATAGAAAAACATCTTAAAGGTAAAGGCTATAAGACCATCTCTAAACAGCTTAAAGTTCCTGTGACAACAGTGGCTCATATTATTCTGAAGTTCAAGACCCACGGGACAGTAGCCAACCTCCCTGGACGTGGCCGCAAGAGGAAAATTGATGACAAATTGAAGAGACGGATCGTTCGAATTGTATCCAAAGAGCCCAGAACAACCTCCAAAGAAATTAAAGGTGAACTCCAAGGCCAAGGTACATCAGTGTCAGATCGCACCATTCGTCGTTGTTTGAGCCAAAGTGGACTTCATGGGAGACGACACCACTGCTGAAAAAAATCATAAAAAAGCGAGACTGGAATTTGCAAAAATGCATGTTGACAAGCCACAAAGCTTCTGGGAGAATGTCCTTTGGACAGATGAGACCAAACTGGAGCTTTTTGGTAAGGCACATCAACTCTATGTTCCAAGCATACGAAGAAAAGAACACTGTCCCTACAGTGAAACATGGAGGAGGCTCAGTAATGTTTTGGGGCTGCTTTGCTGCATCTGGCACAGGGTGTCTTGAATGTGTGCAAGGTAAAATGAAATCTGAAGACTATCAAGACATTCTGGAGAGAAATGTGCTGCCTAGTGTCAGAAAGCTTGGTCTCAGTTGCAGGTCATGGGTCTTCCAACAGGACAACGATCCAAAACACACAGCCAAAACCACCCAAGAATGGCTGAGAGAAAAGCGTTGGACTATTCTAAAGTGGCCTTCCATGAGCCCAGATCTGAATCCCATTGAACATCTGTGGAAGGAGCTGAAACATGCCATTTGGAGAAGACACCCATCAAACCTGAGACAACTGGAGCAGTTTGCTCATGAGGAGTGGGCCAAAATACCTGTTGACAGCTGCAGAACGCTCATTGACAAATACAGAAATCGTTTAATTGCAGTGATTGCCTCAAAAGGTTGTGCAACAAAATATTAAGTTATGGGTACCATCATTTTTGTCCAGCTCTATTTCATTAGTTTGTTTTTTTAAATAATTATGTTAATCAACAATTCAAAAGTGATGGCTGATTTTGATTATTTGATTTTCAATAATTTTTTATTTATTGTTACTTTTGTAAGTTTCAAGTGATTTCAGTGAGAATTGTGGGTTTTTCCTTCTTTGACTGAGGGGTACCAACAATTTTGTCCACGTGTGTATGTGTTGTTTTATATATTGTCTTTTTCACTATTAAATAATGATTATTCTAATAGATGTTTGCAAATTATGAAGTGCACTTTAAAATCCATTTTACATCTATACATGCTTTTTTTTTTAACATTTGCTATAGCTGTCTGGTTATACGTGTTAAGTGGTGTGGTACAGTGTGAAATTGCTTACTGGCCTGCTCATGGACCTGGATCAGAGATTTATAAAGACCCGAAATCATCATCAGATTTACGGGGATTGTGCTGTCTGTCGTCACAACAATAGCTACTAAGAATATGTGGAGCTTTACATGATAGTAAAATGCCACATAAGCAAGCTCAAATGCACAATTATATGCACACGCGTACGTGTGTGTATGTGCGTGCGTGTGCTTCCTAGCAGTGATCTTCACATAAAGACAACTGGTTTTCTATAATGGTCTTCAGTGCTGTGTGAATACCTACTGTAAGTAGTGGAGTTATTACCACCATTGATAAGCAAAATAATTTTTTAAAGATGAAAATGAGGAGAAACGAATGTTGCTCATTAAGTCATCTGAATCCAGCACCTCTGTCAGTTGTGAAATGGCTGCTTAAAGGAAGTTGATGCTTTTTAAATCTTAAATAACTCAGCAGATGGGGTTAAATTGACCCAAGGGTTGGGTTACTGTAGTCTGGTATGATCACAAACACTGACCCAACTAATAACCCAACTGCTGGGTCAGATTAAACAACCCAACAGTGGTTAAATTAACCCAATGAAAGTATCCAACCACTTTAACTCAGTGGTTGGGTTGAGAAAATAATCCAGTGTTTTTTAGGGTGTATGATATGGCAGATTGTGTAATAGGAGTTTTCTGTCACTTTGGGAGGATGGCATGGACCTGAGCAGGCAGAGGACAGTGAAACTGTGAAACTCGAAGAGGGCACTGAATATGCTTGTCAAACTTGGACAATCATGTACAGGACAAAGGAGACTTTAGTCAGTTTTATTCAGAAATAACAGTCTGTCAACAGTTTTTGGTTTTAACACAGCCTCTTGACACAACCTCTCTGGCCTTTAAAAACACCCTTTCACATAGAACAGAAGATGTGCACAAAAATGCAAGTGAAAGTTTATATAAATAGGGGAACAGTCATTTTTTCCTCTCCCAGTATTCCGTGGAGTTATCAACCAAAATTGAAACCTCAAAATAAAACCAATAATAGTGCAAGTCCATGCCTGAAGAACTGAAGGCCTCTTCAAGTAAAAAATTAAACCCTGAAAAAACTAAAAAGTGCAAAAAAGGTGTTCACTTTTTCATAAACATTTTTCTTTGAACTGTCCTTCTTTCTTCTTGAATTGAAGGCCTCTTTAAGTAAAAAAAAAAAAAAGTAAACTCATGTACATTCAGGAAACATTAACTAAAAAGTGCAAAAAAAAAAAAAAGTGCTGTGTTTGGTCTCATAGTGGTGTTTCACATTCCCACATTTAATCAAAGCCACGGTCTCAGAGCTGATGAGGCAGACAGGCTTGGATCTGCCGACCAGGAGTATAAACATATATGTTGCTGTCCATTCCTCCTTAAAACAACAGTTTTCAATGTCTACCTTTATCTTTTTCCAGCAAGCCTGGATGTCTCCCTGGTATCTACTTTGCTTTCTTCCTGCGGTGTTGCTAACGTCAGTGCTAAAGTTTGTGCTTCTGAAAGTACTTCTCCATGTTCTTTTATCTGGTGCCATTGACGAGACTAGAAACAAAGATCAATTGGTCACCAGCTCTCCAGTCTTACAGTCCGGTTTAATAAAAGAACAGTTTATCTGGGGGTCGCAAACTGTTGGTGGGGGTCTGGGAGGATGTTACAGTAATTTAAGTCATAAATCTAAGTTGAGGAACTCACTGTCGTAAAAGGAGAGTATTCCTTCACGTCATAAAGTTTTACTTTTAACAATTAAACAGTCCTCAGATATTTTAATCCTAACAATCTCCACTCAAAACATGATTAATTCATTTTTTTCCAAATCAACTGTAGAAGATATCTAGTAATCTACAGGACTGTCTCAGAAAATTAGAATATTGTGATAAAGTTCTTTATTTTCTGTAATGCAATTAAAAAAATATGAAATGTCATACATTCTGGATTTATTACAAATCAACTGAAGTATTGCAAGCCTGTTATTGTTTTAATATCGCTGATTATGGCCTACAGCTTAAGAAAACTCAAAAATCCTATCTCAAAATATTAGAATATTTCCTCAGACCAAGTAAAAAAAAAAATTATAACAGCAACACAAAATCAAACATTTGAAAATGTCCATTAATGCACTCAGTACTTGGTTGGGAATCCTTTTGCATGGATTACTGCATCAATGCAGCGTGGCATGGAGGCAATCAGCCTGTGGCATTGCTGAGGTGTTATGGATGCCCAGGATGCTTCAATAGCGGCCTTTAGCTCATTTGCATTGTTGGGTCTGGTGTCTTTCAGCTTCTTCTTCACAATACCCCACAAATTCTCTATGGGGTCAGGTCAGGGGAATTGGCAGGCCAATCGAGGACAGTAATGCCATGGTCAGTACACCAGTTACTGGTGGTTTTGGCACTGTGGGCAGGTGCCAGATCATGCTGGAAAATGAAATCATCATCTCCATAGAGCTTTTCAGCAGACGGAAGCAGTGCTGGGCGATATGGACAAAAATCATATATCACGATATGGACTTTTTTATATCACGATAACAATATATATCATGATATACCATAATAAAGTATGGTTTTAGTTATTCTCTGAAAAGTTTGACAACCCCACCACCACCACAATCCCCCACACACACACCCTCTCTCTCTTTCTCAGGTGAAATGTTTTTTACCACAATAAAACACAAATTTACATCGTCTAACCAAAGCAAGCAGTTTTGATATTGTAAATGTAAAGCAGGGCTTAATTAGTTCTTTTTTCATTTTCAAAAATATCTTAATCTCAATCTCAACTAAAGTTAAAGTGGATCCCAGGAACATTCAATAATGACGAATTAGAAACAATTGTATGGCACAAAACCAGTCTTTATTTTTATTTGCACAGGCTTTGAATAGATATTGAAACTAATTAAATTCTAATTGTATTTTTGCTGGTGCTTTAGTTGCTTGCAAGACTATTTTTGAGTCTTTGAAAAGGAGCCACCGCCTAGACCAGCCAGAAAATGCTCACCAGTAAAAGAAGTTTAACACTGCAATGAAGATCAGACAACGGAAAACGAGTGTAAGTTACAGCAGTGGAATCCCGTGACCCAAAATAGACCTTACTAGACATTTGCCTGGGATCCAAACTAGTAAGCAGCAGACCTACAAGCTCACAGCATTTTTTTCCCCACAAAATATAGGAAAACAAAATATAAGGTGGCCCATGAAAATGTTTTCGTGACCCGCAATGGGTTAGTGAGTTACAGTATATGGAACTGAGATGTTTTTAGTTTTGTGTTAATTGAATATTGGTCAAAATTATACACATTTTAATTGCTACTCTATATGTTACAGTTGCTGGCCTCCGGGGGTAGATGTGTGGAGACTGATGCTGAAAGGGCTGTGTGGGCGCGTGCAACCCTTGACCTGATGTCAGAGGAAGAAGATGGTGTCGTAGATGGATGAGCGGTGTGGATAGTTTCACCTCCACCCCAAAGAGATGAGGAGCTTTCTGCTTTGTTCCAGGTGCTTCAGCAGAGGAAAGACCAGCGGAGTTGGACTCCGCCAGGGCTGCCCTTTGTCACCGGTTCTGTTCATAACGTTTATGGACAGAATTTCTAGGTGCAGCCATGGAGCGGAAGGGTTCCGGTTCGGTGGTGTCAGGATCTCGTCTCTGCTGTTTGCAGATGACGTGGTCCTGTTGGCGCCATCGAGTGGGGATCTGCAGCTCTCACTGGAGCGGTTCGCAGCCGAGTGTGAAGCGGCAGGGATGAGAATCAGCACCTCCAAATCTGAGACCATGGTCCTCAGTCGGAAAAGGGTAGAATGCCTCTTCCGGGTCGGGAGTGAGGTTCTGCCTCAAGTGGAGGAGTTTAAGTATCTCGGGGTCTTGTTCACGAGTGATGGGAGAAAGGAGCGGGAGATCGACAGACGGATTGGTGCGGCGTCTGCTGTGGTGCGGACTCTGTACCGGTCTGTTGTGGTGAAGAGAGAGCTGAGCCAAAAGGCAAGGCTCTCTGTTTACCGGTCGATCTTTGTTCCAACCCTCACCTATGGTCATGAACTGTGGGTAGTGACCGAAAGAATGAGATCGCGGATACAAACGGCGGAAATGAGTTTTCTCCGTAGGGTGGCTGGACTCTCCCTTAGAGATAAAAGTGAGAAGTTCAGTCATTCAGGAGAGACTCAGAGTAGAGCCGCTGCTCCTTCACATCAAGAGGAGCCAGTTGAGGTGGTTCGGGCATCTGGTTAGGATGCCCCCAGGACGCCTCCCTGGAGATGTGTTTCGGGCATGTCCAACTGGGAGAAGACCACGGGGAAGACCCAGGACCCGCTGGAGAGATTATATCTCTCAGCTGGCCTGGGAGCGCCTCGGGATTCTCCCAGAGGAGCTGGTGGAGGCAGCCGAGGGGAGGGAGGTCTGGGCCTCTCAGCTGAAGCTGCTGCCCCCGCGACCCGACTTCGGATAAAGCGGAAGTTAATGGATGGTTGGATGGATGGAACAATTAATAAAGATTTGTTTTCAAGATATTTTTTCTCACTTTCCTTAACCAGCCATGAATAAAAGCAAAATTGAAAATTAAAATTGGAATTTCTTTTTCTTAATCACATTTTAATAGTTCTTGACTGCATTATTGAGTTACAATATCACATTTCCTGAAGTTAATGAAATCCAAAGATGAAAACAGTCTTCAACAGCAGTCCTCAGAGAACCTGTTGGTTTGACTCGGGGGACGGGGGGGGACGGATCAGACTTCCCACGAGAGAGAACCAGCAAAGGACTTAAGGCAGGCAAAAAATTCACTGTCAGTCTGACCGAAAACAATCTCTCTTATCTGAATCTGGCTCCCCTGAGCGGCCTTGGCCAAGGCCGAACTGTAAAAGAATCTCACAGAGGTCTTATCCGAAGTAGGCTCCCCCCCCACACCATCCCCCGCTCCATTGCCTTTCCCTGACTCTCAACGTCCTCGCTGGATCCTGGTGTACTCCCCCACGTGGAGCGGACTGATTGCACTGCGCGCCACCGGCTGCGTGCCACCGGGCGAGCGTGCATGGGCCGCTTGGCTGGGACCTTTTTCCTGATGATGTCTTGTCTTGTACTAAGCTTGTTATGCCTGTGCTGAGGTTTTTTTTGTGAATCCCACAACATGTACCTCTGATCAAGGATATGTGGTGTGAGACACCTGTTTTTTAATCCTCTCCCCCCCCATCCCCTATGTGGTCGTTTTTTCTTCTGCTAAATTGAAGCGCTCTTATAGCGCTGACCCAAGCACCGTTGACTCCTGTCCATATGTTGTGTTGTTTTTGTATGTTCTCTTGGACGGTGAACTGGGAAGTCAAATTCTGCTGTGTTGGAACGCTGGCTCAGTGGCGACAATAAATTTGATTCTGATTCTGATTCTGATTCGGGAGAGACTCAGAGTAGAGCCGCTGCTCCTTCACATCGAGAGGAGCCAGTTGAGGTGGTTCGGTCCAACTGGGAGAAGACCACGGGGAAGACCCAGGACCCGCTGGAGAGATTATATCTCTCAGCTGGCCTGGGAGCGCCTCGGGATTCTCCCAGAGGAGCTGGTGGAAGCGGCCGAGGGGAGGGAGGTCTGGGCCTCTCAGCTGAAGCTGCTGCCACCGCGACCCGATTCCGGACCAAGCGGGAGTTAATGGATGGATGGATGGACAGTCATTCGCAAGAGCCATAACTGATACATAAATTCAATGCATCAATTCAATTCAATTCAATTTTATTTATATAGCGTCTGTTACAATGACAATTGTCTCTAGGCACTTTACAGAGACCCAGAGCATGGCCCCGAGCATCACATCTTAAGATTCAGCTGGCTGTGATTATAAACCTGACCAGTAGGTGGTGTCATGTGCACATGAAGCAGCAAGAAATGTACCATTTCTCGTACCATCTGGCCAATGTGTGACACTGCTTCACGAGACTTCATCTCACCATCACTAGGTTTAGCTCCGTTGGTCTTGTACCCACTGCTCTCTGTCTCATCTGTTTCCTGGATATTCCTCTGCGCAGTAGTAACCAGTTGCAAAAAGGTGATTGGCTGAAACACTTCACAGACATGTAAAATAACAACCACAACCCTCCTTATTTTTGTTACTTACTCCAGCCAATCGGCACTTGTCTATGTGTATTACAGGGTTATAACTGCCCAGTTAAAATGACCAATTTCCGCTTCTTATTTAATTCATGCTGCAAAATGGTCTGGAATAAAGCCCTGTCTGGCAGTTTTGCCACCGTGGGCAGGTATTAGCATTGACAGACAGTCCTTTCAGCCAATCAGAGTGGTCATGATTTTACGTCATCTCCAGGTGCCGTTCTGTTTGCGTCCTGCATGCGGAAGTTAATCGTTTTAACCTGGCTACGTGGGGGGTGACATGAATTTTGAAACCATGCTATTGCCCTTACAAGTCTGTAACTCTGACTGTATAAAAATGGAATCTTGGTTCCATTTGCATACTTTCAGAGTTAAGGGAACACCATGAATATTAAAAGTTAGAGAAATACTAGTGTAATACCAAGTGACTTTCTATATTAGAGTACAAGAGCTTTTTTTTCCACTTTTCATTAACATTTCACTATTGTGTTGACCTGTACAAATAAAACATGTTTGTAATGCAAAACACTTTAAAATGATGAAAAACAAAACACTAGATCAAACAAATTTAAATAAGTAACTGGATTCATACGTGCTTGGCTTTGTGAGATAAAAAGGCCAATGGTTAGAATCGGTTTTTCAAAATAGACGTAACACTAACTGTGTTATAGTTAATCATCACACAAAAGGCCTTGTCCTCTGTCCTGGCACTGAGCTGGAGATTTGAAAAATTGACCCCGGAAGACCTCAGGGCTGTAGGATATTAGTACATACATGCTAATAACCGCTTTGCCGCAATTCATCAATCATAACCAAAAGAGCAATAGGCTAATTGCTGAGAATGCTATCCATGAAATCGTAAATGTTCACTGATGGAGATCATTACAATACTAATGGTCCTAGCTTGTCATCTGTCTTCTCGTGAATGTCAAATCTGCTCACAAAGCATCAGTTAGGAATTAATGCAGTAACATTGGTTGTCTTTTGCATTGAACTTTACACTGCACATTCCATTCAACTTCCGCAGTCATGCCATTTTTTATGTCAACTTCTTGATTCCATATGCTTAATTTGTTCTTCTGCAGGGTAGCCCATAATTATATCTATACGCTATATAGTCTCAACCAGCCTTGTATATCCCAAGATCCTGAGTCCATGGACCCCTTGGCATGAGACAGCCACAGAGCACACACCTCCTCACACATCAATGCATGCAAATATAATTTCATTGAGTGTGGAGATTACCGTTCTTGAATTATTTAACAAAACTTTTGTTGTAATGCATTATATGATAGTGGACATTGTATTATATGTGTAACATCAACTATCTTCAAAAAGTGCTGTGTCATGGACAGTGATATGTTAATAACATAGTAACCCTTCTGCACTCCTGACTGTACTGACATCTCTTGATCTGACTCTTGATTGACTGTGGCAGTTGATGGTGTGATTAATATAGTCAGATGAGAAATCATACTAATGGTCTCTGCTTACTGTTAGATTGTGTCTTATCTGTATTTTAGCATGTACAATCCATCCATCCATCCATCCATCCATCCATCCATCCAACCATTATCTACTGCTTGTCCCTCACAGGGTCGCGGGGGGGCTGGAGCCTACCCCAGCATCAATAATTTTAACTTGAGGTCTCAGTTCTGCACCAACAGAAGCCCCTAGATTTGTGCTAAACATTAACTGTAATGAACATGCTCTATAACATATCAACACTGATGAGCATCCTAACAGGAATCTTCTTTATGTAGGCCCCAAAACTTTTAATGTGGGCCACAGAGCAGGGCCAATAAGCTTGTCCAATGTAACTCAGGGTCTAGTGCAGGGGTCTCAAACTGATCCATGAAAGGGCCGGTGTGGCTGCAGGTTTTTGTTCCAGCCATGCAGCAGCACAGCTGACTTGTTTTAGTCAATCAACTAGTTGTCTTCACTGAAGGTCTGAACCAGTTCAGTTGATTGAATGAAACAAGTCAGCTGTGTTTCACACCGGCCCTTTCATGGATCAGTTTGAGACCCCTGGTCTAGTGGATGATGGTACATGTTGAGTCAGTGTGTAATAGCATAATGACCCCAGGCACTAAATGCGCATTAATTACATATTTTAAATGGATAGTCTGCTGATAGACGTAAACTATCATGACTGTAGAGTCTTGCTGGTGACAAAAATGGTAGTCAATCCAACAACTGAGGTGAATGTGAGTGCTTGGTTGTAGTCACTTTGTGATGTCAGATGACAACTTAAGGTGGTCAATCTTATTGGCATCATTTTATGGCTGTTTCTTAAAAATCACATTCCTATTCCTCATTCACCTCAACATAGCCCAGTTCACCTAGCTATTAACAGTAACAGTGAATATCACTCCCCTGAAACGAACATAATGTAATCAAAAGATTTCATTTGAAATATGACTTTGTACCCAGGTATTGCGTCTTGCCTCCCACTCACCCTAACAAACTGTCTCTTGTCTTTTTTTAAGGCGACTTTGGGTATTTAGAAACACACTATAAAAATTTTACCTGTTACCTTGTACATTTCAAATAGTGAGAGGGTCCTGGATTCGAATCTGGGCCAGGGCCCTTCTGTGTGGAGTTTGCATGTTCTCCCTGTGCCTGCGTGGGTTCCCTCCTGGTTCTTCAGTTTCCTCTTACCGTCCAAAGACATGCACTCTGGGGGTTAGGTTGATTGGTCACTCTAAATTGCCCTTAGGTGCGACTGTGTATGTGCATGGTTGTCTGTCTTTGTGTGTGCCCTGCAATGAGCTAAAGACTTATCCTGGGTGTCCCCTCGCTTCGCCCAGAGATGCTGGGATAGGCTCAATGCCCCCCCGTGACCCAGTGAGGGACAAGCGGTAGAAAATGGATGGAAGGATGGATTTTAATATGATGTGGGCTACACCCAATATCAGAGGAAAACCGTGCTTTGGTATGCTGTAACAACTCATTTGGAACATTTATCTGTATCCCAAAACTGTTCTAGAAGAATATTCAACACAGTACTCGGCTGAAAGTAGTCCATTTAATGGAGAGAACAAATATATATTTCAACAAGAAGAAATCACTACTGGTCAGTATGCAATGTTAATGTTTCTGGGATAGTTTGTTTCATCTGGGAGAGACTCTCATTTAAAAGCCCTCTTAGTTTTGCTAACACGTTGCCTCCGTCTGCTCCTCCCCCGGGGCATCTCGATCTGAAAAACATATGGGAGAAAATGGAACAGAAATCAATTCCTTGATAGTTATAATAAAAAATCCATCTGATCACTAAAGTGTCTATAGAATAACAATTATCAAAACAGATCAAATGGTTTAAGAAATGACCTTTGACAGGTGTTGGCACTGAGGAGTCTGTCGTCTTGTTTTTCCTTTGTCTGGGCTTCTTTGTAGTTGCTGGATCTGAAACGTAGACAAGAGATGTGTAACAATGTAATATGAAATAATGAATGACTTGAAATATAAAACACATTATGCAAACTGGGGCTGCATTATGTTGAAAATGTTATTTATTGGTATTTCTGGGAAATATTTTGATCTCGATAGGATATACAATATTACAGTATAATTACGATTAATCATTAATATTTTCAGTGCTGCTACAGTGTAAAATGAGCATTATACTAAAAACTGATGATTAGCCTAATCTTTCCTTGCCTGTATTACCTTAGCCTGGCATTACGCAGACTGATATGTGGATTCACTCGCAGTTCCTCTAATCTAACAGTCTGGACTTCGGTCCATTGGTTATGAGAAATGAGAAAATGACTGGACCGATCGATAAAATTTCGCAGACAATGAATGCGTGTGCAAAATCTCATGAGTTTTCGAGTATGTTAAGGCCCCCAAAAAGGCGATTCATTTCGGAGAATAATAATAATAATAATAATTAAAGGAGC